>JARHVA010007211.1:387500-732777 GCA_037957365.1 Torreya grandis
AAAAGTAGGAGGTAAAGAGGAGGTCGAGATGTGGGAAGAAGAAGGAAGTTCTAGAAAATTGTCAAAACTTGGCAAGAGAAATTAGGTTATAAATTCATCTTATTTTTAAAGAGGTGTACTTATTCAAAATAAGTAATGTATTAAATTGTTAGCTATAATTTTGATTTATATGGCTAATTAGAATTTATTTTACCTTATATATATATATATATATATATATATATATATATATATATATATATATATATATATATATATATATGAAGTTGTTTCATATAATTTTCACTTATGTTCTTGAAAGGATGAGAAAAGAAACTCAAGAAGGGTATGGTTAGAAAAACTTGTTTGGTTGTGCATGCATTGATCTAGATGGTTGTAGATATTCCTCTTTGGATTGATAGGAATGACCTGGAAATAAAAAAGCACTCAAAGAAATGGTTGATTAGTTAGATAGATGGGTGGATTACCTAGCAAGATAGATCCAAAAAGCATGAGCTTCTTTGGAGGCTGTCAATCCACCTTTTAAGCAATCAAATTCTGAATGATAAAGTACTTGCATAAACAATAGAGGGTATTGAAATGCAATATTAGAAGATAAATTTAACTAGTTATAGCAATAAATAGATTAATATTAATACTAAATAGCTCGGGTATGGTTCAAAAAATAGGGTAGGGTCCTGTGATTAAGAAAGAGGCTAGAAAGTGAGATTTGGTTGAGGTTTAGTGGGTGAAAATAGCTTTCTATTATTTTATCACAAAGTGAACATTGGTGGTTAGGGTGACCATCAAAGGTTAGGGTGATCGTTAGTGGTTGCTGTGGGTTTGGACAGGTTATTGGTTCTAACCACAATAGGTTATGGATTAGCTACAAAATATTTCTGTAGGTTGTTGGAAGTTGGTTAATGGTTTTGAGGGCCAAAGAGAGCCTTAGAAGTATCAAGGGTAAAGGTTTGATTCTTGTTCTAGTGGAAGAGGTAATGTATGGAGTTTCAAAATTATTGAAACTAAGTAACTGAAACTTAAAACAAGAATAATATACTTAGCTTATGATTGATAATTGATGGCTTGATTAAGTCCTAGAGTTTGGATACTGGAAGCTAGAGGAATACCTATACAAGAAGATCTGATATCTTGCCTAATAATTTTTGATGATGATTTCTCTAATAGTTATTGATAATTTCTCATCCATTCTCACCTCCTCTTCTTCTCTTTATATAGAAGAAAAGGAGATGTAGAAATGTATATTCAAGAGGGGTTCAACACCACATTCTAATTTTAGTTTTAACATCTATAATTCATGAGTGGATAATAATAAAAAAAGCAAACTTGAGTGATTATGGTTGTTAATGGTTCAGACGGTGGACCTTGACCATCGATGGTTACGGTGACCATCATCGATCAAAGGTTAAGGTAAAGTTGGGTTAAAGAGGTATATTAGTAGTGGGTGAAAATTAACTTGAGTTAGGTCTGGTTTATGGTCATAAGGTCAAGTTTCGGTCCCTAATGGGTCCTGAGGTGGCTAGGGGTGTTTTGACATCTAGAACCATAGTGTGCAGTTTTCTAGTGTCTATATTTTATCCCTTTTTATTATGTATTTCATATTAATAAGCTGCAAAACAAAAATGGATTTTAGGTTGAAGTTTAGGTTACCCCAAACATGAGAGGAGGTGTTCCTCCTCAAATTGAGAATTGATAAGGTGAAATAGAATTGAGTGTGGGTTTGATAAGTGGGTAATTTGGTGATGGAGGTGGGTGATAGGTTAGGCACTAAAGCACAAACATGCACATAAAGTGTGACAAAAGTGTGATAGCTAAGATTACGCATTGACTAGGTTTTCATAGTTGGTATAAAAAATTAAGGTTAGTTCTAGAAGGATAAGTGACAAGTGAAACACGTGATTGCATTTATGCATGGCGATTGAGAACATTCATAAATGCCAGTCTCCTAGATCATGTCTATGTTTTGGTGGGTATCCAAGGCAGGAAGTGCTCCCTAGAAGACATAAATTGGTCAAGGTTGATGTATTCATAGGTATCCAAGGTAGGATATGATCTTGAGAAGACAAAAATGATTTCAGGTGTCAGGATTACAAAGGGTCATGCTCTGAAGCACCTAAATGGTCAGTGCACAAAAGTAATGCAAGTTTGTCAAAAAATGGCAAGGTAAATGATGGGATAAAAATGACCAAGGCAAATTTGGGTCATAAAATGTGTGAAAGGTGGGTCAAGATAACCAATTTGAGGTTAATTAGTTTGGTCAGGTGGTGGAAAAGGTGCTCTCCAATGGGTGCATCATTGGTAGGTTGGTTGGTTGGTGAAACTAATTTTCAGTGCTTTGGTAGTGGAGAAAAAGGTACTCTCTAATAGGTAGTGTGGTTATGGTAATGTTGTTGTTTGTTTAAAATGGTTTAGTTCAATTTCAATGACTCCAAGAGGGGAAGACATATGCGTTCACAAGTGGTCATGAAATTAGGAAGCTAAAATGCTCCGGTTGGAAAAGACCATAATGGCAAGATGGGTGGGCTTAAGAACATAAGCCCCTTTCAAGTGTTGTATTGCTATTAGTTCATTGGTTAAAATAAGTGGCTCGATCATGTAGTGCTAAGTAAGCTCAAAATCCATTAATTTGTAAAGGGTAAAAGGAGAGATGGATGAAATAGATGAATGGATGGTAGTGTAACCTTTTTGTGGGGATGGTTTGCACCCCCTGTAGGTGACCTAAGAACCATGATAGACAAGTCCATGTTCTAAGTTTGGTGAAGACTGATTAAAGTGGGAAGTCTATAAATGTTACGTGAAAGTGGATTGAATCTTTCTTGAGATTGTTTTGTTGTTGACTTTTGACTTTGGGTCATTTGATGTTTATTATTTGAGGGGCTTAGGACGTTGATCAATGCAAGAATCTTCCAAGTGATTACTTTATAAAAGTTAACCTTAGCCAACCTTCAAGGGAGTGGTCTAAGCTTTATATTTATATATGTTGATAGTTATCCTTTGAGGGATTAGTCTACCTTTTTAAGCAATTTTGGATAGTTTTAGGTAGCTATCTTTCAAGGTAACTGTATGCAATGCTAGAGGTTTTTGACCCAAGTAATATTTAGTATCCAAAATTAAATGTTATGTTAGTTTAGACATGGACTAGTCTATATAGGCTTAAAGGATTTCCTTTATAGAGGAATAACCATAGCATAAGAAGGTGAATGATGGGTGAAAGAGGTTTAAGTGATAATGACCATGGGGATCCATCCTATAAGGGATGAAAAGTGTCCATGAGAATCATGCCATATGAGAGCTATGGTACCCATGCTTAGGATTAGTCTAAGGTTGTGATGGATAATAATATGATCCTATTTTAATCAGTTGTCCTTAAAATAAGAAAATGAAGGTTAATGAAAATAAGGGATGAGCTTAACTTAGACATAAGATGACCAAGAACTTGGTTTAACAAAAGAATGAGATGCAAACACAAAACATTGAGGGGTTTAGGTTCTGATATGCCTCAGATCCACATTTGCATGTAAATAATTTGAGCCAATTAAGAGTGAAGATGTCCCCCAATTACTTTCCAACACTATATTAGACATGGAAAAGATGTTGGAGTGATGATGGTTAAGTAGGCAAAATGAAATAAAATTATTCCATTTGTCTCAACAAAGTTGGTTAGGTGATGGTTGCTAGACTTTAGTTAATGGTAGTGTTGGTTGGTTTTTGGTTTGGTTAGGTAGGTTTAAGTGTTGGTTTGGGTTGGTTTGCTAGGTAGGTGTAGGCAAGATTTTAAGAAAGGTTTAGGTTATACCATTGACCATCGATGGTTCATCAAAAGATTAGAAGTGGTTAGGTTTTAAAAGGAAAATGAGTTTTAAAGGTGGGGTTGATGTTGAAGGTTTGTTGAGGCTTTAGTTAATGGTTAGGTAAGGTAAAGATAGATTGAAGGTTGGTTATAGGTGAGGTTGGGAAATGAAAAATGGTCAAATCCTTTTGGAAGGAGAGTTCCCCCAGTTAGTTTTTCCATATATAGTGAGGATGCCAGTTAGTAAAGAGGGTTTAAGAGGGATGAAGGTGAATTCATCCACCTCCCAAGGGTTTTTAGTTGTTAGTTGGTGTAGGGTTCAGGTTATATGTGGTGGTTCAAGGGATATCTTCCTTATGCTTTTATGGTGAGGGAAACATTGTTGGGTCAGATTTGGGTAAGTTTGGGGTCTAGTAATGATGTTGGCAACATCATCCTGAAATAAAGGTCACTTGGATAAGAATTTCTAATTTTCCTAATGAGGGAGCTTACATTAGGTGTGGGTAGCTTGGATAAAAGGGTAGTTGAGATTTAATAAATTTTGAATGAAGGGTTGATTTTGGTTTGGGTTAATAGATAAGTTGGTTAAGGTCAAATTCAAAGTTAGGGCCATCATGGTTGATTGATTTGGTTTAGAGGTTGGTTTTATTGGTTGAGGGAGGTAGGATGGGTGGTTATTTTGGTTTGTTGGTTGGGTTTTCTAGTTTGTTTGATTAGCTTGGTAAGGTAAGGTGACAAAGGTTTGACCCTGATCAAAAAGGAGTCAAACCAAAGACAATGTCATTAGATAGATGAAAATGATAAGATTATAGAGGAATTGAATGTGTTTAGTTTAATTTAAGGTTGGTTTGAATTTATTTATAGGCAAGGTGTTTTGAGTTTGTGTTGGCTCTATTAAAAGGGGAGCAGAAGAGGGGGGTTAGTTTCCTTAATGATCATTTTCAAGGAAAGTTGAGAAGTTTATTCTTGGTCAAGAAGTGGTTGGGTTAAGGTTTTGATTATGGTTTCCCTAGTTATAGATGAACTAAGGACCAAATCTAATGAAGGGACCTCATTATGTTGAGGGCTTTGATTATGGTCTTGCATAATAATGGGTGTAAAAAGAGGTTCAATGATTGATTGCTTGAAGACATTATAGTCTTGGTTGGGGGGAACACGAAGAATATCTTTTAGAACCTCCTTTTGATCGATAAGGTTTTGGATGATCATCTTAAATGACCAACATCTATCTACTACATGTCCATTTATGTGATGATATATACAAAACTCATTCATTATAAACCAAATGGGTTTTGGAAGAGAATTATTGATGGGTTTGATTTTAGGAAGTCTAATGACATAAATATTTAAGAGTTTATCAAGGATTGAAGCATATAATTCCCCCAATGGGGTATACTTCATAAGAAGAGGATGCACCAATGGCTATTGAGGTTGTGATCAAATTGGTTGGTTTGATAAAGTTGGTTGGCTAAATAAGTTTGGTTGATTTGACTATTTTGAGGGATTTTATGAGTTGGGTATGCTTGATAAGGTTGGTGGGTTGGAAAATTTTGGTTGATGGTTATTGGTTTGATTTGGTGAGGTCAGTTGATTTAATAAGATTGGTGGGTTCAAAAAGTTTGGTTGGTGTGATAAGGTAGATAAGGAAGGTTTTTTTTTTATGGGTTGGGTAAGGTTGAGGCATTTGATAGATTTGACATGGTTGATATGGTGGGCAGGTTTGTTATGGTTAGGTGGTTTAAAAAGTTTGGTTGCTTCAATATGGTAGGTTGATAGTTATTGGTTGGATTTTGTAGAGAGGATTACAAAGCAAGTTAGTCAAGAATTAGCCATAAACATTGAAACATGCATAAAGAACTAACTAACCAAGCCTATCTATTCCTATGGGAATTACAAAGGATAAGAAGAAACAAATGAAAGAAAGCAACACCATATTGCCTTCCTAAATGGATTCACCATACCCATGTGGCTCAAAAACATGTTCTCCCTTGATCAAGCATCCTTGTATTTGTCAACAATGGTGGTAAGCTCCTCCAATGCCTCAAGAACACTCCATAAAACCTAGGCTGTTGATTTTAAACCACTAAACTAGCCTATCAATGAAACTTTGTGGAAACAATTTAACATTATAACTTTGCAATGTTCAAGCTTTGAAGATATTTGAGCATAATAACTTTGCACCAAAATATCTTAGAAATGATGTTCATGGCCTCTCTATTTATATATATTTTAGATTGGTTAGGATCAACCATGACCATCCATCTCAAGATTGAGATGTGTGGTTGAGGACAATCCTAATATTTGGAATTAAATCCATAATTATCTTCATCATGACCTTGGAAGAAGGGGCATTGAAGAGGCATGGGAGTCATTAACTAGGTATGGGTGACCCATAATCTTTATATTGTATGCACTTATGGCTTCATGGATGCCACCCCATAGATGATGTCACTAGGTGATGTAGATAATAAGAATCAATTTTCAAAAATAAATATTCAACAACTCTCATGGAAAATCCACTTAAGCTCTTGATTTGGATTAATTAGCCTTAAATAAGGTTAATCAAAATTTGTGAAATTATTTGAAAATTGGCCCTCAATTAATCAAAACGGTCAAAAAATCATATTACTAGGTCAATTTGACTGGAGAGGAATTAGAAGGTGACGTTAGATGCATTGGAACTGTATTCCCATTTAGGATGTTGCCAAAAAAAATAACAAAGGTACATAATGTGTACCAATGAATTAGAAGATAAGAGTGATTTAGAGCACTAAATGATGAAATGGTCATTTTGACTCAAAATGATCTGATCAAAGTTAGCTAGCCCATAAAATGCATTGCCCTATTTAAGGATACATTGACCTAAATTGGCACTTGTAATTGATAAGTTCGAACCATTTAGGGCATTTTATGGATTTTGACCTGAAATGTGCATATGAGTGCAATTCAGGTAAGATTGACAATTTCAACACAAATGGTGCTAAGAATTGGATGTCTACATTTTGCCCCTATTTGAGAAGGCATAGTGAGATATTCAGGTGAAGCAACATCTTTTAAAATAAAAGAGTTGTCAAGAATAAATTGGAATGGACCCATGATTCCCCACTTGAGAGGACATACTAGGATGAAAGAGAAGGATGGACTCTCGAAATTACAGAGAGTGAGAGATTAAACCATGGAATAGATCACATCTAGATGAGCTAATGCTTGCACACTTGATTACCATCAATGATCAAAATATAATTAGAGGTACAATAGGCCCCAAAGATGGGGAGAATGAGAAAGATAAAACCCATAAATGTAAGGGACACACTGTAAATGTACCTAATTTGAGAGTACAAGCTGTGTGCTTATGACATTGATCAATCTCGAGACAAGTTGCACACTAAAATATTGCCACTATGGGATTAATGTGGAGCGCTTGGAATTAGAGGAAAAGAGAGAAAGTTCTACTTTAGGAAGGGAAATACCACTAGAATGGGCTCTCTAGAGAGAATATAAGTACTCTAGTAGAGCAGATTTGATCATGATAAAATAGTTGTGCCCCAATAGGGAAAAAATTAATCATTGATAAAGAATAAATAATTATTTTTCCCCTTTATAGCTGATTTGATTTGAACATTGTTTAGATGGTGGGCCCCAACGTGGGAAATTGACAATCAAAAATATCTCAAATATATAATTGAAAAGATAGGTTAACGTGAGCAGGCACAAATGTACATGTGATGGTGTAATGGCTTAGAAAGCCAGATAAAACCAAGCATATGAGAATGCAAAAAAAAGAAGAATAGACATAGTTGAGCTGAACTCAAATAAATTGAGCATTGCCTACATAGTTCCATGGACTCATGTTCCAATATGAACTTTAGGCCAATGTAGTTCACCCATGTTTAGGAGAGAATGGAATGATGAATGATGAAAAATGACCAAGAATTGATTAGACTCACAATGTATGCAAAGAGATGCACATTTAAGCATAGACAAAGAAGCCTAAAATGCATGCTACCTACAAGCCTAATTCCATATCATGAGCCTAGGTTTTGCAAAGTGTTCTTAAGAATCATTTATCAAAGCTGATGTTGACGTTAAGACATTGAGATCTGAGCACAAAGTGCTTTCTATAGCAAAAGAAATTAGGCATCATAAGTATGAATAACTTACAATGACATAAGATTCCAATTGTGCTGAGCCAGTTCAAATGTGAATATCTATAACTAAGGATAATGGTAAAACAATGACCAAAACTAGAGTTACATTGATTTATATTTAAATAAAAAAGTAAAAACAAAGAAAAAGATAAACATAATTGAACCTAACTGAAAATCAAGATATGAACAATCAAAACTTAAAGTAGGAATACAAAATGTTTAAAAACAAAAGGCAATAACATCTTTAACGACATGAGACCAAGATATGAATAATCAAGATCCATGTGGACCATCAAGGCATTATTGAACACAAAAAAGCAAAATCAAATAGAAAACCAAGATTAAGATGAGACAAGAAGTAATAAAAAGAGAAAAGGAGAATAAATAAGAGGAGAGGTGTGAAAGCACAAAAAAACACCACGAAAACACATTTAAAACACCAAAAAAACTCAATAAACACACAAATAAAAACCAAGTTAGTGCAGTTTAAAGATAATTGTTCATGCATGTGTGGTAGAGGTGTTACTTTCCACCACATCATGACAAAGAACAATGACATGAAAATTGTCTTCTAATGAAGGAGGAACAATGATAGAAGAAATGGGGGAAGATAAGAAGAAAGGGTTGGCTGAGATGACTCCAGATGTATAAGACAAGTGGATGCTACCTACATAGTTCCATGGATACATGTTCCAATATGAACTTCAGGCCAAATGTATTTCTCCCAGGAAATGGGATAGAAGAAAAATGATGATCAGACCAACATGATTAATATTATAGAAGAATATGGAAGATACGATCAACCAAAAAGAATGGTCTAGTAAATAAGACTCTAATGAGATGAGAAATAATGATATTGAAAAATGGCAAGTGCATGGGATAAGATGAAACAAACTAGTGTTTCTATGATTTTAAAATAGCAAGATCCTTCAATCTTAATAGTTGCTCACAAAATGGTGAGAGTGTTCAATCTTAATAGTTTCTCATAAAATGGCAAGAGTGTGGGATGGTGGAACAAGAATGTAGAAATGTACAAAAGCATGAGATAATGTTTTTATTATTTTTTAGATCATTTTCTAATGTTTTTGGTATTTTCAAAGTATTTCTAATGTTTTTGGTGTTTTGGGAATAAAATATGCACAAGGTGGGGCCATCTAGTCAAGGAGATGCATGTCTTAAGAGTAGAGGTTCCAATAAGACAGCTAATCTAGTTGCAACAGTGCATGCTCACAAATCATTGAGAGTGAGGTTCTTGATCAAACAAGGAACAACAAAATACTTGTACTAAGAAGATGCAGCTATTCACCTGTCAGAAGCTACACAAGATTATCTTAGCTAAAATTCTTTGTAGAACTTCTACAGAATATGTTCATAATGCTTATGAGACATAATCAAGATCATAATTGGTCAAGGGACAAAAAGTGTTCAAGTTTATAACATGTCCTAAACATAACAAATAATATGCATCTTGAAGAGAGTAATCCAGAATGGGATAAAGATTTTGTTTAGAGTGTCAAGAGTTCAAAGCCTTTACCATCATGATTCATGAAAAATGGACTAGGGTAGTATAAAATGCGTTCAAGGTAAGATAAAAGGGTGGGATAAAATTATGACAGCATAAGTTCCCCCCAAGTTAGGGGTCTTATAGACCATGGTTCAAAGTTATTCATGCATAGAACCTCTTAAGGTGTATGATGTTCATAGGCTCTAAAAGCTCTTCAACATTAGGTTTAGGCAATCGATATGCTCTTGCTCCATAGTTTACTGTGACAATGTATGGTCCTAACCAATTAGGCTGAAACTTGCCTTTCTTTTTGGGTTTAGAATTCATGTTCCTCTGGTTCTCTATCAAAACTAAGTCACCAATCTCAAATTCTTGAGGGAGAATGTGTTTTTTGTAGCTCTTTCACAATCTATTTTGATAGGCCTGCAAGTTTTCTAGGGTAGCTAAACGTTTACCATCAAGAATTTCTTGTAACTGTAAGGATGTATAGTCTTCATCATCTTCAATGTGCTCTAGTGATATTATTAATGACGGGATCTTAGTCTCAACTGGGATGATAGCTTTAGTGACAAAAACAAGGGAGTATGGATTAGCTTAATTTGGAGTACAATGATTGGTTCTATAAGTCTAAAGGGTAAAAAAGAGTTGAAAGTGCCAATTACAGCCAACATCATTGATAATCTTTTTGATTGGCTAGAATGGTTTTATTTGATGCCTCAGATTGTCTGTTGCCTTGCGGGTTATATGGAGTGGATTTCTTATGATTGATCTTGAATTTTACACAAAGAGCTTTCACATCTTGGTTTACAAAAGATCCACCATTATTTGATATAATACAGGCTGGGATGCCATATCAACAGATGATATGGTAATGAATGAATTTGGTTATTTGTTTCTTGATAACATAAGTGAGAGGAATGGCCTCAATCCATTTGGTAAAGTACTTGGTTGCAGTCAAAATGTGTTTATGGCCATCTGAAGATGTTGAGTTAATTTTCCCAATGAGATCAAGACGCCATGTGGAGAATGACCATGGTGTTGTAATTGAATGCAATGGTAAGGAAGGTGCATGTATCAAGTTGCCATGCTGCTAACAAGGAACACACTTCCTTACATAATTAAAAGAATCGATCTCCATTTTGGGCCAATAATAGCCTATTTTGAGAAGTTTATTTGATAGGAATACACCATTAGTATGGACCCCATAGATTCCTTCATGAGCCTCCTTTAGTGCTAGCTTGGATTCTCCTAAAGATAAACAATAAAGAATCATTCCATCATAGCCTTTTTGATAAATCATGTTTCTAAGGAGAATATAATGTGTTAGGCGATGAAAGAAAAGTTTTTGTTGGTTATTGGAAATGTTGGCAGGAAAACATGGCTATAGAAATAATTATAAAAATCTCAGTACCATGGTAGCTCAAGTGAGAGATTAGGATCAACAATGGTGCATATCCTCTCTGAATCTAATAAAATATGTACTGGCTGAAGAAGATTTTCAATCAAGAATTGATACTCTTTAGCACTATCATGCATTTGAATCATGGAACCAATTATTGCCATGGCATCAGTAGACCTATTTTCAACTCATGAAACTTGCTCAAACTGTAGAGATTTAAAATGTCTTTTAAGGTTATCAATAATTTGATTTTAAGGGACAAGCTTATCATCTCTTAT
Organism: Torreya grandis; assembly: GCA_037957365.1. Classification (NCBI taxonomy): domain Eukaryota; kingdom Viridiplantae; phylum Streptophyta; class Pinopsida; order Cupressales; family Taxaceae; genus Torreya; species Torreya grandis. The sequence goes on from JARHVA010007211.1 coordinate 398,620, forward strand.
TTGATACTGATTAGTTGTTTAATTTATGATTAGCTGTGAATCTCCATAGACCTTTAAGCTTTGAATATCCCATTGTATGGCAAGATGGAACCCTATAACCAATGCCTCATATTTGGCCATATTGTTTATACACTAAAATTAAATATGGAAGGCTTTGGGGATCAAATCCCCTTGTGGTGTTATCAATAATATGCCAACTCTAGATCCTCAATATGTGAAGGATCCATCAAAATAGAGTGTCCACTATTCAGGTTCTTGTGATGCTTGTTCTATCTTCATGATAGAATCATCTAGAAGATCAAAGTTGATAGGTTGAGTGGTTGTAATAAGATCTTTCATAAGTTGGTCTGCAAGAATCTGCCCTTTGATTGCCTTCTGATTCTGGTATTCAATATGAAACTCATTAAGGATCATAATCCATTTAGCCATGCATCCTTGGAGAGGTACATTAAATAATAGGAACTTGAGAGGATTTACCTTAGCGATAACAATAGTTTTGTTATATAGCATATAATGTCACAATTTTTGAGTGGTGAACACCATCACTAAGCATGCCTTCTCAATAGGCATATAATTATGTTCATAGGCTACCAATGTGTAGCTTAAATAATAAACCACATGTTATTTACCATGATCATCATGCTGAGCCAAAAGTGCCCCCAAAGCATATTCCATGGCCAAAATGTAAAGAAGCAGTGGCTTTCCTTGTGTTGGAGGTTGTAAGACTGGTGGATTGGCCAAATATGTTTTAATCTTTGAAAATGCTATCTAACAATCTTCATCCCACTAAAACATCACCCCTTTCTTTAAGAGATGGGTAAATGGGTGGCACTTATCTGCCAATTGAGAAATGAACCTATGTATAGACTAGATCTTGCCTTGTAGACCTCGCAACTATTTAAGATTATTGGGTGGAGGCATTTCCATAATAGCAGTGACCTTCATAGGGTTGAATTTAATCCCTCATTGTGATATAATGAACCCTAGTAATTTTCTTGATGTGACTCCAAAGACATATTTCTTAGGATTCAAGCAAACTTTATATGCACAAAGCCTCTCAAATATTCTTCATAGAATGTTAGGGTATCTAGCTCTTGCTCTTGATTTTGATAGTATATCATCAACATAGTCCTCAAAAATGTCATGTATCATGTCATGGAATATGATAGTCATTACACATTGACATGTGGCTCCAACATTCTTCAAACTGAATGGCATGACTTGGTAATAGAATGTCCCCCATGTAGTGGTGAATGCGGTCTTATGTTGATCTTCAGGGGCTATCTTGATCTGATTGTAATAAAAAAATCCATCCATTAGGAATAACATCTCATACCCAGCAGTTGAGTCGATAATCATGTCGATGTTACGTAGAGGAAAATCATTTTTGGGACATGCCTTGTTGATATCATGAAATTAGTACAAACACATATGCCTGGGGTCTTTTTACTTACTAACACGATGTTAGAAATCCATTCAGAGTAGTCCAGTGGTCTGATAAAATTGGCTCCTAATAACTTCTCCAAATTGGCCTTAACCAAAAGGGCGATGTGTGGATGCATCTTTATTAACTTTTGCTTGACTAGTTTAGCATCAGGGTGAACAACTAGATGATGCACATCTAAATCTAGATCTAGGCCTGGCATGTCAGAATATGCCCATGCCAAGATGTCTATATAATCCTTAAGAATGGATATAACATGTTCATGTTCTAATTCAATAAGGGAAGCTCTAAGATAAACATTTTTGGGATCCTCATGGGTTCCTAAATTCACTTTTGTTATGCTCTCCATAAGGAGTTTGGATCCATCTTCTAGAATTGTAGGCAATGTATGGTCGTGATCATCTTCTTCTACTATATCTTATTTTTGTTCCTCCCAAAGATTTGGATAATATGAAGAATCAGAATCTATCTTCTCAGGTAAAGACCAATTGGCAAAGACCTCTAGAAACACAAGAGAAAGATGCTCAAATATTTGATGTTGTTTTGAAGAGATTCTTGTACTAGCTATGGAACTTGGGCTAGATGGAATTTCTACGTCCTAAGGGGAAGAGCAAACGTTTCCTCCTAAGAGTGCCTGAAATAGGTTTTCACTCAAAGGCTTATATTTTTCTTTACTTTTTCCCTGATCAATGAGTGCCTCAAAGATGTTTTCAAGTGAATATCTTGATTTTTATTCTTTATTATGACCAAGAAAGCTTGCCCACTCTCTAAAGTAGACAAAAGAATTCAATGAAAAATGAAAACCCTGTTTATGATCACCAATGGCAAATGCATCTCATAGGCCCATCTATTCTACAATTGATTCTTCATTTTGAAACTCATCGAGGCATATGATCAAATTTTACTAATCCCAATATATGAGTTCAGAATTGCAAAGGCATAGGTTACAGTGAGGGTTTGCTTCAGGATGAGAAGCACAAATAGTAAAGATATAATGTCCTGCTTCAAGAAGGGAAGCACCACTAGGACAAGTTTTTGCTTCAGGATGGGAAACTCCAATAGGTGTTATGGTCAATATGTCATTTTAATCAAACAAATCTAGATCAATAAGCTCATTGAAAAGGCTATAATGGGATGTCATGTCACTGTTAGGAGTCTTGTTACCATTCACTTCAGAAGAATCACTACCAAATGTTATTAGGTCATCCTCTAGTGGTTTAAATCTGAGACCATGATTCCCATTGACAACTCTAGCTCATAAGGGCTCTAAAATTCCTTGTGCTCGGGGGCCAAGGCCTTTTCTTGTATAGTCAAGATGATCTCTTATCCTGTTATGGATAGGATACTTTGGATTCTAAAAATAATCCGCAAGGCCCTCAGAATATAACCAATTTCCTTCGGTAAAATCCTTTTGATCTTTCTTTGATGCAATTATAGGCATAAAAACCATAGGAGGTTTTGGTTTCTTCTTCTTTGGTTGCCAAATCTTATTGGTTCTGTTAAGAGTCTAAGAAGTTTTAGGCTTACCAAATATTTTAGGGGATTTTGTTAATTTTGTAATATGGAGGACATCCTTTGGATGATACATGGAAATGTCTGCATCTTTAATAATCACATGTTTGGATAGAGCTATAGGAAATGGATTAGTTGAGGTGGAGGCTAGATCACCAGGGTCTATATAATTAGATGGAGATGGATGAGAAATGATGTCTTTGTTCTTTTTTGCAATGAATTCAGAACCTAGGCAATAGTTATAATTACGAAACTTTGCTTCAAGATGTTTGTAGTATTGGTATGGGTGCTAATCAGTAGGAACTGTAACCTCAATCCCATCATGGGGAAACTTAATGCATTGGTGAAGAGTAGATGGAACTACTTGTACGTCATGGAATCAAGGATGACCAAGAAGTATATTATAAGGAAGCTCAATATCCATAATATTGAATACCGTGTGATGAGAAATAGCCCTAACCATGACTGGCAACCAAATTCTACTGGATGACTCCCTCTCAGCATTGTCGTAAGCCTAAATTATAATAGTCTCTGGCTAAATGTCTTTACCCATGTAACACAATCATCACACCAATTTAAGAGATATGACATTCAGCCCTAAACCATTATCTATAAGAACCCACTTGATCTTGTGATCTGCAATCATTATCTCAATATATAGTGCTTTATTATGATTTGGTCTAATGGTGGACATGTCCTTTTGATCAAATGTTATTTGTCAAAACAAAGACAAATGTCCAATTAAGTTTCGAAACTAACCAAGGTTCATATCCTTAGGCAAAATAGACTCTTGTAAAAGTTTGTTGAATATGGTTCTATAGACATCAGATGTTTTCAAAAGTTCTAATATGGAAATTTGCACAGGAGTTTTATCTAATTGGTCCATTATATTATAAGGCCTTTGAATTATGGATTGAACTAGTTTAGTCTTTGTTGGGATAGTATTCAGCTTTGGAACCATTAGCACAATGTTCTCATTGGGTTTATGGAAAGAAGTGGGCAAAGGGCCCTGAATGGTAACTCATGGACGTCTAGTTGTAACTATGCAACCTAGAGGTGGCAAGGAGTCATTATAATTAAAAGAGTGAGGCAAAGGGCCTTGGATGGTGATTAATGGCATTGCTATAATTTTGGGTCAGCAAGGAGCCTCTAGAAGAATGGTACTATTGTTGGGGATTAGTAACCCATGCAAATGGAGTAACAACATGATGATGCGAACTCAATATAGTATTACTAGGGGGAGAGGGTGCTGACCCTATAATGATGGGTCTCATGTTGCAAGGAACATGAGATTAGCCACTCATAGTAACAATGGTAATGTGGGTTGCAGAAATACATCCCATAGTGTTATTGTAGTCATAAGGTACATTGTTATAATCCACATTGTTAGTGTGGGGATCATGATCTCAATTATACTCATTAAAATTATGACCTTGTTATTGGTTTTGATTATGCCTCTATCCTTGATTGTGACCATTTGATTATTTCTTGGTAGCGGTAGATCATGTCAAGAAAAGGGGTCTTTATAGATTCCCATATCCTGAGTTATGACCTGATTAGGGGTCAACTTAATTTCCAGCTCACCATTTTCAATAAAGTCCTTAATAATATGTTACAATTGAATGCAATGATATGCACCATGACCAGCAACATGATGAAAGTTACACCATTTATTTTCTTTGTACTAGTCTAATTTTGGCTGATCTTGAGGAAATGGCCTTGATACTAGCCATATAATTAAGTTAGCTACAATAAGCTTTTGTAATACTGCTTCAACTGATTCTCCTAACTTGCTAAAGACTCTAATTTTTTTATGAAATGTCCTTCGTAGAGGTTATCTTTGTAAAGTAGGTAGTGAATTTGAGGGAGTTAATTGTACATTTAGAGGAGGTATAGTTTGTACCATTTGTACATGTCTTATTTTTATCACCTCATTTCCAACCATGTTCTTATTTTTGTGAAATCCCTTAGACTTATCCTACATAACTATTTGAGGAGCTGATGATTTAGTCTAGTTAGACACTTGTCCTTGTGCAAAGATCTTAACAAGGCCTCTAGTAATAAGAGCCTTCTCAATTTGCACTCCTTTATTAATAATTTCTTCAAATGAGTTAGCACAAGATAACTGTAGATTATGCACAACTTTAGGATGCAAGTTCTTTGCAAAGATATCAGCCAACTGTTTGTCTGGTAAATTGTGTTAAAAGTGGCCTGCCAATGCTCTCCACCTTTATAGATATGTAGCAAAACTTTCACCATCACATTTTTTTAGCTTTGCATAAGTCAAAAATGGTCAATTCATGTTTTATGTTGTATGATAAATGGTTAATTAACTTTTTTGATAAGTCATTCCAATCCACAACTGATCCCTTGGGTAGTTTAAGTAGCCAATCAAGAGCTTGTCCCACTAAACTTCATGAAAAAAGTCATAGTAAGTACTTGCGACTATAAGCAACCTCTTGACATAAGATGAATAATTCTTGTATGTGCTCACGTAGATCTCCTTTTCCTTTGTATTTGTCAAATTTGGGTGCCTCAAAGTGAGGTGAAAATGGGGGTTGGAGAATAGATAAGTCAAATGGATATGGGCATATCTCATCAAATTTGTACTTTTTTATTCTATTGTCCATCTCCAATCTTTAGACAATTTCCTTCATAGAATTCCATTATTGCATGTTTGGTGCACTTATGGATTGGATAATATGTTGTTGGGGTGGAATGTGCCCCTAATTTTGTTGTTGTTGGGGTGGAATTTGCCCTTAGTTTTATTGTTGTTGGGGTGGAATGTGCCCTTTGTTTTGTTGCTATTGACGTGGAATGTGCCCCTAGTTTTGTATGAACCTATAGGGAGATTATACCTTTCGATCCATGATTTGATTCTGATTTGCTACTTGAGTTGAGAACATAGGCCATTGATTCGTGGATTGTAAAACATTCCCTGAGTTTGGTTGTTTCACACTTTGTTGATTTTAGAAATGTTTATGTTTATTTACCAATCTTTGGTTTGTTTGAGGGATTTCCTCAATTCAACTAAATGTTTGGGTTTCTGAGTTTATAAAGTAACAAGAGGTTCTTGATGATTGAAGAATGTATGTTTCATGTCAAATGGAACATTCTGTAAGGTCTCTTGTGACTTTAACTATTCATTTAGATTACCTTGTTCGACTATGGTAATGTTCTCATCTAATATTTATTGCGTAATGTCCACCATATCTTCGTGTTCTTTTGAAGCATTATTGTGAATTGAAGTGGCAACTAGGAAGTCAATTAAGTCTGTGATAAGTTGATCTACATATCTTTGACTTATTATCTTGATCTTAGCTAGAAGATCTAGATTTTTGGGTTTTGACTCTGTTTGTATTTCCTTTCCTTTGTTATAAGAAGAAGGTATGTCTATTTTTACAAAATCTTGCTCTTGCTATTGTTGTTCTCCTTTTCTAACCAAGGTCTGTAATTATTTTGTAGGAAAGTTGGAAGGTAGTCTAACACCTGATTCTATCAATATAAGAAGGGATTCATCTTGATCTTCTTGGGGTTGATATTCATTGTAATCATCTTCAATTCCTACTGTTGTGGGGATATCATCAAAAACAATGGGGTTATCTTGACCATCATAAAATTGTTCATCCTCATAACTAAGGCCATAAGAGGCCCCACTATGAGTGAACCTTTTATTCATGTCTAAAAAGAGCTGCTATGTGTGTTTGATTAACTTTAGACCAATGTTTGACAACCAATCAAAGTATGCTTTGGCTCCCTTTTTAAACAAATAACCAAGGTACCAATGAGACTATAAGGGAGGGTGGTTTGAAACAATGCACAATTTATAATATTTGGTTCATGGAATTACTCAACCTTTGGTAAAGTTAAAATCATATAGATCGAAAGAGAGTAAGGTAACTCAAAGACCCAAGGTGAAAACTAGTACACCAAAGCCTAGATCTTTGTGATACACCCACACTATAAAAGCTAGTTTCAACTTAGACAAATTGACCCTAGAATTTTAGAGGAAAGATCTCCAAATTACGAAGAAGATAAAATGAACTACACAACTCAAGATGTAAAGACATACATGAATCACTAAGTATAAATCTAGGACCAAATAGGAAGCACAATGTCACCACATGATTCTAGTAGGATAAAATATGTTCTAGGACCCAAAGCATGAGTGATACACAAGATTACTTGAGTCCACTAAGATGATAATGTGATTTTGAGTCTTAATAAATGACCTTCAATCCAAATAGAAAATTGAACCCAAGTTAAAGAAAACTTAGTGCACAAATGGTGAACCCACTTTGATGCACCAACCCTTAGAACTCAGAAAGGTTCAATTTTGAATGTGGATTATAAATGAAGGATTTAAACAAATTGGGTAAAATTTATAGACTCCATTGGGCAGCATGACTAAGCCAAAGTGGATGTCGTGACACAAATCTTTTGATAACAAATTGAAAAAGGAAAAGATGAATTTTCCATTTGGACAGTGTAACACCTCCCTTGCTCAAAAAAATTGAGGACAATGTGTTTTGGTTAAGTTCATTGAGTTAATAATCAATTTTAAACACAAATCAAGACCAAGTAAGCTAATGACAAAAAATAAATGTCTTAAGTCTAAATTGACAAGGTATGGCAAAGTGGGGTATACTAAACTATCAAGTTTTGAATGTTTCTAGGGGAATCAATTACACAATGACTTTCATGCCAAACAATGAAAATTAAAAGCATGGATTTTGGGTCTGTATCACTCGACTTGTTGTAAAAAGGTATAGCTCTTTATGCAACCACTACATCCTATTGTTCGCTCAGTGTAGTGTGATATCCAAAGTGCCACTACATCCCATGTGTAACTCCAAAGGATTCAAATGAAGTCAATGTCAGGAGGTGAAACCCTGGGTCAAAGCTTCCCTAAAGAACTTGTGAGAGGTCATGAAGTCCCCCTCGCAAGCCAAGATGCATAAAAACAAAGAAAGCATGAAAATAGAAATACTTTAGGGTCATTTTTAATATCACCCAAACTTTGGTGAGTTTTTGGGGAGTGCTTTAGGCTGTGTTATTTCTAAGCCTTGGACTAGGCTATTTACAATAAGAATGGCACTTTTGATTCCAAGGTTTCCCTATAGGGAAAAATGGAAGAGCATACATGCAACATTCTTCTTTTTTCTAAACAAGATTAATCTAACAACTATTGCAAATAAGAATTGACAAGTGTTGTTGGGGATCAACCAACAATGATTACACTTGTGAAAGCAATAAACGTGGAATTAAATTAGATAGATAAGTAACTAGAATGATAAATAACACAGAACAAGAGATACAAGAAAACACCCTGAAAACTTGTATTAAAACTCTTTACAAAAGGAATACAATTGAAGAAACTTCTTTCTTCCACACCTCTCTCAGATGCACAAGATCTCTCACTAGATCTCTATTCCTCAAGAGCTCTCTCTCTCAAGTACAATCAATTCCAACAACCTGGATTGATACAACTCTGTATTGTCCTTCAAACATTCACAATGTTCTACTCATACTATTCAACACACTAAGCTAAGAAGATCTTTCCTATATATAGAATTAGGAAACTTGAGCATGCACTTACAACAAACAGTTAAGCCTCTTGAACAAGGGCTCTAAAAACAATCTTGCTAATAATAGAAACACGAACTTAAGACTAAGACTTAAACTCATCATGCAAACACTCGCTTCTGTCCTCGGAAATAGCATTCTGGATGCACAGGTAACCGACGCCGGTTCCTACCTGTTTTCCTGTGACCGTCATCGGCCGATCCTCTACTGAGGCCGGCATTTCTCCAACTGTTCCTGACCGACGTCAGTCGCTCCTGACCGACGCTGGTGACTGTGTAGACCTGCAACTATGTAATGCACTCATATGTGAAGCTTTTAGGCTCCACACCTTAACAATCTCCCACTTGGAGATAAACAGCTGCACCAGTACCTGTACAGCAACATCTTCTAGCTCCTCCATCTTCAACTTAATCATGAAGACCAATAGAAGTTGAATGAAGATTCAACTTCTCCTTTGTAACCGGCTTGGTTAACATATCAGCAGGATTCCTATCTGTATGGATCTTCTCCAGCTTCAACTCACCATCTTCCAATACCTGCCGTATGAAATGGTACCTTAGTTGTATGTGCTTGGTTCTTGAGTGAAAGGCTGAATTCTTAGCCAAATGGATTGCACTCTGACTGTCACTATACAATCTGTAACTCCCATGCTCCCTTCCAAGTTCTTTCATGAATCGTGTCATCCATATCATCTCTTTGCTAGCTTCTGTGGCTGCAATATACTCTACTTCTGTAGTTGACAAGGCAACAACCTTCTACAACTTAGATATCCAGCTAACCGCCGTTCCACCTACAGTGAAAACATAACCTATGGTGCTCCTCCTGCCATCCAAATCACCTGTCATATCTGAATCTACATAACCATGTAGAGAAGTATCTGAACCTCCATAGCACAAGTGCCTACTGCTGGTTCCTCTCAGATATCTAAGGATCCACTGAACTGCTTTCCAGTGTTCCTTTCCTGGATTGGCCATATACTTACTTACAACTCCCACTGCTTGGGCAATATCTGGTCTAGTACACACCATTGCATACATCAAACTCCCTACCATGGAAGAATATGGAACCTTACTCATGTACTCTACCTCATCATGTGAATTAGGACATTGTTCTTTACTCAACTTAAAATGTCCAGCCAAAGGTGTGCTTACCGGTTTAGCATCCTGCATATTGAACCGTTTCAACACCTTGTCCACATAATCTTCTTGAGACAATATCAACCTGTGATTTTTCCTGTCTCTCTTAATGCTCATGCCAAGGAAATTATTTGCTGCTCCCAAATCCTTCATAGCAAACGTTTGAGCTAATTTCACCTTAAGCTCAGAGATATCCTGCATGTGTGATCCTGCAACCAGCATATCATCTACATACAATAATAGAATAATATATCTACCATTATCAAATCTCTTAAAATATACACAATGGTCAGATTGACAACTACTGTAGCCATGCTCAGTCATAAACCTGTCAAATTTCAAGTACCACTGTCTAGGAGCTTGCTTGAGGCCATACAAGCTTTTTTTCAATCTGCACACCAACTTCTCCTTGCCCTTGACCTTAAATCCTTCTGACTGTTCCATGTATATTTCCTCATCCAAATCTCCATGAAGAAACGCTGTCTTAACATCTAGTTGCTCAAGATGCAAATCCTCAAAAGCAACCAAAGACAATACAACCTGTATAGAAGTCATTTTAACAACAGGAGAAAAAATCACACCAAAATCAATACCTGGCTTTTGTGCAAATTCTTTCACTACCAACCTAGCCTTATATCTCATCTGTCCATTCTCACCTTCCTTCAACCTGTAGGTCCATCTGTTCTTCAGTGTCCTCTTACCAGCTGGCAACTCAACCAAGTCCCATGTTTGGTTCTCTCTCAAGGACTCCATCTCCTCAACCATGCCACGCTCCCACTGACTCTTGGACTCCACCTGTAATGCTTCTTCAAAATTTTTTGGTTCTCCACCATCAGTTAACAATAAATAGTATAAAGAAGGAGAATATCTAATTGGAGGCTTACTTACCCTTTCTGACCTCCTGATGGGTGTCTGGGACTCGCTCACAACACGCTGTCCACCCAAATTCTCTGACAGTGACCGACCTCGGCCACCTATAGACCTGTTACTGGCCGATGCCGGTTCTTCCTAGCCGACGCCGGTGCCTGTCCTACCGACGTCGGTCTCTGTATGACCGACATTGGTTTCTGTACTGCCGACGTCGGTTCCTACTCTACCGACGTTGGTCTCTGTGTTTTCCTGTAAGTGATTATTTCTTTTTCCCGCAAGCTCATTTTAGACCGTCACTTCGTCTAATTCTCCATTGCTTTGCCCAAATTGATTTAGCTTCCTCAACTGATCACTATACATCACTTTTTCATTGAAAACAACATCACGGCTCCTAATTACCTTGTTAGTTCCTAGATTCCAAAATCTGAAACCAAAATCATCTGAGCCAGAGCCAATAAACGTGCACCTCATAGACTTAGCATCAAGCTTCCTTCTATTTTCCTTATCTACGTGCACAAAGGCTTCACAACCAAAAACTTTGAGATATGAGAGATCTACCTTTTTACCTGTCCATGCCTCTTCTGGAATTCCACCATCCAGAGCTGTAGAGGGTCCTATATTAATCAGGTACACTTCGGTGTCAACAGCTTCTGCCCAAAACTCTAAGGGCAACCCAGCATGCAATCTCATACATCTTGCATGCTCCATGATTGTTCTGTTCATTCTTTCAGCAATTCCATTCTGTTGAGGTGTCCTTGGAATCGTCCTTTGCCTACAGATTCCATGTGTATAACAATACCAGTTGAACTTAAGGCTACAAAACTCACTACCATTATCAGATCTCAAGCACTTCAATCTTCTGCCTATTTCATTCTCAACCATGGCTTTCCAAATCTTAAAAGTCTCAAATACATCAGATTTCTTTTTAATATAGTAGATACATACCTTTCTTGTAGCATCATCTATGAACATAACATAGTACTGTGATCCTCTAATAGAGGCTACCTGAGCCGGTCCCCACACGTCTGTGTGAACAAGCTGCAACTTATGCCTTTTCTTAGTAAACCCAGTCTTGAGAAAACTAACCCTTTTCTGTTTTCCAAATACACAATGCTCACAAAATTCTAGATCCATACTTTTCAAATTTGAAAGCTTACCTTTAGACTTAAGAATTGACATCCCCTTCTCACTCATGTGGCCAAGCCTTGAGTGCCACAATTTAGCATCCACATCTAAAGTAGATAATACAGAAGGAAAAATATTAGTAACACAATTACATAAATAGAGAGTACCTTCTCTCTTACCTTTGGCCATAACAAGTGCACCCTTGGTCACCTTCCAAGATTCTGCTGTGAGAGTTACTGTACAACCCTCATCCCCTAACTTTCCTACAAAAATCAAATTTCTCTTCAAGCTATGAACATGCATCACATCTCTCAACACCCATGTGTTTCCATTCTGCATCTTTAGCTGCACTTTACCTTTGCCAATAATCTTACAAGGCTCATCATCCCCCAAGTACACTATTCCAAAATCTCCATGGATATAGTCACTGAAATATTCTCTGTTAGGGGTAGCATGGAAAGATGCACCAGAATCTAATACCCAAGATTCTATATTATTATCCAAAGAGAAAATTAGAGCATCTTGTGCAATACCTGCAACCTTTGCCTCTTCCTTTCCTTCGTGCTGATTCTCCTCCTTAGGCTTTGACCAGCAATCTCTGCTTATGTGCCCCATCTTTCCACAGTTCCATCATTGTGACCTTCTGCCATTTTTGGATTTGGATCTGCCTCTCACCTTAGACTTAGATCTTGATCTCCTCTTGCTCTTCTCTTTTTGCCTCCCCATGCTCTCGAGATTTAAAGCATTCCCTGATGTTTCCTCTGTGCTTTTCCTGCAAATTTCCTCATTCAAGATAACACTAACAACATCCTCTACTTTTAAAATATTCGAAGTAGATGCAGTATTAGAAACTGCCATTACCAAGCCATGCTAGCTTTTAGGCAAAGAACATAATATTAAAAGAGCTTTTATTTCATCATCAAATACAATATTGACTGAACTTAATTGATTAACAATTCCATGGAAATCATTCAGGTGATTAGATACAGATCCACCTTCTTGCATATGCAAATTAAATAACTACTTCATAAGATATACCTTATTAGAAGCTGAGGGTTTTTCATACAAATTTGCTAAAGTAGTCATTAACTCTACTGTTGTTTTTGCCTGTGATAAATTAGATATCACAGTGGATGCCAGACTCAGTCTTATAGACCCCAGAGCCTTTCTATTAAGAACTTCCCATTCTTCATCCTCCATGTCCTTGGGCTTCTTAGCAATCCCACCTAACGGTAAGTAAAGATCTTTCTAATACAGATAGTCCTCTATCTGCATTCTCCAATGTTGATAGTTCTTGTCATTAAACTTCTTCATTCTCAATTTACTTTCTTCTACCATTGCTTCTCCCACTCAAACAGAAATCCCTGCAGAAACCCCTGTGAGCAACCTGTAATCAATACACACTACACAGATCTGAACCACTTGTTAGTGAACTTGAGCTCTGATACCACTTGTTGGAGATCAACCAACAATGATTACACTTGTGAAAGCAATAAATGCGGAATTAAATCAGATAGATAAGTAACTAGAATGATAAATAGCACAGAACAAGAGATACAAGAAAACACCCTGAAAACTTGTATTAAAACTCTTTACAAAAGGAATACAATTGAAGAAACTTCTTTCTTCCACACCTCTCTCAGATGCACAAGATCTCTCGCTAGATCTCTATTCCTCAAGAGCTCTCTCTCTCAAGTACAATCAATTCCAACAACCTGGATTGATACAACTCTGTACTGTCCTTCAAACATTCACAATGTTCTACTCATACTATTCAACACACTAAGCTAAGAAGATCTTTCCTACATATAGAATTAGGAAACTTGAGCATGCACTTACAACAAACAGTTAAGCCTCTTGAACAAGGGCTCTAAAAACAATCTTGCTAATAATAGAAACGCGAACTTAAGACTAAGACTTAAACTCATCATGCAAACACTCGCTTCTATCCTCGAAAATAGCATTCTGGATGCACAGGTAACCGACGTCGGTTCCTACCTGTTTTCCTGTGACCGTCGTCGGCCGATCCTCTACCGATGCCAGCATTTCTCCAACTGTTCCTGACCGACGTCAGTCGCTCCTGACCGACGCCGGTGACTGTGTAGACCTGCAACTATGTAATGCACTCATATGTGAAGCTTTTAGGCTCCACACCTTAACAAGTGTGTTCAATTTTAAACCTGAATGAAATGTTTGGTGGTGTTCGTTTGACTCCTTTGTCTTAATTGTAAACTTTGAAAACATTCACCAAAAAAACCTAAATTCTTTTTTAAACACCAAAACAAGGTTCCTAATCAATTTTTTTAAGCATGTAAAGGTGATTTAAACATGTTTTAAATAAATTTTAAACTTGATCCGACAACAAAATTGTTAGCATGTCCTTTAGCTTTGAAGCTCTTTTCAGTTTGAAACAATGGGCTTTGGAAAAGTAAGTCTCAGGTCTATGTTTTTTGAAAATCATAGTGACTGACATTGGTCAATACCATTGACATCAGTTACGCCTAACCAAGATCTAACCAATGTTGGTCCTACTGACCGACATCAGTTAAGCAGGTAGCTGATTTCAGTATTTCTACCAATGTCGGTTACTGTGTAAAAACCGTGGTAACCAAAAATGATAAAATAACGTTAGAAAATTAATTTATAAGAGTTTTAAGAGCTCAAATAAATATTTTAGAGCTGTAAAGTGATCTTCTTTAGGTTTAGGATGTGTCTCGTCCCACTAGGCATGCCAAGATATGGAGAGGATTACAAAGAAATTTAGTTAAGCATTATTCCATAAACAATGAAACATGCATAAAGAACTAAACAACCAAGCCTATCTATTTCTCTACGAATTACAAAGGATAGCAAGAAACAAATGAATGAAAGCAATACCATATTACATTCCCAAATGGATTCACCATACCCATGTAGCTCAAAAACATGTTCTCCCTTGGTCAAGCATCCTTGTCTTTGTCAACAATGGTGGTAAGCTCATCTAATGCCTCAAGAACACTCCATAAAACCTAGGCTCTTGATTGTAAACCACTAAACTAGCCTATCAATGAAACTTTATGGAAACAATTTAGCATTATAAATTTGAAATGTTCAAGCTTTGAATATATTTGAGCATAATAACCTTGCACCAAAATAGCATAGAAATGATGTTCATGGCCTCTCTATTTATAGATTTTTGAGATTAATCAAGATCAACCATGAATGTCCATCTCAAGATTGAGATGTGTGGTTGAGGATAATCTTAATATTTGGAATTAAATCCATAATTATCTTCATCATGACCTTGGAATAAAGGGCATTAAAGAGGCATGGAAGGTATTAACTAGGCATGGGTGACCCATAATCCTGATATTTTATGCACTTATGGCTTGATGGATGCCACCCCATAGATGATGTCACTAGGTGATGTAGATAATAAGAATCAATTTTTGAAAAGAAATATTTGACAACTCTCATGGAAAATCCATTTAAGCTCTTGATTTGGATTAATTAAAATTAAACAAGGTTAATCAACATTTGTGTAATTATTTAAAAATTGGCCTTGAATTAATCAAAATAGTCATAAAATCATATTATTAGGTCATAATTTGACTAGAGAGGAATTAGAAGGTGATGTTAGATGTGTTGGAACCATATTCCCATTTAGGATGTTGTCAACAACAAATAATAAAGGTACATGACGTGTACCAATGAATTAGAAGAGAAGAGTGATCTAGAGCACTAAATTATGAAATGGTCATTTTGACTCAAAATGATCTGATCAAAGTTTACAAGCCCATAAAATGCATTTCCCTATTTAGGGATACTTTGACCTAAACTGGCACTTGTAAGTGACAAGTTTGAACCATTTAGGGTGTTTTATGGATTTTGACCTAAAATGTGCATTTGAGTGCAATTCGGGTAAGATTGACAATTTCAACACAAATGGTGCTAGGAATTGGATGTCTACAGATTTGATGGGGTTGATATGGTTGAAAAGGGTGATAAGATTTATTGGATATAAAAGTTGTTTGATAGGTGTTGGTTTGATTTGATGAGGTTGATAAAGTAGGTTGATAGTGATTGGTTTGATAGTTGTGGGTGGTATGACTAGGGGATAAACCAAGTCTTGGTTTTTAAATAAAGAAGGTTCCTATAAAGAGGGTATAGGTGATTGATATGATGGTTGAAGTAGGTAGTCAAAAATTTGATGTGGTTGAGGTAATTGATATGATGGTTGGGGTAGGTAACCCAAAGATTGGTGAGGTTGAGATAGTTGAGGTGGGTTATGACAAGGGTATAATAAGGCTTGAAAGGTTATTGGCTGGTTCAGGTGATGATCAAGTGGTTGTTGAAAGGTTTTTAATTGGTTTTCATTGAGGTTGAATTTATTATAGGCAAGTTTGGGTTGGTTGTAAGTGAGACTAGGTTGGTTATAGGTGAGATTGGGTTGATGGCAGGTAAGGTTGGGTTGATTTTGGGTGAGGTTGGGTTGATAGTAGGTAAGGTTGGGAGCACAATTGGATCATGATGCAAGGTAATGCTCTAAGGCAAGAGGGTTGTCTTCTAGGAGTCTAACAAAGTTAAGATCTCCAACCGAAAATATAGGTGGGATCCCCATTGAACAAGGCAATGGGGATAAGGTGGTGGAATATTTCCAAAGGGGGTTAGATTCCTCACAATGAAAATAAAGAGAAGACAAGAAAGAGGTCAAGAAGATAAAATACACACTGAAAATTAAATTAAACCCTAATTTTTTTTAGTCTTTCTTTTGGCTTATGCTTTAAGATTTTAAGAAATTATGTGACTCAACTTGGTTTGTAGAGCAGGTACTAAAAAAGAAGTCTATGGTTGATTTTAGGTATTTTAACCTCTCGAAAGGATCTGTATTGGAAATTAGTGAGTGGCTTGATATTGGGGCCTACCCCCTCACTTGACACATCATAGAAATAAAGGTGTGATGGGATTATCTAGTATATACCAATTTCCATAGTTTATACTCAACTAGAGAGTTGAGTTGGTTCTCCTCTTGGTGGTGAAATCCATGTAGGATAGCTAGGAAAGGTGACCACTAGGTGATGAAATCTCGATTAGGCCTTATGTCAATGTGTTTATGCTTAATTAAGTATAAGTGGTTTAGTCTTGTGTGTGTGATAAGAGTGAAGCTATAATTAATTCACTTGATTAATTAATCTATATGAGCTAAAATAAGCAAGTTAACAATGGATGCAGTCAATTTTAAGCCTAAAATGAAAGTTTGATTTTCATTGTATGAACAAAAAGACAAGAAGAAGAAGCACTTAGATGCAACTATGAACCCAAAAAAAACACTCAAGGGTCCCATCGGGCATGCCATAATGTTTCATATAAATTTCACTTATGTTCTTGAAAGGAAGAGAAAAGAAACTCAAGAAGGGTATGGTTATAGAAACCTATTTAGTTGTATGTGCATTGATCAAGATGGTTGTAGATACTCCTCTTTGGCTTGGGAGGAATGACTTTCAAATAATAAAGAACTCAAAGAACTGGTTGATTAGTTAGGTAGGTGGGTGGATTGCCTAGCAAGCTAGATCTAAGAAGCATGAGCTTCTTTGGAGGTTGTGAATCCACATTTTTAGTAATCAAGTTATAAATGATAAAGTACTTGCATAAACAATAGAAGATACTAAATTTAATACAAGAAGATATATTTGACTAATTATAGCAATAAATAGATTAATATTAATTCTAAATAGCTCAAGTATGGTTCAAAAAATAGGGCAAGGCCTTGTGATTAGGTGAGAGGTCAGAAAGTGAGATTTGGTAGGTGAAAATAGCTTGTTATTTGTCACACAGTGACCATCAATGGTGAAGGTGACCATTGATGGTGAAGGTGACCATCAACTATCACCATGGGTTTGGACAAGTTATTGGTTCCATCCAAAATAGGTTATGGGTTGGATACAGAAAGGTTCTATGGCTTGTTGGAGGTTGGTTAATGATCACGAGGGTAAAATAAATCCTTAGAGGTATCAAGGGTAAAAGTTTGGTACTCATGTGGTTAAGAATGGTCAAAGGGTGTTCTAGTGGAAGAGGTAATGTATAGACTTGCATAGATGCTTAATAAGCGATGGAATGCTAACATCTCCCCCTCCTTTTGGACTAGGAGATTCTAAATTTCTTGGTATGCTATGGTGGAACCCAAAAAATCCATTTTTATCTGGTGGTGTCTCTACTAAGGTCTCCTATGGGAGATAAACTCCTTCACATAGATATTCCCTCTCACATATGCTTTGTTTGTGGTTATTCTAAGTCTCATAAGAACATCTTATGGTTTTGTGCTAGAGCTTAGGACACGTGGTGATGGATTCAATCCCTTTTTTATTATTTTTAGGTTGAAGCCTTTTTCTTAGAACATTGCACTTTTGAGGGACTATGCCCTAGAAAGATAAAATCAAATATGGCATATTTTCTGAATTGAAATTCTTTTTAATCTCTATAAAGATAATAATATAAATATATCTAATGAAGACTGCTTATATGTAGTTCTTACTATAAATAAAATAATTGTTTTCATTTCTAATTTAGTGCTACATATTCAAGTTCAAAATGACAATGTATCCCTTGAGGTGGAGCATATTTAAAATTTCATGAGTCATTAGGGTAATGCCACTTACACAATCAATAGAGTGCAACTCGAGGCTCCTCGTAATCACTAGAACCATGATCATAAGAGGCATGGACATGGCCATGGGTGGTGAATGTATCAAAGTTGTTCAGCTTTCTCTACACCTCTACCTCCTCCCAATTAGAATTTTTTTCTTCTAGTGGGTATGGAGGGTGGCCCTTACCTCATGATAATGTTGGTTATTCTAGGTTTAATCCCATAGGTGGATATGTTCAAGATAAGTTCCCTAGGTTGGTATTTAAAATCTATCCCATCTAGGAAGGATGAAAAAGGTGAAGAAGAAGAGAAAAAGACAAACCTAATATCTCTCCCACTCATGGAGAAGTTGGAGAGACAAGCCCATTATCCCTCCACCTCATCTACCTCTTTTTTCAAGGCTATAAGAACTTGTTTCTTAAATATTGGTTATTCTTATCTTGTTATGTTGATGTCACTATTGTTGTAGTTTAACTATAGTTTTGATTCCCAGGGTTGGTTTTCACCTACTATTTATTGTTTTCTGGAGTATGCTCTCACACCACCAGTCTTTTATAGATAACATGCAATATGTTTTTTTTATAAATAATATATGATGTATTTAAATTTAAAAATTACAATAAAAAAATATTAAGATTATTTTGTCAAAAAAAATCATTTTTATTTTGTATCTAGCCCTAATCTAAAAGCATTTTAAAGTTTAGAATAGACTGTGGAAGCATATTTTCTCTAGATTAGAATTCAAATGCTTTGAATAGATTGGGGTCATAAATATTGTAGCTCACAATAAAAATAAACACATACATAACAAAGAAAGTCTAGATAATTTCATGGAGCCAACACAACCCAAACACTCTTATAATTATACAATGGCATAGTGTATACTATAATAAAAATAAATGTAAATTACAAGGGCATGTTTATGTTACTAAACCTTGACTAGTAGTATCAAAATTTATAACCAAGTTCATTAGCTCTCTCAAGTTTTTTATAATCATAGTAGAGTATAACATGTAATCTCCCATGGATATTTTAATGCTGTGGCATTTTATTGGACAACTAACTATGCCTACATATACAATCATGACCTAGAATTCTAGAGTTGGATAAAGAGAACAATTTAAAAGTTTCTCCAACCTATCGTTGATTAATTTGTGTATACTACCTAAGATAATCATTGCTATCACCTTCTGTTTATTGAGGAAACCAACAAACTTGAGGGTTTGTGGATTGATAATACCTAAAAGTGCAAGGCATAAAATAGTTAGATGGGAATCTCCTTAATCCTCCCCTAGCTCCTTCTCGCCCTCACCTGATACTTCATCATCATATTCGTCATCAATTTACCTTGTGATATATAAAACATTATTCTCAACACATCTATATCATTTTTGTATTTTCCATCATAATTGAAACATAGTTCCATTTTTCTCATTTCAATTTAATTTTATAAGGAGTCAATCTTGTATGCTAAGAGAATGATTGTGTTTGAGTAATGTGCTCTCTATTGCTCTTTAAATCCCATTGTTTAATCAAATATATTTCCTATCTCCTATTTTCAAAGATCATCAAATCTGATATTGAACTTAGATTAAGCATGAAAATATCAAGCTGGATGTTATAATTGAGCCCACCTAAGAATAGGTCATTCAAATTTTTTTATTTGATCTCATCCATGCACAAGGACTTGTTATAGAATTTTTGGATATTATCCTTGAAATTTTAACCCAATTACCTCAATATTGATAACATTTTGAGATAGTTTTTGCAACACTATTATGGTAGTGTATATGTGGCTCATGAATAAAAATTGACCAGGTAATAGTGAGGCCCTTATTTTTATTTTGAGTGCATAACCATCTATACCAAATTATTTTCTTATGTTCCATTTATAGAGATTCCATGAACACCTTATGTGCACATGTGGTTTGATGTAAATCAAATAAATTTTCTATTTGATTGATCCAAGTGATCAGATCCTTGCCAATAAAATATCACACTTCCAATTTCAGTAGCATGTTCCTTGAACCATTATTTAGTTTTGATTTTTTTGGTTAGGAGAAACCAAGTGGCCCAATGGAGAATTATTAGATTACCATAAAATGAGTTGCAATAATTACCAATGTCCCACTTATGGTGAACAACTCTACCTACATCACATCTATGTCCTATTTGACCTCATATAGATCTTATTTTTTCCCATGTTTTGAACATCTACATGGAATTGGGTAACCAACCTCTAAAGCTTTGATTCAGACATTTTAAAATCCATGTCCTCCTAGATAAATTTTTCCTTTAGGGGTTTTCCTTTTTAATGGCCTTGAATGTTTGGAGTAACCATGCATGAGCTCCAGGGTTTAGGGTTTTAGAATTTAGGGTGGAGGATTTTATGGAAAAAAAAAGGGTATTAGAATATTATACCATTACAATCATCTCACTGAGATGAATCCAATGACTACTAATATGTACAAGAGTGATTTTTTTTTAAAACAAACCTCAAGCTATAACTATTGACAAAAAAATTCTTCTTGAATCTCAATTTATATTTTTTCAATCCTTTAGCTCAAATAAACTAGATCTTAAAAGAAAAAAGTATTTTTCATAGATTTACCCTAATTGAAGATCTAATACCACTTTTCACCATAATAGGTATAAGTAAAAACAACAAAAGTAAATTAATAATAGTATAATGCAAGAATGAGAATAAAATAAGCAGATCCACAATAGTAAGGATAATAATTAACAATAAAGACTCACCCACTTTGAGGGGGAAACCTCTAAAACCATGTGATAATAACATAATGCATAATATGATACTTAACTAATAACCACTACCTCTTATATATACCCTACTTAGGCTATGGTTACTCTATAGTTTGACTCTACTAACCATATGAGAACATAGAGAAATGTGACAAGACAAGATAAGAAGTGATGTAGGCCATAAATTAGACACTCATATCCCTAGACATGCTATAGGTTAAGGGGAAAAAAATTAAATACTTACCTAGGGCATATTACACTCACATTAATATATATTACATTATAGGGTCTTGAGGGTCAATTTATCTATGACATGTATATTGTTTGAAAATAATATCTTACCCTATTAGACACAAGTGCATTTATTCCTATCCTTTACATTATGCATGTAATTTTTTTTTGGAGATATGTGATTCATAGGTTCATCCCACATCTCAAAAGGGAATCTTATATTCCACTATTTCAATTTTCACATCCCATGATCTAGGATATTTCTTTATTTTTTAAAAATATGTTCCAATGACCTAGCACATGGCACTTGTTCCTACCACATGATATATTTAGGGTACTTCATAGTCATATTCTCTTTTATATTATATCATATTTGTTTAGATTTCATTTTTGTCACTAAAAATTTTACCAAAAAATGCATGTAATATTTAACTTATGTTTTGAGATTTGGAAATCCAAAAGGACATTCTTACTTACATATTTTGAGATGTAGGGAAATCATACAAAGGTGCCCTCACATTTTCCAATGAATCTAGGGGCATGTTTTCTTATTTTTATTTTCTATATTTCAACATTATACTATTGTGATCATTTATTCCCATATACTTTTTCTTGCAGGTTTCAAAGGGACATTAATAAAGATCTAGAGATCCTAGGGACTCATTATGGGGTTGCTACCAAACTACCAACCAAAATAAAGTGTATGAGTTTCAATCCTCCTGTATTGATTTTAGAAGGTTGTTGATCATTTGAACTCACATGCACATGTCCTTTTGTAGGTCTACATATAAGCAGTAGAGATGTTGTAGAAGTATTGGAGTTTTTTAAGATCTTTCAGATTGCATAATATTTATTATATCACCCCTTATTTTTTATACTTTGATATGTATATACAAATACAAATCAAAGTGGGGAATTATATAGATACCTAATTTTGATAAAATGTATTTATTAGTCTTAGAATTGCATCATTCTTGGGTACTTGTGGGTTTGTCAATTATTATTTCATATTAAAATCTTATCAGTGTGTTTTCCCCATGTTACCCCCTCTTTCCCTGTAATTTTACACCTCATTACCCTACATATTTCCTTTGATTTATGGGATTTTTATTAAAATTGTACACTGTACAATTATAGGTCCACATAAATGTGTAGTGTATGATTTTAGGGCAGGCCCTTGTGACCCTTGTTTTGGGTCTAATGTGCCTCATACTTAAGATTTACTAGCCTTTTTTGTTCATTGTGTGTCAAATTACATGTCAATAGGGTCTTGATTGAAATTTGAGAAGTCTATAAAACCATAAGTGGCATGTGACACACATGCAAAAGATATTGTGAAAGTGAAAGATCGGTTAATTCAAGAATTATAGTTGAATTCAAGCATATTTGAAGCATTTATTTATCTATCATTCATTCATTCTAACATAAAAAGTCATATATGACTTGGTTTTACTTTCATTAAACTAGTTGTTTAACATGCATTGCACTTGGTACGTTAATTGTGAAATTGTGTACAATCATACAATGGGCCTCATAATAATTGAGGAAGAACATAGGTCCCAAATATACCTCCCATTTTTTATTGTCTTTCTAGATGATGTTTCCCTACTAAGGTTTTGAATAAAGATATCAACTTCCTAGATATTTGTGTATAGTTTTGGAAAAGCAACCAAGGTTCTCATAGCGCTAAAGTTGATAAACATGATCATTAAATCATATTTTATATTTTTTATAGTCTTCATAAAATAGTATTTGATATTATCAAAAAAGTATATTCATGTTTATGGGGAGCATGTTTGCTCATTTTTTTCAAGTTTTGTTCACCTCGCTATCTAAGCCTACGTTGAGTTGTTTATTTTTAACAATTGTCACCAAATTTGTAACAAATAAGACATTTGTCTTAAACCCCATCTTCAACTACTACTGCATCAAAAATAATTATCTATGCAATTAAATATGATTTTAATGTTGAAAATCTGATCACACTTATTTGGAATGTATTAAAGATAAATGAGTTGCATTATAATATAAACTAGCTTTTTCATAAACACACTAATCTGTTTATTATTTTATCCAAAATAATTCTATTTGACATTTATGTGTTTCAAAAATTATATATAATTTTTTTAAAGTAAAATATCTTTATCCTATAAATTTATCATGATAGATCATGTTAGAAAATAAAAATAAATAAAAACAGAAAATAGAACACACAGAGATAAAAACACATTCAGATTGCTACAGCAATGAGGGAACAAGATTTTTAATAATCTTCTTGATCTTGTTCAAATTACAATACTGCCCCATGGGTCTATTAAATAGATTTGAAAAACTAACAATAATTAGAAAAAATAAACCAAAGACTAATTTTAGTCTTTACATGCAAACTGCAACTCTAACAGTAACTAACTATTTGTTAACTAACTCATAGTTAACTACTGCATGCATGAGGAGTGGAGAAATTAACTCCAGTCTCCAACACTCCCCCTTAATTTCAAACTATTTCAACATTTACAATGCCTAAATTTTGTCATTCTATCTACCAGCTTCAGCTAGGATGCTTTTCTTTTGCAGAATACACTGCCTCTCATGCAGAATACACCGCCTTGTGAAATACATCGCCTTATATGTGGAATACACCACCTTGTCTTCATACAAAACATATACAATTGCTCAATGAGCATTCACTCAACGTTTAAGACTGAGGACTAGCCTGTCGAAAGGCTATCAACGGACATGCTTATGTCCAAAATTGCAAGCTTCCTGCTTGCTTACATTTCTTTCACCTGACGCATAACTGCTCAGGTTTCCTCCCAAAAATCTGCTGGATTCTTTTCACGTTGGTCTAGATTTGCCAACGATTGGCCTATTCTTCAGACACTTTGACAGCGTCACTCGCTATTCAACACACACACGTTCATAGCTTCACTCATTGTTCAACACACACACGTTCATAGCTTCACTCGTTGTGTAACACAAACACTTTCATAGCTTCACTCACTGTGTAACACAAGCTCTACGGAGCTCTTACCAGCTCTCATGCGCGCCTCTTGCGCTACCTTCTTTCTTCAATTGTTCCACTGCTTGGCTCTTTTTAACACCTTCACAGCTTCTTGGATATAAATCCTCCTTTTTTTTTCTTCCTTCTCCTCCCTGAGCAGCTGTGCTTCTGCACACTGCTCTTCTTTGAACATTTAGAAGCTGCTATTGCTTCTATGCCTCTGAGTGCAGGGAGTGATCTCTTCTTCTTTTTTTTTTAAATTTCCACAGTCTGTCATCAGGGTTCTTCAACGCTCCATTGGTCTTCTCTTTCTTCCAACTCAGCAGGCACTTTCTCTACGATTTGATTTTCCAGCTCTCCTCTGCTACGGTGCAGATCTTCGACCCTTTCTGGACTATTGTCTTGTCGATCTCTTGATAGTGCTTATGGCTATCTCTTCGCGTCCCTCTGCTTCACACCTGCACTTTGACTACCTACATGTTCTTTTAGACTTCTGCTGCACGATTTTTCCTTGTCTTCTGCGCTTCTTTTTTGCGGCTAACTGCTGTGACTTCTATGCTATCAACCTAGGCGATTTTCCTCGCTGGGCTGACTGTGATTTCACCTTTCCTTGGGTAGCGGCGAGCGAGATCCACTTTGACTATTTTTTGTAGTTTTCGTTCCAACAGAACTGCGCTTATTTTTTTTGTTGGCTTTGCCACGCGACCTATCTAACTGCGCATCTCCCCTTTGGCAGCGGCTTCTCCAATATTCTCCAACACTGCGCAATTTTTTTCTCTTCTTGCTGGGCACTTCCAGAAAAT
Organism: Torreya grandis; assembly: GCA_037957365.1. Taxonomy (NCBI): domain Eukaryota; kingdom Viridiplantae; phylum Streptophyta; class Pinopsida; order Cupressales; family Taxaceae; genus Torreya; species Torreya grandis. The sequence continues at coordinate 423,713 of JARHVA010007211.1, forward strand.
AGGCTGCAATCCTTTGACTTGTTGGGTCCTGCGCTCTTTAACCTGCGGTCTCTGGCTTGTGATTGCTTGAGGTTGACTCCGCTTTGCTCACTCCTTAATCAGGGGCTTCAAACCTGTCTGCGCTTCTGCCTTCACGGCTAGCTGCTGCTGCTGCGTTTGACTGCGCTTCTTCTTTCTTCTCCTTTGTTTTGATTACGCCTTGCCTGAGCGCTTCCTTCACTGCTGTGTGCTCTCTTCTTGTCTTCTACGATTTCTTCTACCAGGTGCTTCTGCCACAACCTGGGCTCTGATACCAATTTGTTAACAAATAATAACATATGAAAATAGAAAATAGAACACACACAGATAAAAACACATTCAGATTGCTACAGCAATCAGGGAACAAATTTTTAATAATCTTCTTGATCTTCTTGATCTTGTTCAAATTACAATACTGCCCCATGGGTCTATTAAATAGATATGAAAAACTAACAATAATTAGAAAAAATAAACCAAAAACTAATTTTAGTCTTTACATGCAAACTGCAACTCTAACAGTTTAACTAATTGTTTGTTAACTAACTGATAGTTAACTGCTGCATGCATGAGGAGTGGAGAAATTAACTCCAGTCTCCAACAGATCAGAAACTTCGAAATATTCATATTAAAAATTTAAAATAAACAAACATAAATAATTTGTTGTGCTATTAAAAAAAATTATTATTTTATATCCAGTTCTAAAATGTGCTAAAATGTGCCTGGATCACACCCTTGTTGAGAATGTCAAACAAGGCCTGATTCGCGTTGATGCAGCGGAGAGTTTTGAACTGACTCACTGATGCTCCCAGGCCCGAGGAGCGATCTAAAATCTTTCGGAATGTACCCTTTTCCACAACACGAAGTTCAAGAGGTCCAATGGTCTTAGCTTTTGTAGAACCAACATAGCCCATATCAACAAAAGATTCTTCCATTATTGAACAACATCTGTTCAGAACATTTTCATCTATTTTGCTACTAAGCTCCAAAAATATAACGTAGTGCCCTGGCTTAGTTGACATATCTGCATAGCTTGTGAAATCAACCAGCTCCATATTTTCTTCCTTCAAGAGTTTGGTAGCCTTCTCAACAGCTATTTGCAAATCTATCTCTGTGGTCTTGTCAATACAGGTTACTGAAAGAAGAAGGCTTTTCCGGCATATACATAACAACTGTGGAGTAGAATTGTAAAATCCAGTTACTCTTACAACATCACCAAGACTGTACCTGTAAAGCCCTGTATGCAGACAAAAACATTAAAGGTTCAAGATTCTCCATATCACAGAAACTTTCAAACACTATAATTCAGACTTCAATGCTTTTTTTTTAATAGAACAAAAATTTCAAAGACAAATAGAAAAATGCAAAGTGCAAACTGTAAAGTAAGTATTAGAAAAAAAAAAGTGGAACGCACCAGTAAATGTTGTGAAAACAACCTCATAATCCTGCCCGACTTTCACTTCTGTCAGGCCCACAGGTTCAGATTCTGTATACTGGGCACTAGCTACATTCGGATCCAATTTCCAGTCTTCAAGACGCAGATGGAGTGGAATGAATTCAAAATATGTAATGTTGGGTATCACTGTGAAAGTTGTATTCTCTGGCGGAGTTGTGGGATCTATATTAGCAGCAATCGGACATTCAGAGGAACCGTAATCTCAACTCAACAGTGGTATATCGCCTGCATAATGTCTCAATTTCCTTAGGTAAGGCTCCATAGAACCTGTCATGATAGAATGAACATACTTGGCATTGGGCCAAAGCCACAGGAATAACTCCACACCAATTCTCCTGCATGCTCTTACATTTTTCGTATATTGCATCTGCCAAGTCTGTATCAGGTTTCAGCAATTTGGAAACGGATTCCCTCATAGAAGGTTCTGTGATTTGTTCACTAAGTTTTCCTTCCTTGATATCCGTACAAAGTTCCTGCCAGACTTGCTCAAAGGTCCTGAAAGCATCTACTATGCTATATGAAAAAATTGATTGCACGTATCGGCTATACAGAAGAATCAATAATATTAATTCATTTTTATTGTCGATCAAGAGTTCCAATATGTGAAACTACCACTATAATCTTACCTCTTCTAAGTTAACACAATACAAAATAAACAACACTCTTTACTTACTCCTGATCTATTCATGCATTATTTTTTTCTAAACTCACTAAATGACTATAAATGGACTCGACCATGCCCCTGCATGACATAAACCATACTTCTGAAATTCTAAACCTGAGAAATCAAAACAGACCGTAGGGGAAGGTCACCCTGTTTGTCGCCACCACTAGGAGAGTAGGATACTATTTTGCATGATTAATATATGACACTTTTCAATCGAATCAAATCAAATAAAAAATGGCAATGTAAGTACCGTAATTAATACTTTTTAAAAAAAAATTATATATTTCTACAATCATTAGGCAATGAGTCGTGTAATTATTTGTTTCCTGAAGTAATATAAGAATCAATAAGCAGAGATCAGCATACCGAGCTCGATAGGCGCCAGCAACACGAATGAGTTGCAATGCTGATGCCAGAAAATCATCATTAAAAGGGACAAACTTCAGCCTTCCATTTGTCATCCCAGAGCTGCACATATGATATCAAATTCATGTTTAAAAGAAGGTTAACCAAAAAACAAATGATCACGGGTTGTGATATAAAACTTCTATCAAAAATAATTTATACAGTTTTTCCACGATTTGCTATATCGAAATGGCTGGGAAAATGTCATCTCTCCAAAACAAGGAAGCCGAAGCCCATTGTGTATTTCCCCACAGTAATTTCAATCGAAAAAATAGAAAACCAGGGGAAACATTAGATAAGGAAAAAATTAAGTTGGTTTACCTTAAGGAGAAAGCAGATATGGGTTGAGTGGTGAGAATTGGACAGCGATCTCCATCAGTCATTCTGAGAATGTAAGGCTCCAAGTCGGCATGAGTGACAAAGAAGAACGTGCGCCTTGAACTGTTGTGCTAGGGATCTATCTGTTGGATTACGTGTTTGCCCTGCTGGCAGTCTACTCATTTAATCTGGCGTACCTGCATTTAATTTTTGACAGTTTTTCTTTATTTTGGCGAATGTATAATCTTCATGAAAATCTTTACAGGTAATATTTTAATGATTTGTGGCTGTTTCATGAAGCTTCTCGCATCTAAAAACTTTTTCTAGAGACTTCCACTAGCAACTATAAATGAAGGTCGATATATCATATTTCTTAATGATTGCCAGGAGCAACGCAGCTCTGGCGAATCCATTCCAGCCAGTAGTGCTATATCAACATGCTGTAGAGCAGTGAATGATGAGCACCACGATAGCTCTGCCCAGTTCTGTAAAGCCTGAAGGCTGTGTTTAATCCAAGAGTTTCATTTATGAGTTGTAGTTTTTTGTTTTCTTTTATGGAAACTGTTTCATTTTGTTTATCTTTTATGTTTGGTTAAAATTTGGTTATCTAATGTCGATTGATATCTGTGTATTTACCATGTTAAATTACTGAGCTGTAATTTCCAACAAGTTGTTGGAAATATTGTCATTGATGTCAAAGGTTTAGTATTATTGGTGATAAAGGCCCCATTGCATTTAATGTTGTTTGTAATAAATATATCTTGGCTAATATGAGTTAATATTTATTTAATATTAACGAATATATTTTTGGTTGCATATGAGACAAAAGAAGGGTCCATGGAGAAGTCGAAGAGCCACGGGATAAAGACAAAAGAAGGATGAGACGCATTTTCCCATGAAGAGTCATCTTGGTGAATACCAAGAGTCACCAAGTGAAGACAAAAGAGTAAAGGCACAATTTCTCATGAAGGGACACTTTGAGGAATACGAAGAGTCACCAAAGATAAGGACAAAAGTGGGAAGGAGGTTTTTGGTCATGAAGGGTCACCACATGACTTTTCAAATGCTTGGATATGAAGGGTCATCCAAGATTGGCACCATTTTCCATGAGGATTGAAGGGTCGCAAAGGGAGAAGGCCAAATGTCATTTGGAAAGCTATAAATAAAGGCTTGAGAAGCCATTTGATATATGGATGTGAGAGGTTGATTTGATATTGCGATATCTAGCTTAGAAGAGCAATTATGAGAGATGAATATGATTTGTATTTGTTATATCTAGCTTAGAAGAGCAAAAGTGAGAGAGAGGAAAGAGATGTTGTATTGATCTATCATTTGTTGAGATAGCAACATTGAGAGATAGGTGTGTGGTATACACAAAGGGGTTGGTGCTCCTGTGGGTTGGTGCTCATGAATTATTGCTGAGTTGGTGCTTGGCAAAGGGGTTGGTGCTCTTGTGGGTTGGTGCTCGGCAAAGGGGTTGGTCCTCCTATGGGTTGGTTCTCACAAATAGTAGCAGGGTTGGTGCTCGGCAAAGGGGTTTGAAGCTCCTGTGGGTTGGTGCTCACGAATTGTAGCTGAGGTTTGTACTTGGCAAAGGGGTATAGTGCTCCTGTGGGTTTGTTCTCATGAATATATTTGAGATTGATTCTCCGTGTTTTTTCCCACATTGGGTTTCCACGTTATATCTAGTGTGTCTCTCTATCTTGTGTGATGTTTATTGTTTGAGTTTTATTGCATATCTTGAATGTTTGATTAAGTGGAATTTGATAAAGGGAAAGTTTTATAAGATATATAATATACTGATTCACCCCCCCTCTCAGTATATTTTGTGCTTAACAATTGGTATCAGAGCAGGTTCCTTCAGAAAGGGTTTAACAGCTTGAAGATAGATCAAGGAAAAGCACAAGATGGCCAAGCAACGAAAGGAGAATCAAGAGTTAAAATCTATGGTTGAGGCTCTTAAAGAAAATGTGTGTATCTTGGATTCTAAGTTGGCTATAGAAGTAAAAAAAAATAATATATTTATTCAGGATCTTAAGAATCAGTTAGAGGTTGCAAATTCAATTTTAGCATCAAAAGAAGAAGAGTGTAATCAGTTGAAGGTTGAGTTAGGCTCGTTAAAGGATAATCATGAGAAGCTTATAATCAAGGTTGAAAAAGATCATGAAATATCAGTCCAAGGAAAGAAAGATGCAAGTTTTGAAGGCAAATCAAAGAAGTCAATCAGGCAGCCCAATGCTTTTAAGTTTTCAAATTCTTTTCATGGCCGTTGTTTTGTTGGTTATAAGGCAAGAGATTGTATGAGGAGAAGCAATCAGCCAAAGGGAGATCTCAGTCACATTAAAAAAAAAAGTATGAGAAATATTGTTTGCTTTTGTTGTCATGAGGTTGGCCATATTGCTAGATTATGTCAAAATAAAGTAAAGAGATATTCAAAGTATGTCAAAGGTTATAGAGCCCCTAAAAGATATGAGAAGAGTCAAATTAAGGTTTGGAGACCTAAAATAGTAAAGGTTGATCAGGTTGAGTTTAAGAATGAAAATGAATTACTTGCTATAGTAGATAAAGAATCAGATAAGAAGGATTGTGCAAAATCTCTTGTTATATTTGAGCATGAGCTTTGTCAAGATAAGATAGTTGCAAAAGTTGAGAAAAAAAAATATCATAAATGATAAGGTTAGTAAGTCAAAAAGGTTAGATATGCTTAAACGGATTCTAAAATAAAAACACAAGAAGATCAAGGAAGAAACAGAGGAGATGTGGGAATCTCCTGAGATTTATTTCTAGAACACTATTGTGTGGGGGTGTCTCTTCTAGGCTTCAAGGAGACACGTTTAAAAAAATTGAAGCATGGTGGATGCTATTAGGTCTTGGATATTTTGCATGACAAGAAAGTGAGTTGACAAATTAATTTGTATATCTTTTGAGGAAATATATTTTTGAAGAAAATTTTGCATCAGTATAATTTGAGGCTATTAGAATGATTCTTGCATATGCAGTGTTTCAAATGATTATGGTCATAAGAAATTAGAATGTTGAAAAATAGCTAACAATTTTAGAGAGAAAGAAAAGGATACTCATGCAGATTCAATCAAGAAGGATCAAAGTTTCAAAGCTCCATTCATCAGGAAGAATGTTCAGTCGTGTTCATGGCAGAAGAAACAACCTAAAGATTTTATGTTGGTGCAAATAGCTTTGCATGTAAGAGATAAAGATCAGCCATGGTTAATTTATAGTGGATGTTCGAGGCATATGATAGGGGATAAGAGTAAAGAAGATCAATGGTGGTACAGTGAGATTCAGAGATAAAACCATTCCCAAGATAGCTAGAAAAGGTACTTTATTTTTGGATAATGGTAGAACCAAGGCTAAGAATGTTTTATAATCATAATCTATTGAGTGTAAGGAAAATATGTGATCAAGGATACACCTTAAAGTTTCATACGAAAGGAAATATTCAAATGAGTTGATTGCAAATACTCAAAGGACAGGTAAAATCAGATATCTTCTCAAAGATTGGCGAGAGGAGTTGGGAGTAATTTCTATTACTTCCTGCCATTGATGTTCAACATCAAGTGAGGGGGAGCTAAGTGTTAGCTCCAGATAGGCCCTTTGCCATTGATGTCAAAGGAGAGAAAAATAGGTATAGGTACAGGTGCAAAAAATAGGTACAAGGAATAGGTACAGGTTGCTACAGTAAGGGAGAGTTACTGTATGTTTTCAGATGACATGATGTGCAAGTGACAGGATGTGGCAGTTTCAAGATTGAGGTTGCCATCAATGACAAAGGGGGAGATTGTTAGAAATATTGTCATTGATGTCAAAGGTTTAGTATTATTGGTGATAAAGGCCCCATTGCATTTAATGTTGTTAGTAATAAATATATATTGGCTAATATGAGTTAATATTTATTTAATATTAACGAATATATTTTTGGTTGCATATGAAACAAAAGAAGGGCCCATGGAGAAGTCGAAGAGCCACGGGATAAAGACAAAAGAAGGATGGGACGCATTTTCCCATGAAGAGTCATCTTGGGGAATACCAAGAGTCACCAAGTGAAGACAAAAGAGTAAAGGCGCAATTTCTCATGAAGGGACACTTTGAGGAATACGAAGAGTCACTAAAGATAAAGACAAAAGTGGGAAGGACGTTTTTGGCCATGAAGGGTCACCACATGACTTTTCAAATGCTTGGATATGAAGGGTCATCCAAGATTGGTGCCATTTTTTATGAGGTTTGAAGGGTCACAAAGGGGGAAGGCCAAAGGTCATTTGGAAAGCTATAAATAAATGCTTGAGTAGCCATTTGATATATGGATGTGAGAGGTTGATTTGATATGTGATATCTAGCTTAGAAGAGCAATTGTGAGAGATGAATATGATCTGTATTTGTTATATCTAGCTTAGAAGAGCAAAAATGAGAGAGAGGAAAGAGATGTATTAATCTATCATTTGTTGAGATAACAACATTGAGAGATAGATGTGTGGTATGCAAAAATGGGTTGGTGCTCCTGTGGGTTGGTGCTCATGAATTGTTGCTAAGTTGGTGCTTGGCAAAGGGGTTGGTGCTCTTGTGGGTTGGTGCTCACGAATTGTTGTTGGGTTGGTGCTTGGCAAAAGGGTTGGTGCTCCTATGGGTTGGTGCTCGGCAAAGGGGTTTGAAGCTCCTGTGGGTTGGTGCTCACGAACTGTAGCTAAGGTTTGTACTTGGCAAATGGTTATGGTGCTCTTGTGGGTTTGTTCTCATGAATATATTTGAGATTGATTCTCCATGGTTTTTTCTACATTGGGTTTTCGCATTATATCTGGTGTCTCTCTCTATCTTGTGTGATGTTTATTGTTTGAGTTTTATTGCATATCTTGAATGTTTGATTAAGTGGAATTTGATAAAAGGAAAGTTTTATAAGATATATAATATACTGACTCACCCCGCCCCTCTCAGTATATTTCGTGCTTAGCACAAGTGATATCAGAGCTAAAGGTTGCTCAATTGTTTGTCTGAGCTTATGTCTAAGCAAGTTTCATAGTATTGTTTGAGTTGTAGCTCACATCCACCAAGTTCATGATATTAGTAAATCTGACCTAGTCAAAGATGTTGTATGAATCTTTTTGAGTATCGTAGTTCTGTATAAGAATATGTGTTTTAATTGTGTATGAATTTTTCCTAAAAAGAAAGGTCTAAAAAATATAGTTGTGTCAAAAAGTTGTTTATTTGGTAAATTTGTAGTTTTCATTCGTGCTAAAGTGAAGTCATTGAAACAAGCCAAGAGCCTTTGTAGTGTATGGACCATAGCTCACATCCATCGTGTATGTTTGTTACCCTATAGAGCCATGCTTAGTCACTTCTGCCTAGCTGAGCTGAAAAAGTTTGACTATAACATGCATGATCTATTAGAATAAACCAATAATTTCTCTCATCTGTATGCATGCGATGGAGAAAACTAGTAAAAAATAAACTTCAGTTCAATTTTTTATATTGCATAGATAGGTGTGCATAGAAAGTGAATAATGCAAGTTTGCATTTTCTGCATGAGCAATTGCAGTTGTAACTGATAATAGACTAGTGGTTAGTTAAGATATTCTACTATTCTATCTACATATAGATCAAAGATTAGTTTAGTTTTTACTTTTGTTATCTTAGTTTTATCTGTTGTTCTATTCTACCGCAGACCTCTATTTAGAGAGGGTTTTATAATCTTTTTGTAAGTGAATGAAATGGAATAAAAAAAAGTGTATTGTTGTAGCAATTTGATGGTCTCTATATTTTATTTTCTCTATTTTTTTCTTGTCTCTGTCTTTCCAGCAGATTAGTATCAGATCTAAAGATCGTTGGTGAATTCCACCAAGTTTTTTGAATTCAAGGAGGATTTAATTTTATTATTGTAGTAGATCATGGCAACAAGCAACAACATCAATCAGCCCCAAAGTCCCATTTTCAATGGTAAGAATTATTATTTTTGAGAAATTAAGATAGGAGCTTTATTTTTTTCACAAGATGTTTGGGATTTGGTAGAAAATGGTTTTTTAGAACAATAAGATCAAGCATTAACATAGAGAGAAAGAGATCAACTTAGAGACAACAAAAAAAAAGATGCAAAAGCTTTATTTTTAATTCAGAAAGCAATGGATGAGTCCATCTTTCTTAAAGTTGTAGCAGAAACAAGATCAAAGAGGGCATAGGAGATCTTGGAGATAGCCTATCAAGGTACTACAAAGGTGAAAGTAGCTAAACTACAATCTCTTAGAATAAATTTTGAAGATTTTCAAATGAGTGATTTACAGTCTGTAGACCAATTTATGAGTCAGGGCATGAATGTTGTAAATCAAATTAGATATAATGGAGAAGAATTAATAGATCATAAAATTATAGAAAATATTCTTAGGAGTTTGCCCAGTAAATTTGATGCTATAGTAGTAGCAATTGAAGAATCCAAATATTTGAGATAGTTATTTGTAGATGAATTAATGGGATCCTTGTTAACACATGAGTCCAGAATGAATACAAATAGCTGTAATGGGTAAAGGAGTAATAAATGTTTTGACAAAAAGTGGTGAAAGAAAGTTTATTCTTGATGTTTATTTTGGACCTAGACTAAAGCATAATCTTATGAGTGTTAGGCAACTAGTACAAAAAGGTTACATAGTATATTTTATGAATGATGTTTGCTCTATAATGGATAGATTTCCAAATGACAGGGTGATTACAAGAGTGGATATGACTAAGAATCGGATGTTCCCCCTTCAAATTCAGTCCATTAAAGGAGCAGAAGAAGCCAATTTCAAAATTTTATGTTCAGACCAATCATGGCTATGGCATTTGAGGTATGGGCATTTACATTTTGGAGGGGGGGTTTTGTTACAAAAGAAAAATATGGTGAAGGAATTACCACCAATAGAGCAGCCAAGAAGTTCATGTGAGAGTTGCATTTTGGCAAAACAACATAGAGAGAGATTTCCTGTAGGAGTTTCACATAGAGCAAGGGTATTATTGGAGCTAGTTCATAGTGATTTATGTGGACCAATTCAAATTCCATCATTTGGAGGTAGTACTTACTTTCTAACCTTCATTGATGATTTTAGGAGGAAGACATGGGTATATTTTTTCAAGCAAAAGTTTGAAGCCTTCAATAAATTCAAAGAGTTCAAGTCTATGGTGGAAAAACAAATTGGCAATTACATCAAGGTATTTAGATCAAATAGAGGAGGTCAATATATGTCTAATGAATTTCAAGATTTTTACAGATATTATGGCATTAAAGATAATTGACTACAAGGTACACACCACAACAGAATGGTGTAGCAGAAAAAAAGAATAAAACAATCATGGAGATGGCTAAAAACATGTTGAAGGCTAAACATTTGTCAAATGAATATTGCATAGAAGTAGTAGCATGTGTAGTATATATTCTGAATAGAATCCTAACAAAGAGTGTCAAGGATCAAATTCCACAAGAAGCTTGGAGTGGTAAGAAGCTTGGATTGGTAAGAAGCATAGTGTACATCATTTCAAAAAATTTGGTTGTATTACATATTCTCTTGTACCATCTAAATTGAGAAGAAAACTTGATGATAGAAGTGAGAAATGCATTTTTATTGGGTATAGTGAAGAATCAAAAGCTTATAAGTTGTATAACCCCATTTTAAAGAAAGTGATTATTAGTAGAGATGTAGAATTTAAGGAAGAAAAAGGTTGGGATGGAAGAATTGACAAATCAATTACAATTGGAGCACCAATACCATAAAATGAAGAAAAATCTAAAGAACAAATTGTGCAAGGTGATCAATCAATTCCACAAGCAGGAACAAGTACACCAATAAGAACTCAATCAAATTAAGCAGATTTAGTTTTTTTAATAATTTCTTTAGAACCCATATTTTCACAACTACCACTATCTATAATTACTTTAATTACCTTTCCACCTGAAGTACATCTTGTTCAAAAAATATTTGATTGCAGTCATGTATAACCACCCTCTCTATTCTACACTTGATCCTTCCTTGGAGTGATCATGGTTCTTCTCATTATGAGATTCTTTCCAATGTCATCTGGTGCAACTTCAATGTTCTACTCTTCTATTTCAGTCTCAACTAGATTTACTCTTAGACGATCTTCTTGCCTTCTTTCTTGATCTTGATTGTTTGGACACTCAAATGCTTTGTGCCCTTCTCCACATCTATAAAATACATAAGATCTACGTTGGTTCAAAAACCATCCTCTAGCACCTCTGTAACCTCGTCCTCTTTGAAATTATCTTTCTCTTTGTTGGTATTGAAACCCTTTCCTATTATCATCTTGCCTTTCTGCTCCACGTGATGATTCACCTTTATTGGCATTAAATCCACCTCTGATGGTATTAAACCCATCTCATCCCCTTATTGGAGGGGATCTACATCTTTTTGAACCAATAGATGTCCTTTTGAAATTCTATTTATTTTGTTTTTATTCTACCTTCAAATTTAATTGATAAGCCTCCTCCATGTTAAGTATTCTATGCATGCTTAATTCATTTTGAATAGAAAATTATAAACTATTTACATACCTTATAGCCATCTTCTCTTCTATTGCATCATGTTCTACTCATATGAAAAGCTTGTAAAATTCATTTGTATACTCTTGTATATTGTAATCTTTTTGCGTTAAATTCTAAAATCTTATATATAGGGTTTATACATAATCCACAGGAAGAAATTTCTTCCTCAGCTTCTCCATCGTTTTCTATGAATTAATTTTTTATTTACCTTTTTTGTCTCTTTCTAGAAGTGATCCCACCAAATCATTGTAGGACCTTTCAATTTTGTGCATGCAAACTTTACCTTCTTGTCTTCTCTCAAAGTCTTCCACTCAAAAAACTTCTCCATTCTATTCATCTAATCTATCAACTCCTCTAGTTTTAAACTACCTCCATAATCTAGAACATTGACCTTGATTCCTTCATTTCTTCCTTCTAAATCCTTAACCATCCTCTCTTACATCGATGGTAGCTACTCTTGTTGTTCTTCTTGTTGAATTTATTCATTGTGATCTGTGTCTTCCTCATCACCACCTTGTCTCCTTGCTTGATTGGTGATAACCTCTATTAATTGTTGAACTTGACTCTGCAGTTATTCTATAGTCCAGTTCATCTATGTCATACCTCCTCATTCTCTCACCATTTTTATCTCCTCCAAGATTTGAACTTACTCTGATATCAGATAATGAACCCAAAAAATAACAAGAACAAAAAAATTAACAATAGGCCAAGATCTTGAAACAATACTCAGAATTGATTCATATTAATTGCTTGAAATAATTATAAATTCAAACCATGCTTAAATAAGCCTAAACTTAGAAATTAAAGTCTACATGCAAAAATTAAAAATTGTCTATTTTTAGTAGCCGCTATTTATAGTAAGTTTCGCATGTAAGCGAGCATAGATCTAAAAATTTCTTAAAATAATCTAAATATTAAAATTAGACTATGGGACAAAATTCAACTGAAGTTGACTTCTGGTTCTAAAAATATATAATTTTTAAATTTAAAAAAAATTCAAAAAATTATTAAAAGATAATTTTGGACCCTTAGATTATCACGTTTGGCCTTCAAAAAATATCAAAATTAAATTTGATTAGATAGAGCAGATTAAGACATAATCAAACTTTTTGAGACCGTCATTTTAGTGCATCAAAAAGCTCAAATGGAGCTACGAGTCAAAAGTTATGGCCTCCGAAAGGTTGACCTATTTTTTCTACATCATTACACCACAAGAATTTAAACAAATATCATATATATACTCAAATGTGATAACATTAAACACATATTACATCATAAATCACTTATCTCTATTGTCATGAGAACACATCATAATGTGAACATAGAGAGTAATTACATTGACTCAGCCATGGTTGATACAAGTCTACAGTCATTGTTGTCAATATGCTATAAATAGGTAATTACACTCTTCATGATAATATTTTAATAAGATGTATAATATAATGCAATGTACATATATATGATACATAGCTTCTCTGGAGCATAGTTCCCAAACTCTAATATATATATAGCAATCTCAAATGTCATCTTGATAAGTAGTACTATTATGGGAGGGAGAGCATCATCTGAACACTTTTCTACATCAACCATAGACCAACAATCTCCTACACTAACCCCATCAAAAAATGGCCCTCCTTTCATGGATGAGTAGATAGTGACAATGTAAGAATTCAGAGAGATAAACAAGTATCCATGTTTTGTATGATTTCTAAAACTAAACATGCAATGTATCATAAAAAATTTGATCTATTGCAAGATATCGTAAAAACATGTAAATCATACTCATGAAATGATAATGTCTCACTAAACATACTTTGGACAAAATTTTAAGAGTAGTAAATAAATGTGATCTATAAATCAATTTATTTCATACACACCACTTGATTCGACTACTTTCATATGGCATTATGGTACTAGTAAGCTAGTGAAGTCCATTTCACTCCCTACTCCGTATCAACAATGCAAGACAAGTCAAACATAATTTTACCACAAGATTCATATAATTTATATGATACTAGCAACCACATCACATACATGTTAAACATAAAAGTAACTAAAGCATACATTTTTTCTGTCAAATATATGAATGAATCTTACATTATTTTCTATCCCATACTAGAAATAATGACTATAGTTAATACCATCTAGATAAAATACATAATTAATCTCAAGTTCTAATATCAATAACATTTTACATCCTATGATAAACCATATTACCATAGTCTAGTATTTTTAAGCATAACTACTAAGTATTTCAAATACAATAATAAAGTAGTCACAAAACCAAGGAAACATAAACTCATATACAATAGCTAGATATAGCGAAACAAAACTCAGTTCACATGATATATAGAGTAATCTAATCTAGCATTTATTTACCATTTAAGGGTTTTAAATGCACGCATTCATTAACTGAATTATACGTAATTTTTTAATACATATTATAATCCACCCTTAGAACTATAATCTTATGAATACACCTCTATGCTCATATATATGATTTTAAGCACATTAACACCTATGTTTTCTCATTAAGCATACCATAACTTATTTTAGGATTATATTTACACCACATGTTTTTAACTCAAAAATATATATATATATATATATATATATATATATATATATATATATATATATATATATATATATATATATCATCATCATCATGAAAACTCCGTTGGGTTTTCTATCTTTCCCATGTCTCATCAAAATCTTGAAAGGTTCTTGATAGATTAGCCTCACATACACCTATGGTTATAAATATTTCCCAAATGATATTTTCATGATATTATTTAACCGTTTAATATTAAAAATATTGACTATGTTCTATATAAGTCCATATATACTAAAGTTAATAGTTCTCTAATATAAACCCATATATACAAGAACTTTTTCAGCTTATTGTTATTTATGAATTCGGTTAATATTTGGATTCAATTAGAGAAATTCAACCAATTACACTTTTAATCTTCTATAAGCCACCCAAACATTACTAAATTGCTTTATTAAAAATATATATTCAAAAGTAAAAGGTTTCATCTCTATGAATGGCAATTTCCCTATATATCAAAGACTGAGAATTCAAGTATACAAATATTCGTAACAAAGACCCATAACTAATTCTAGTGACACCATTTTTTATATATTACATGGGGTTAGTGTTAACGTTTACGACTGCACTATAGTTATACATTAAGCTTCAGTGACTTGTTTGATAGTATAGAATGAAAGTTATATGAACGACTTATTTGAACATATATATATCGAATCCATTAGAATATAAACTACATTTTTGAAGTTTAGCAATCTCAATTTGATATACACATAATATATATCAATAATATTTTCATATTGGATGGCTGGAAGTTATATAACGATCCCATAATGCTATATAAGCTATAAATTAAACATATATATGATGATTCAATAATTAAAACAAGATGTATATTAAATACAATTGACTTATTAACCAATGTGGGATTTGAAAATTATATATGCAATGATCTAATATAACTAGAAACTATAGTCATCTTTTCACCCTAATTAAAAAATACAATGATACCGTTTTAATTGCAAGCATGTTGTAAATATTTAAATCCCAAGGATTCATTATGAACTAGGAATGAATTAAATGCAATGATGTCATTGGTCCAAGGAAGAGAACTCATAATGCTCTTACATAGACTCTCAACAAAATAAATAACTCCTTCATTTATATATTATATCATTGGTAATATAAATAAACAACTTATTCACTCATCAAATTGGCTATGTATTGATTCCAACAATGCCAAATAAGAATGCAATAGTATAAAGAATGATTACAACAATTTATATAATTTGCTGGAGTCCAACAATGCCCTTTGGTAGTTCTGCTAACAACATACAGTAATAAAACTCAACAACATCATCCTAAATATTATTTTACATAGGCTTAAGGGTATGACAACACCAAAAGACATTGTCTGGGCTGAAGATTAAATACATATTGACTCAATAATCTTTGAATATACTAGAGAATATTTAACAACTTCAATGTGATGATGCTATTTGAATCTAGATAGGTTGAAGATAAGATAAAGGTGATGTAATATAAGCGATGCTAACCAAGTATAAGTTTTAATAATAATTTATATATAAACATAGAGACTCAGTTTAAATCTTTAACAGGATGGGATAAGATATAAGAGGTGCCAAGGCAAAGAAAGGAATACATAATATATTTAATTGTCTAGTTTACTTTTGTAGATCGACTCCCTTTACAGTCCAATAGTTGTATTATAGCTAGACACCATTGCTCTAGATATATAGATAACTATTATATTTCGTCATGCATTTCCATTTTAAAAGCATGCAAAAATGATATCAACACCCATGTTATTTTAATGAATTCTAACATTCATAGATTTTGCCCATACAGAAGATTTAATTCAAACAATCTTTAATCCTTCAATGTAAATATATGTAATTTTAATGCATCGCCTACCTGGCAAGATGCTTGATAGGTTCCTCTATAAGTTCTCCTTGTGTTACACCCTTTTCTACCTTCTTTAGCTTAGCCTTTATCTAAATTGGAAAACTCTTGTGATATCCTTCTTTCTATAAATCCCTTTCTTAATAAGATAGGCATAGCCTTTTATTTTAAAGTTTTTTTATTTATTTATTTTATTTTTTTAATATATTTATTTCATTTGATTTTTTTGATTTTTAATCATTTCCTTTCTTTTTATTTTTATTGTATTTTTTTATGGTTTTTCCTTTTTCCTTTTAATTTTTATTTATTTCAGCATAAAATAGAGAAAATCCATAATTTAATTAACATCTCTTAATGTCATAATTTTAATGATAATTATGACAACTTATAATCCATATTTTTAAATTTAATTGTGTTAATACTATTTCCACTAGATTTAATAATAAAGCATACCAATTACATCAAATAAATTCATTGAGTTATTTAAATTATACTGATAAACCCATAGAAAATCAACTACCCAATGCAAGTATAAATAAACACACAATATGCAAACTATTTTTTTATACATTCTAACATGTGCTAACTAATGTGGTGTGTGCAGCATTATAGCCAATTTTTCTATCATCTTCTGACATCTCCATTTGAATTACCCTCATCAAGGATGTTATCTTTCTGGCACGCTTTGAGGGATAATTTATCCTGTGTCAAATTCAAAACACATATGTAGTTAGATCATATCAACATGATAAATAAATAGCATAAAATATAACTGAAACAACACATCAACATGTTCATAATGTAAACACATACACTCCAACTAACTCACATTAATGAGAACATGTACCATCATGTATTTAAAAAATATTCTACCATCCCATAGCATATATCTCAAGTTTAGTAAAAAATATAACCAATATCAAATATGTCAACTATAAATATCTATAAATAATCAAATAGTGTGTTTGGCGAAGAATCAAAATATAACATCATTCTCCCCTAAAGCTAGTCATTATCATGAATGACTCTTATTTAAACATATGTTCTAAATTAAAAATAGTATTCAACATAGTATAATAATATCTAATCATATAAATAAATGTATAAATCTTCTGAAGAACTCATTATAGTCCTCTCAAGTTGCACTGTCCCCTGAGTGTTGATCCCATTGAACCTTGTACTATGACATCTCTCTGTTATGCAAATAAAGTTTGCATGTGTAAATTACCATCATTGGTTCTACTGTGATGCTATAGGAACTAGAATCTACAAAGTATTTCAATCCACTACATGTGTAGGATCAGATATATACTTCTTAAGATAAGAAACATGGAAGACATTATGTAAAAGAGCTAGGGCTAGTAGTAATGTAATTCTATACACTACATGATTAAACACTTCTAACACCTTGAAGAGTCCCACATATCTCAGTGATAATTTTTTTAAATTCTCATATTTAATCAAGCTCTTATGTGGCTTAACCCAAAAAAATAATTTATCACTTACTATAAATTATATTTTTGCTCTCTTCAGATCTGCATAACTCTTTTACCTATCATTTGTCTTGACCAATATTTTACTAATTAATCTTACTCTTTCATTTATGAGAGCATCATAGGTCCAAATACTACCCTATCCTCTAACCTATCCCAATTGATGGGTGTCTTGCACCTTCCCTTGTAAAGTGCCTCAAATGGTGCCATCTTCAATATTGATTGGTATGAGTTTTTATTTACAAACTCAACCAATGAAAGATACTCTTACTGTTTATAATATTTATCCATGCAATACATATGAAGAATATCTTATAATACTTGATTAACTCTCTTAGTCTATCTGTCAGTATCTAGGTGATATGTTGTACTAAAATTAAGTTGCATACCCAATGTTGAGTTAAGAGTTAACCAGAACCTCAAAGTCATATTCAAGTCATGATTTGAGATGATATTCTCTAAAAATTCAAGTAACCTATACACTTTCTTTATGAACCTCTTTGTAAGTCTAGGTACATCATCTATCAAATTGCCTGGTATAAAGTGAGCCACCTTGATTAGCTTATCAACAATTATCAAGATCATATTGTGTCTATTTTTTGACACTGATGAACTTTGGCCAAAATCCATACTAATCTTCTACCACTTCTATTTCGGTATATCATGCGGATATAACAATCTAGCTAGATGCACATGTTTAGCTTTCACTCATTAACATTATAGACAATATCACACATAATCGGCTACATCCTTCTTAATTAATTTCCAAAAATATAGTGGTCCAAGCTCTATCATGAGCTTGATTACTCCTAAATGTCCCAAATATGGGACATTGTTCAATTTATTTAACACTGTGAGCCATAGATTCTCTTTATTTGGCATATGCATCCTTTTATTATAATGCAATGGACCATCACTCTCCAATCTAAATTTTTTGTAGCAAGAATTTTGAGCATTCTCAGACAATACATTTCTAAATTGATCATAAAATTTATCTCATAAAAATAACTCAATCACCGATATCAGAAATTAATCTTGATAATAGCTATAGCTATTATGTACCTTCTATGACTGAGGGCATCAACTACTCTATTTTCCTTGCCTTTGATATAGTTGATGTCAAAATTATAATCAAATAAGAACTGAATTCAGCATCTCTGACGAGAATTTAAATTAGGTTGGATGAAAATATACTTGAGTCCTAAGTTATCTATCTTGAGCTCAAAAGGTTTTTCCAACAAATAATGCTACCACACATGAAAAGCATGAATAATCGATGTAAGTCCCAAATTGTGGCGTGCATAGTTCACCTTATATGGCTTTAGCTTTCATGATTCATAAGACACTACTGCACCATCCTGCATAAAGACTCCTAGTCCATCCCTTGATACATCCATGATTACTAAAAATTGATCATTAAGGTCAGGAATTTTTAACATTGGTACTGATGTAAGCTTTCTCTTCAACTCATCGAGAGCTACTTTTCACTTCTCAGACCAAATAAAACTATGGTTCTTCCCTTGCAAGGAAGTAATTTAATTAGCTATCTTTAAAAATTTCATAATGAACTTCCTATAATAGCTAGCTAACCCTATGAAGTTTCTTACCTCATGCACATTCTTCAGTGTCAACCATTCCATAATGGCTTTAATCTTTCCTAGATCTACTTAAATACCATCTATAGAGATAATGTGTTCTAAGTATTAGACTCTCTCCTAGAAAAATGTGCATTTATACAACTTGTCATATAGCTTGTGCTTTTAAAACCAATGCATAACCAGTTCTAGATGTTGAAGGTGCTCCTCTTCATTCTTTGAGTAGATAAGGATTTCATCCATAAAAACTAGGACAAAGCGATCAAGGTAACCTATGAACACATTGTTCATGAGATTCATGAATGTTATCATAATATTAGTCATTCCAAATGGTAAAACTATAAACTCATAGTGTCTATACCGAGTTCTGAATGTACCTTCAAAATATCCTCATCTCAAAACCTCAAGTAATGGTATCTGCTCAAAGATCAATCTTAGAAAATACTATTGATCCTCGCATTTGATTGAATAAATCATATATATGAGGTATAAAGTACCCATTTTTAATGGTTGATTTTCTCAATATTCTATAATCAATGCAAATTCAAAGGGTACCATCCTTGTTATTGATAAAGACAATTGGTTCAACCCATGGTGACACACTTGGCATGATCAACCCTTTGCCAATAATTCATAATGTTGAGCCTTCATTTCAACCAACGCAGTGGTTGTCATCTTATATGGTGCCTTAGACTATGGTTTTGAACCAGGTATGATGTCAATAAAAAAAGTAAACTCACGTATAGGAGGAAAACCTAGAAAATCTTTTAGAAATACATCATGAAAATCTCTAATAAATGGGTAATCCTCAAGAGATGGTTTCTTAGGTTCCTCCATTTCATTTATCTTGATGATAAATGCTTAGCACCCTTTTCCTTGAGCCCTCTTAAGTTAAATTTTAAAAATATACCTAAACTTTAACTCTCTCTTCTCACCTTGAATTTATATCTAATTTTAAAAATCATCAAGGCACTCAAACTTATTCAAGTAGCAGTCAATTTTGTATTTATGTTTTGTAAGCCAGTTGACTCCTAATATCACGTCATATGATCTTAGAGGTACTATATATAGATCCATGAATATTCTAAATTTAGGCAATCTAATCTTTACTTTAACTAAACACTTATCAATCATGACTTTTGAGTCATTCCCATACTATACTAACCATGAATTTTCCCTTACTCTAGCTCTTCTAGTTAACTTACTAAGCATCCTAGGAACTATAAAACACTCTATGGATCATGTATTTATAAAAATATAAATTTATTTTTTTAAATAAATTACCTGATAGATTTATGAATAATGCCTAAAATTTAGCCTATCAATTATTGTTCTGAGGACAATCACAAACATAATAGTCTTCTTTGCAAATAAAAAAATCTTCTGGTGATCCTTTCCTGTCATTCTATTGGTTTCCATTTAAACCATATTTGAATCTATTTCCCTATTTCTTATTATTTTAACCATTGTTTAACTTGGCATCTAACTTTTAAACTTCTTCTTGGAGTCTCCACTCCTCTCTTTCTAATTCTTCTTCTTGAAGGTTGACTTAGATTTTTTAAATCTTTTCTTGAATTTGTCTTTGGCCTGTGAAAGAAACTTCAACTTTTGCTCTTATTTGACCACTTTATTTAAGCCTTGGTCCATGGTGGAAGGTTCATAAACATCTACCTCTCCACCAATTTGGGGCTTCAAACCTATGATAAACTTCATGATCTTGAACCTCTCATCACCCTGATACTAAGGTACATACTTAATAAGTTTAGTGAATTGATCCCAGTACTCTTTCATTAATAAATTGCCCATTCTTTAGATTCTATAAATTTGTGACCTTTTGATCAAAATAAATTTTTGAAATCCATCATGATCTGAATAATATCACAAACTAATCCCAAGTGCTGGTGGTTGAGTTAATATTCATTTTCAATCTCTTATTGGTCGATCACATAGTTGTCTCACCAGCGAATTGGTATGTTCCCCAAACTACCTTGATGACCTCATATTAGTTTCAAATTTAATAATACTTATCCATCTTAGTTATCTATGTTGTAACTCCATCACTTAGAATAGTCCCATCAAATTTAGGTAGATTCACCTTTTTCATGTCTCTAGCCAACTCCACAGCTACCTAGGCTCTAGCATCCTGATAATTTTCATACTTAGTGGGATGGTTTTCAGGTTCATCTTATTATTCCTCTTCTTCATGACCATGAGCCACATACTTTAGATTTTTAATCCAATCCCTACTCTTATTCATGAATTTGAAAATTTGGTCCATCGTTGTTGATTGCTCAGTGACAAATCAACTAGGATTAAATGGATGATTCCTATCATTAGCATTCAACAGATCCTCTCTAAAAAATATAACTTTCACCATCTTTATTTATATAAACATAATTATATGAAAATTTTAGTGGACTCATTAGTCCTAGATTTTGAGTCGTAGCTCTAATACCACATGTAACATCCCCACTGGAATCTAACAAAAAATACGCATTTTTTTCTAAATTAAAAACCTATATAGAAAATAGATTAAACCACGAGAATATAAACAAAGATATGTATTTATTAACTTAATTATGTGTAATTCTTTAATAAAATTCATAATTGATGCAGGAGCATCATTATATATATATATATATATATATATATATATATATATATTACCACCAGCTAATGCCACGTGAAGGGGCTTAAGGAGATATGTTTTAAAATTTATATTTTTTATTTTATTTTGGGGCAGACAGTGACCTAACCATAGCTCATTTAATGAGCAACATAATGAAGGAAATGAAAAGGGGTAAACTAAGTGGGAGTATTTGAACTCAAAAAGTGTTATGTGGAAGAATTTATAAAGGTTTTGGCAGCAAATTTAGGTAGGATTTTGAGGGGAAAGTTCTAAATTTTTGTTAGTTTTTAAGAGAAGAAGAGAGCATAGAAAAGGAGAAGAAAATAAAACAAAATAGGGGTAATAAAGAAGGTCCAAAATAGAACAGAACATACAAAGACAAAGAGAGATAGAGGAAGCAGAAAAGAACAGCGAAAGCAAAAGACACAGAGGATAGTATTATACATGTAGAAGACAAGGAGAAAGGAAATGAAATAACAGAGAAAGCTTTCTTCTACAAATATTTTTTTATAACTATATGTAAGAGAGTGTAAGCCACTATTTTTTTTGAATATAATATAATACTATCATCTTGATAGTTGATTGTCTCTTTATCTATGCTTGTGAGTGTTAATTGAGTGTAAATTTTTGTTCTAAAAGTTGGAGCTTTGATTTGCAAGTGTAAATCCCTTAGGTTGCTAAATTTTCTGAACAACCACCTACAACATTTGTTACAAGTGCCTGCAGTAACCGACAACCTTTGTTACAAGTGCCCATAGAAACCTACAGCCATTGTTACAAGTGCCCATAGCCACCTAAAAACATTGTTGTAAGCACCCATAGTAACCTAAAACCATTTTTTTAGGTGCTCATAGCCACCTATAATGATTTTTGTAGGTACCCATAGCAACAGTCTATTTTTGGGTAGCAACTTAGTGTGTGTCACTGCAATTATTCGTTCTTCCTCTAAAGCTATTTATAGGACCTATAGCATGTGTGTAGACCTCTATGAAGGTTGTGTGAGGTTGTTTACAGTAACACAACCCTTCCTTTCCCACCTATTTTCTCTATTTTATGGTTTTTAGGTGCCTACAAGGGGGTGGGTTCCATCAGCATGGTTTCAAATCACATCTACAACTTTGGGAAGAAGGATAGTGAGCTGAGATTGGGGTTGAAATAATCCCTATGAGTGGAACTGTGGGTGTGTCCCTCCAGCAAAGGATATTGTAGCTAGAAGACTAGAGTAAGAAGGAAAAGGAAAAGAAGGTAAGTTAGAGTAGTACGATGCCACCAAGGAGAAGGATGGTAGAGGTTGTAGCTGTAGAAATAGTAGGAAGCATAGATGAAGTGTTGGAAACCCTAAGGGGAATATAAGAAAGAATGGATGCATTATAAGGTGGAATGAAAAGAGGTAGAGCACGTGAAGAAAGTGATAGTGAAGATGATGAAGGAGAAGCAAAGATGGCTGGACAATAAGGTGAAGATGTAGATGGAGATATAGATGCAGGTGAAAGAAAGATTATAAGAGCTATTTCCAACATTGGAAAAGGAACAAGGGTATATTTATAAAGCTTCTTAAGATGTTTAGAACTAGATGGAGGAATACTTCAAGTATGTTGAAATAGAGGACCCAAAAAGAGTGAAGGTTGCTCAAACAAAGTTGAAAGGTCATGCAGCACTATGGTGGAAAAAGGTACAAGCTGAGAGAAGAAGAAATGACAGAGATAAGATTACTCAGTGGGATCAAACGCTGAGCAAGATGAAGTCTAAATTCCTACTTGGTGATTATCAACTTGAACTTCTCAAGAAATTACAGAATCTAAATCAAAGGGAGTTGAGTGTGAAGGCCTATATAGAGGAGTTTTATAAGATTTCTATCAGATCTGGTCATAATGAGTTAGACTATGAAAAAGTAGCAAGGTATGTTAATAGATTGAAATTTAACATTCAAGATAAAATAAGTATGATAAGGCTATGAAATATAGAAGAAGCTTACCAATATGCTTTAAAGGTTAAAAATAAATTGACAAGGAATCAAAGAACAAACAAAGGTAGAGGTGGATTCAGTAAAGGTAAAGTGTACCAATAGAAAAACTACAGCCATGGTAAGGAGGCCAACCCATCAAAAATTCAAAAGGAGATAGATGAAACAAGGTCAAGACCATACCCCATGAGAGGTAGAGGTGGATATGGAAGAGGCCAAGGTAGAGGCTTCCAAGGCACATGTTTTAATTATGTATAGTTAGGCCATAGATTTTATGAATGCCCACAACATATATCAGAAGGATCAAAGAGAATAGGGGCAACAAGTACACATGTAGAAAAAGGGGATAGTGAATATATAGGGTCTATTAGTCAACTAGATAAACCTGAGAAAGGAGAATCACTTATGATGAAGAGGACATTATTGAAGCTAGCCAAAAAAGAGGATCAACCTATCCAAAGGACAAATTTATTTAGAACAATATGTAAATCAAGTGGGAAATGTTGCAAAGTCATAATAGATAGTGGCAATACTGATAACTTGGCTTTAGTTGAAATGGTGGATAAGTTGGGGTTAAAAAGGATAGCTCACCCTACCCCTTACAAGGTATCATGGTTACAAAAAGGGCACCAAGTCTTGGTTGATCAGTAATGCCTTGTGAATTTTTGAATGGGCACATATGAAGATGAGGTATGGTGTGATATCATGCCCATGGATGTATGCCATTTACTCTTAAGGAGACCATGGTAGTTTGACAAGAAGGAAATCTATAATGGAAGAGAAAACACTTACACATTGAAGATAAATGGAAGAAAACACACTCTCACACCATTGGAAACCAAGGAAAAAGAGGTGAAAGGTGGTCCAAGAATGATGGTAGTGGTAGGGAAGCATTTTTTGAAAGAGATTAAAAGGGAAGAATTTTGTTTTTTACTAGTTCCCAAGGAGCTACAAGTAGATGCAACAAAGAACAATAGTGACAGGCCTTTAGAAGTAAAGGAGTTGCTTGAAGAGTTTGATGAAATTGTGTCCAAGGATTTACTAGAAGGATTGTCACCTATGAGGAGCATCAACCATCATATTGATTTGATTCTAAGGGCAAGTTTACCCAACAAGGTAGCTTATAGGTTGACACCAGTAAAAAATGAAGAAGTGAACAAACAAGTATAGTAGCTATTGGAAAGATGACTGATTAGAGAAAGCCTTAGCCCATGCATAGTACCAGCTATATTAGCACCAAAGAAGGATGGTGAGTGGAGGATGTGCATGGACTCAAGATCCATCAACATAATAACCTTAAGGTATCATTTTCCTTTACCAAGAATAGATGATCTCATGGATTGTTTGGGAAAGGCTAGATATTTTACAAAAGTTTATTTAAAGTGTGAATACCACCAAATTAGGATAAGAGAGGGTGATGAGTGGAAGAATACTTTTAAGACCAAAGAGGGGCTATATGAGTGGTTAGTAATTCCCTTTGGGTTAACAAATGCACCTAGTACATTTATGAGGTTAATGAATGAAGTGTTGAAACCATTTTTAGGGAACTTTGTGATTGTTTATCTTGATGATATTATGATCTTTAGCAGCAACAAAGAAGATCTTTTATTGCATATTAGACAAGTCTTATAAAGGCTCAAGGAAGAAATTTTATTGGTGAATTTAAAAAATTGTAGTTTTATGAAAGATAAATTAGTTTATTTGGGATATGTTATATCTCAACAAGCACTGCAAATGGATCCAAAAAAGGTATGTGCTATCATTAAATGGCCAACACCTAGAAGTGTACATGATGTTAGAAGTTTTCATGGTTTAGAAAGTTTCTATCATATATTTATTTGAAATTTTAGTGGTATATGTGCACCCATAACTAAAACAATAACGGGATATAGGAAAGAGTTTAATTGGATAGCAATAGCAAATAAGAGTTTTGAGATTTTCAAGAAAAAAGTCACTGAAGAACCAGTATTATCATTACCTAATTTTGAAAAGGTGTTTCAAGTGGATTATGATGCAAGTGGGACAGCTATAGGAGTAGTTTTAAGCCAAGAGGGAAGACCTATTGCATACTTTAGTGAGAAGCTTAACGATGCCAAGAAGAGGTATTCTGTTTATGACCAAGAATTCTATGTCATTGTGCAATCTTTAAAGAAGTGGCATCATTATTTTCTTCCAAAGGAGTTTATTCTATACATGGATCATCATGCTTTGCAATTTATTAATAGTCAAACCAAATTGAGCCAAGGACATATGAAGTGGGTTGAATTCCTACAAGGATATACTTTTGTTCTCCATCATAGAAATGGGAGTTCAAACAAAGTAGCAGATGCATTGAGTAGAAAAGCAACATTATTGACTAAAATGAGAACTGCAATAGTTGGATTTATGCTATGAAAACACTATATAAATATGATTTGGACTTTAAAGATGCATGGACAGCATGTATGGAGCCTACTAGTGTGGATAGGACACCTTGGATGGATTATTTTATACAAGATGGACTGTTATTCAAAGGACAACAACTTTGCATACCACAAGGATCAATGAGGCAAAATTTAATAAGAGAAAAACATTGTAGTGGTTTAGCTGGACATTTTGGAGCTGATAAAATAATGGCACAACTTAGTGAAAGATATTTTTGGCCAAAGATGAGGGTATAAATTAGAAAATTCATGCAAAGATGTCAAATTTGTCAATATGCCAAAGGAAGGAGTCAAAATACAGGCCTATATCAACCATTACCCATACCATAGAATCCATAGTAAGATGTGAGCATGGATTTTGTGCTTGGACTTCCAAGAACACAGTGAAGTAAAGATTTTATTTTTGTGGTTGTTGATATATTTTCCAAAATGGCTCACTTTATAGCATGTAATAAGACAGATAATGCAACACATGTAGCAAATTTGTTCTTTATGGAGGTTGTTAGATTACATGGTTTACCAAGAAGCATAGTTTCAGATCATGATACCAAGTTTGTAAGACATTTTTGGAGGATACTTTGGAAGAAATTAGGGACTAACTTAAAGTTTAGTTCTACATATCATCCTCAAATGGATGGATAGACCAATGTTGTTAACCGTAGCTTGGGAAATTTGCTAAGATGCTTAGTTGGTAACAAGCCTAAGCAATAGGATTTGATATTGCCTCAAGTTGAGTTTGCATATAATGACTCAGTCAATAAAAGCACAAGTAAAATTCCATTTTAGATTGTTTATGGGCATAGTTCTAGGGGTATTTCAGAATTAAGGGAGCTTGCAAATACTGAGGGATATAAGAGAAGTGTTGAAGGAGAGGAGTTTGTCAAATATATGCAAGATTTGAATCAATAAGTGAGATAAAAACTTAGTTGGAGCAGCAAAAAATATAAAAAGAAAGCTGATTTAAAGAGGAGAGAAAATAGTTTTGAAGTGGGAGATATGGTATTGGCACATATATGAAAGGAAATATTTCCTAGCCATACCTACAACAAACTCAAGTGGAAGAAGATTGGACCATGTAAGGTTATCAAGAAGTTTTCATCAAATGCCTATGAGTTGGAGCTGGCTGAAGGATTGGAAATCTCTCCAATTTTTAATGTTTTTGATTTATATACTTATCATGAGGGAGAGACATCACAGCTACAAGAAAAAGAGATGACATTACTAGAAAAATGGAAGGAACAGCGACCTAAGAAAGCACAAGAAGATATTGAAGATATTTTGGATTCAAGAGTAATTAAGAAGACAAGAGGAAAAGAGTACAGCGAATATTTAGTGAAGTGGAAGGGTAGACCAGTGGAGGATGCAACATGATTAAGCCCAACAAAGCTGGAATCACTCCAGTTAGCACAAGATGATGGAGTTGTTGACCTGTAGCAATTGGATCCTCAACCTATAGCAACAGAGAGCTTTACACAGTGAGCAAGGGCTCACAAAAATTTATAGCTTAAAATTTTGATACAGGAGCATCATTTTGTTTAAATATATTATTTTTTTATTACCACCAACTAATGACACCTGAAGGGGCTTAAGGAGTTATGTTTTAAATTTTATATTTTTTTTGTTTTATTTTAGGGTAGCCACCACCTAACCAGAGCTCATTTAATGAGTAGCATAATGAAAGAAATGAAAAGGGGAAAATTGAGTGGGATTTTTTTAACTCAAAATGTGGTAGGTCGAGGAATTTATGAAGGTTTTGAACATTGTAGTAGATTTAGGTGGGATTCTGTGGGGGAGTTCTAGATTTTTGGTAGTTTTTAAGAGAAGAAAAGAGCACAAAAAATGAGAGTAAAATAGAACAGAATAGGGGTAAGAAGGAAGGTCCAGAATAGAATAAAACATACAAGGACAAAGAGAGATAGAGGAAGCAAAAAAAAGAAGCTAAAGCAAAAGACACAGAGGATAGTATTATACACGTAGAAGACAAGGAGGAAGGAAGTGGAAAATAGAGGAAGCTTTGTTCTGCAAATTTTTTTTGCAACTATATGTAAGAGAGTGTAAACCACTATTTTTTTTTAATATGATATAACACTATCATCTTGATAGCTAATTGTGTCTTTGTCTGTGCTTGTGAGTGTTAATTGGGTCTAAATTTCTTTTCTAAAAGTTGAAGCTTTGATTTGCAAGTGTAAAGCCCTTAGGTTGCTAAAATTTCTAGACGACCACCTACATCATTTGCTAAAAGTCCCTGTAGCAACCTACAGCCATTACTGCAAGTGCCTATAGCCACCTATATCCATTGTTGCAAGTGCCCGTAACAACCTACCACCATTTTTGTAGGTGCCTGTAGCCACCTACAACCATTGTTGTAGGTACCCGTAGCAACAACGTATATTTGGGCAACAACTTAGTGTGTCATTATAGTTGTTTGTTCCTCCTCTAAAGCCATTTATAGGAACTATAGCATGTGTTTAAATCTCTGTGAAGGTTGTGTGAGGTTGTTTACAACAACACAACCCCTCTTTTTCCCCCTATTTGCTTTGTTTTGTAGGTTTTTAGGTGCCTACAAGGGGGTGGGTGCCATCAATAATCCACCCATGGAACTATAATCTTATGAATACACCCCTATGCTTATATATACATTTTTAGATACATTAACACCTATGTTTTATCATTAAGCATATTGTAACCTACTTTAAGGTTACATTTACACCACATGTTTTAAACTCACAAGTTTATATATATATATATATGGAAATTCTGTTGGATTTTCTATCCTTCTCATACATCATCAAACTATCAAAAGGTTCTCGATATATTAGCTTCACATACTACTTATAGTTATAAATATTATCCAAATGAGATTTTCATGAGATTATTCCATTATTTAATATTGAAAAGATTGACTATGTTCCATATAAGTCCATATAGACTAAAGTTAATAGTTCTTTGATATAATCCCATATATACAAGAATTTTTCAACTTATCATTATTTAAAAATTTGACTATATTTGGGTTCACTTAGAGAAATTTGACCCATTACACTTTTAATGTTCTATAAACCACCCAAACGTTACTAAATTTTTTTACTAAAAATATATATTCAAAAGGAAAAGGTTTCACCTCTACGAATGGTGATTTACCTATATATAAAAGGCTAAGAATTTGAGAGTATAGATATTCATAACAAAGACTTAGAACTAATTCCAACGATGCCATTTTTACTATGTTACACGGGATGAGTGCTAACTTTTGCGACTGCACTATAGTTATACATTAAGTTTTAGGGACTTGTTCAATAGTATAGGCAGAAAGTGTGTCTGTCTGTATGTACGTACATATATATATATATATATATATATATATATATATATATATATATATATATAATTAATGTGTGTGTGAGAATATATATTGACTCCTTTAGAATATAAGTTATGTTTTGAAGTTCAGCAATCCTAATTTGATATACACATAACATATATCAACTATTTGCTCATATTGGATGGCTGGAAGTTATACAGCAATCCCATAATGTTATACAGGCTGTAAATTAAAGTTATATCTAGGGATTCAATAATTAAACAAATCTGTATATTAAATACAATTGACTTATTAAACAATGTGGGATATGGAAATTATATGTGCAACGATCTAATATAACTAAAAACTATAATCATATTTACACCCTAAGATAAAATACAATGATGCCTTTTTAATTACAAGCATGTTGTGAATACTAAAACCCCAATGATTCCTTACGAACTAGGAATGAATTAAATACAGTGATGCTATGGGTCTAAAACAGTGAACTCACAACACTTTTACACAGACTCTCAACAACATAAATAGTTCATTTATATATTATATAACTGGTAATATAAATAAGCAATGACTTATTCACTCATCAAATTGGCTAAGTATTGATTCCATTGATGCTAAATAAGGATGCAGTAGTATAAAGAACGATTACAATGATTTATATTATTTGTTAAAGTCCAACGATGTCCTTGGTAGTTCTGCTAATCACATACAGTACTAAAACTCAAGAATGACATCCTAGATATTATTTTAAATAGGCTTATAGGTATGGTGATGTTAAAAGACATTGTCTGGGTTGAAGATTAAATATATATATATATATTGACTCAGTAGTCTTTGAATATAGTGGATAATATTCAGTGACTTCAGTTTAATGACTTCATTTGAATCTGGACAGGCTAAAGATCAGATAAAGACAATGCAATATAAGCTATGCTAACCAAGTATAAGTTTTAATAATAATTTATATATAAACACAATGACTCAGTTCAAATATTTAATAGGATGGGATAAGATATAGGTGGTGCCAAAGTAAGGAATACACAATATATTTAATTGTCTGATTTACTTTTGCATATCGACTCCCTTTACATTCCAATAGTTGTACTAAATCTAGACACCACTGCTCTAGATATATAGCTAAATATTATATTTTATCATGCATTTCTATTTTACTAACATGTAGAAATGATATCAACACCCAAGTTATTTTAATGAATTTTAAAATTCAGATATTTTGCCCATACAGAATATTTAATTTAACCAATCTTTAATCCTTCAATGTAAATATACAAAATTTTAATGCATTGCCTACCCAACAAGATGCTTATTAGCTTCCTCTATAACGTCTCCTTGTGTTACAACCTTTTCCACCACCTCCAAATCGGCCTTTATCTAAACTAGAAAACTCTTATGATATCCTTCTTTCTAAAAATTCCTTTCTTAATCAGATAGGCATAACCTTTTCTTTTAAAGATTTCTCTTTTATTATTTTTTTAATATATTTATTTCTTTTGATTTTCATAATTTTTAATTATTTCCTTTCTTTTTATTTTTTATTGTCTTTTTTATTTTTTTTCTTTTTCCATGATAATTTCTAATTTTTATTTATTTCAACATAAAATAGAGAAAATTCATAATTTAATAATTTAATTAACATCTCTTATTGTCATAAATTTTATTAACAATTGTTACAACTAATAATTTATATTTTTAAATTTAATTATGCTAATAATGTTTCCAATAGATTTCATAATAAAACATATCAATTATGTAAAATGAATTTATTAAGCTATTTAAACTATATTAGAAAACCCATAGAAAATTAATTTTAAT
This sequence comes from Torreya grandis, assembly GCA_037957365.1. Lineage (NCBI taxonomy): Eukaryota > Viridiplantae > Streptophyta > Pinopsida > Cupressales > Taxaceae > Torreya > Torreya grandis. Next base: position 454,842 of record JARHVA010007211.1, read on the forward strand.
GCAAGCATAAATAAACATACCATGTGCAACCCATTTTTTATGCATTCTAACATGTGCTAACTACTGTGGAGTGTGCAGAGTTCTTGACAATTTCTATATCATCCTATTACATCTCCATCTGTGTCACCCTCTTCAATGATGCTCTCCTTCTGACACACTCTGAGAGATGAGTTTTCATGCATCAACCTCATAACACACAGATAGTTATATCATATCAACATGATAAATATATAACATAAACTATAATTAAAATAATACATCAACATGTTCATACTGTAAACACATATACTACAATTAACTCATAGTAATGCAAACATGTACCATCATGTATTTAAACAATATCCTACTATCCCATAATAGCATATATCTCAATCCTAATTAGAAATATAACTAATATCAAATGTGTCAACTATAAATATACATAAATAATCAAATAATTTGCTTAGTGAAAAATTAAGATGTAACAAGAGGTGAGGCAAAATACAACTAGATCTACCCTCCTGGTCTTGAAAAAGGCTAGTTCATTTGAGATATTTGCACCCTAGGGTGAAAAGGAATCTCCACAAAGTTGGTCATAGAAGGAGCTCAAAGTTTCATTTCACAATGTGAAATAAATGTCCTTGATGAGAACCAAACTAGCTCTTATCCCAATCTCAAACCATCTATTATAATTTAGTATTTACATTGAGGTAAATTATTGTGTTATTGTATAATCAATATAGTTATTATTTGTTAGTTAGTTAATCGAATATATTATTGTAAACAATATATTTCATATTTAGGTTTGGTTGTGTTTTTTTATAACAACTTGTTAATATGATATGTATATTAGGAGATCTATTGGAGAGAAAATCTCCATTATTATAGGAACAAGTTTTTCTATATATTTGTATTATGTCAATTGAATGAATAATAGAGAAAGAAATATATTATATGTGTGATTAAATAACTTACTGTTCAATTCCATTGCATAGTGTATGAAGTAAATCTTGGTATAGGCTACCTAATTTCTACTGCTAGTATCAGAGCAAGTGGTGATGGAATAATTATTTGTTTGTAGGGGCAGTCATAATGTTTTTCATTGTCCCATTTGATGTATTTTATCTTATGTTGTGTTTTTACATAGTTTAGCATTTTGAAGTGTGTGTAGTTTAGATTTTTCACAGACAACAAACAAAGACAGTGAGATTATTAGCATATTAGAGTTATGTCATAATTGTCACTAATCAATACAGTATTTAAATACCCTTTATAATATTCATAGGCTTTGGTGTGATTTATTATTTCCATGAGGCCTTGTAATCCTTGCATTTTTTGACATCATTTATATATCAAATTATCATTGGAATTAATGATCAAACATTGTCAACTTTGATTGTTGTATGCTAGACCTATAATTATTTTCATCATTATATGCACTGAGTATATTGAATGCTATGCATTGATCTATTTATGCCAACAACAAACTGTCTAGCTATTTATTTATAGTCATTCATCAATAGCCCTTCATATTATGGAAAGACAAGAAAAGATAATGCAATCTATGATTACATTTACTCCATCATGTGGCATGTAGTCTACCAAATTATTCACATGTCAATCCATGCAATCAACTTATTTCAACTTGTGGTTTTTTCAATATAGTCTACAACATGCTTTGGAACTTCTCACCATTCCATCATTTGAAGCATACGATACATCTAAGCTATCTTTCAAAGTCTTCAACCCTTCCACACACACCAACAAGTCTGTGTCACCTGGTCTTTAACTGCATCCTCGACATCTACACCATTTCTTTGGCAGATGTAACATTAGGTGTAGGATATTATCATAATTACCAATCAAGAGTTTAGAATTATACTTAGTTTTTTATTCAAGTCTTAGTTGATAATATAGATTAAATAATCTTGAGTCAAGAGTCATTGTTTATCAAAGTTCTTTGGTTAGGGGTTTTCTAAATTAGTGTATCTTGTTATTAGCTTAAATAGTTTGTTCATCTCAAAAGTTAATTATAAACTGAGTCAAGAGTTAGAATTATAATATAAAAAGTAGTTAACTCTTTGTCTTTTTTATGTCACATTTGAGAGTCAAAATCAAAAACCAATCTTATGTATTAGATGCATTTTTGGGGTAACTAAAGTCCTTATGTCAAATGAGTTAGTATTATGGGGGTTTATATTATTAAAAATGGCATACATTTGAGCCTCAAAGCAACATTTTTTGAGTAAGTAACATGTCAGAGGATAGAGGACACAAGAAGTTGGAGGAAAAATAACATCCTCTCGTAAGACGCTAGTGACAAGGACACATTTTAGGATAGTGACATATTATGGACCAAAACTACTATGCCAAGATGATCACCAGTGGCATTGATGACTATCTATGCTATGTGAGATTAAGTGGCAACAATCATGTGCAGAGGCTATAAAAGTGATAATGAGGATTTGATCCTCATTTTTTATTTTATTTTTTCAGTTGTGTGGTGTGTGAAATAAGTAAAGAATGTAACTTTCCTTGCTAAGTGGGAGAAAAGAAGAATGTAGATATCATGGAATATGTAAATAGTTGTTTAAGAGGGCAACTGACTACAAAAATCCTCTGATTGCAGAGGTCCTCTAACTGTCGTACTTCATTGGAAGATGGTCAGTCAGTGAATATGTTCAATTAGAAATGAAAGTGAGAAAAGCTCTCATATATAGGTGATCATGTGTAGTAATATCCAAACATCAAGATTTAGAAAGTAGTAAGTAGACTTAAAAGTATGTGTTGGCATATGATTCTATTTTCAATTCACATGATGTATTTTCTCTCCATGTAAAAACTAAGTGGAGGAATGTTAGAATTTAGCATTTACATTGAGGTAAATTACTATGTTACCATATAATTTATATGGTTGATATTGGTTAGTTAGTTAATTGAATATATTATTGTAAACAATGTCTTTCATATTTGGTTTTGGTTATAAGTTGTTGTAACAACTCGTTAATACGATATGTATATTAAGAGATTTTTTGGAGAGAAAATCTCCATGATTATAGGAAAGAGTTTTCCTATATATTTGTATTAAGTCAATTGAATGAATAATAGAGAGAAATATATTATATTGTGTGATTAAATTACTTATTGTTTAACACCATTGCATAGTCTATGAAGTAAATCTTGGTATAGGCTCCTCAATTTCTATCACCATCTTAGCCACTAACACAACTACAGTTCAATTGTAATAATCCTCAGAGTCTGAAGCCAAAGTTCTTTTTTTAGGACCTCTCAACAAACCCTGAAATAGCTCAATCAAGACATAGTTCTTAAGAACCATAACCTTTCAATAATAGAAAAAGACGATTTCCTCATGAGCCACCGACCACCAAAGTTGTCAAGCTAAAATAGGGAAGGAATAACACATAAATTGAATACCGTGGACTCAATCACAAACAAAATAATGGCTTGTGCATAATGTTTTACTTTATGGTTATTTTTAATTGCTTGTGCCATGCCTTGACCATCTAATTTTATTGTTTTGAGCCAGAACTATCCTCTAACAAGAAATTTAAAACGTGATTTGTAACCTTCTATTAAATTTTTTTTGTCAATATAATGTAAAACGTTTCAATAATAAACATATCAATATTATATAAATTTATTAACACCCCATTTACAAGATAGTTAAAGGTAAACCCCAATTTTATATTATCGGTTACTAATGATAGACTTACTAAGGTACAACCATTCACGTTCCCAATGAGAGATACAATTATTTATTCATAACCAAAACACTTAAGCTTTTAATCGAATATCCAATTGTTCTAATTTACCTTTCACGGATAACTTTGATTTCTTATAAAAATGGAGATGATCTCATACATTATGCTCGCGGTTCCTAAAACTGCCACATCAAAACTACTTTCCATCCCAGTTGGAAAGGCATTCTCGAAATATTGGCACAACATAGATAAAATAGTGCAGCTTTGTGCTACGCCACTAAAGATAATTTGATTTTTCATGACTCTGATAGATGTATTAGTTTATCGCCATTATCCACTAATTTGATTTCTCTTGTCCCTTTTTAACTTTCCCAAAATTGTGGAAGACATTCCTTCATTTATAGGATCTCAATAGTGATTTAATCAGATTGTATTTTGGGTTGATATTAAATCGTTTAATGAAAATAACACACAGGATTCTATAATTTAAAAAAAAAATTAAGTTGGAAACAATGGGTTTTTAATAATTTTGGAGAATAGGAGAAACCACATTGTTCTCAATTATATCAGCAAATGTAAGCAAAAGAAACCGTATCAATTAATAGGAAAAAGCAACAAAAGTACATAGCCTTTTTCTTCTTTCCATGGCCACCAAATTAAGGCGTCCTGTATGGAGGCACAACACCAGTCAATATTTTATCATGCAATGTTATAACACCGTGGAGGTAAAATTACCATGTCTTGACATGATTTTGAACAACTCTACTGGCAATGTAAGCATGCATTTTATGATGTCTTGGCTGCATTATAATATTTTCATTGTGATATCTTTTCTAAATTTAAAGTTGTCAATATGGGCTCTAAAACGGAGATATCAAATGAATTTTCAGAATCAAATAGCTATGCAATACTAATTATTGTTTGGTGTGGACGTTTCAAGAGATTTTTTTAATGGTATGGACGTTTATCAAATCATTATATAACAAAGACAGCTGAGCCTTTACTATTTTATATTGTGAATCATTATACATTTATTAGATTATTGATTTATTATTTTTAATTTATATTTATATTTATATATAAAAGTATTACATAAAACCATTGAATTATATAAAATGTAAGTATTTTTACCCATATTTTGTGGATGATTTTCTGATATTAATAAGTGGTTGATTTTCTAATATAACTGGAGCCAAATTATTATTTGATGAATTATTTACGTGAGAGGTAAGTGATGATCTAAAATTTTGATCCATTTTATAAACACTTTAACATTTTGTAGATTTAAAGTCAGCTTTAAAATAACTGAAAGTCAAATTTATTTATGCCATATATAAAACAAATTTTGATATTTTTTTAAATTTCAATTTACGACAAGCTTCGTACATGACTAGGTATTGTAAAAGTGTGCTACATCCTTCGCTTGAATGCATTTTCTGTACGTATATATAAAAGATCCTCTTACGACATATGCTTAAGCATGGTAAAAGTTCAGTCAGTGCGTCTCAAAGGTGTTCTAATCCTATATTTTAAATTTCATTTAAAATTTTTATTTTTCCATGATAAATCTAACTTAATGTTTATAAATAATATTATATTTAAATTGGATTGTTCTGTCTTCAGAAGTTGGCATATTTATTAGGTATTTTAATAATATTTAAATGATAATGATAAGTAGAGATTATATATGTATTTATTCATGTAAAAAATAAACTACCCCTGCCCAGTAAGCTAGGACGGTTAACAAATCATTACTCTTAAAGAGGGTGTCAATAGGTTTATGGTTATAACTTAAAAATATATAATATATTATTTTTATTAAGTTTAATGCAATTAATATATAATTATTAGCAATTTTAATTTTTTCTTAAATATTATATAATTAGGAATTTATTAGAATATTCATGTTATAATAGTTTAAATATCTTATATTTTTGTGGAAGGGTATTAAGGAATTAAAATATCTAAAATTATTTAGACAATATCTTGGATCAATAGTTGTCATCTAGATAATTAAACAAGGTAAAGTAAATATACATAGCACAAAACAAATTACAAGTATTAAATTTCTTTTTCCTCACTTCTATTTACATATTAATAATTAAACAAAGGTAATATCTTGTCTTATTTTTTATATTCACACAATACAATAATAATCTTCACAATATTATTATCTTGATATATATTTCACATTTAATGATTTCAATATATAAAGAAAATGATCCGTGTGAATGGTTATACCTTTTCACCTTTTCTACAAATTTAATTAATTATTTACATTTATTTTAATATGTATAAGTTTATATTATTTATATAATATAAATAGTATTTATGATTATTATTATGAAACAAAGTAGGCCATTAAAGTAACACCACAAATATTAATGTTCCAGCATACACCTTACATTATAATGGAGTATAAAAATTCAAAGTTATCATAAGATTAAGTGGGTCTCCCCATAAATGGTTCTATGAAGTGGGGAGGTTATATTCTAATACCCTTGATGCATCAACCAACATCCTTGCAATATGAACTTGGATCCCATGCACCACAAGGTATTTAAGGGATACAACTAGAGAAGCTTGTAAAGTGTAGCTTAAGACATATCCGCTATAAATAATTAGTAGTGCAGGGTAAATTGTATCCCCAAATATTATTCACAACATACATCTGTGGAGTGAGATTTGGGAGACCAATCTAGTCACCGCTTTTCAAGAGTAGATACATGGGCTACTAGTTGCATTGCACACCCTTTTACAATAACATAGGGCTTTTGGCTTGTGTGTTCTTTTTTGTGTATTGTCAAGACCCATATTATTTGAAAACCCCACACTTTACACTAAACTAAATGAGAAGCTAATAAAAAAATAGATAATAGAAAATCAACCAGGACATAGGCATCCTTAAATCCAAGCACATATTGATAAAAGTTCGTCATCAAATCCCCAACAAGTCAAAAATCCCTAAACAAAGTCCAACCTAAAAATCATCATCAATTCTATAGCCTGAGCTTGTCAAAAGCCACAATATATCATTACAATCACCTCAACCACATAGGCTTGCTAAATATCCTAAACTTCCCACCATTCACGATCATTTAGCCATTAAATTTAAATGCCAATCCTTTGAGTACGTTGTCATGACTAGACATGGTAAGGTCATTATCCTAAAATCACCTCCTAATATCATTGTCTAAAGAGCTCCTTTGCCTACTTCTAAAGATGAGTATAGTCTTATTCAATAGTTTTTTAACACCCCTACACAAATATCCATATTGAACCTTCTCAAAATATCCTTATGTTAAAAGGGACATCCTCAACAAAATCTTACAGGCGTCAAGAGTTCCAACTGACATTAACCCTAATTAGTTCCAATCACTCATTGGCCATCTATCATCCTCCCATCAACTTAAATTTGACCAAATGGGATTCCACTAATGGGTCCCATAATCTTACATTTGATCAAAATGAGATTCCACCAGGGGGTCCTAACCATAACAACCCCCTTTATATCATGGTTCCCATTTCAAAGCATATATTCAAAAGATTTCTTGTATAGAGTAGCTCAGGGGTTAATATATGTACCCTTACGTTTATTGGTTTTGAAATAACATTGACACCTAACATAATTACAATCAAGGATTAAGATGATGCTAAATGAAAATCAATAGATGTAATTTATCTTCCTATCATAGTGGGTATGATTACACACCAAATAGTGATCAACATGGTGGACATTGAACTCCATTCCAAATCCTTATAAGCTATAAAATGTCCATGGATCTAGGAACTGTAATTTGTACCATCCACACTCCATAAATTTATTAAGTTTCCTCATTTAAGCATGGAGGTTACAATTCTTGGTGATCCACAAACTTAGCTAAATTTACAATGCCATTTATTGTCTTGGTACCAAGAATGTTTATTGAAACATCCTCAATTTTGGGGTAATCCTCCTCCTCTGATGATATTGAGACAAGATCCTTGCATAGCCTATATGTTGACCTTGCTACCACAAACCTATTCACTAATAGATCTATTTCAACCATTAACCTTGACCTTTACTACCTCGAATTGATTAATTGGGACCATCGAGATGACCCATATTTTGGTATATTTCAAAAATATGAAGGAATAGCTAAATTCATGGGACTTTGGGATCATATAACAGCCAGTGATCATAAAAAGGGGTTTAATATCAATTTAGAGACGTTCATATTTTGGAGAATAAGTGGGTTTCCCCAGTCAAAAAAAATTGAAAGTATCAAAATAAAATGGAGATCAACAATAAGAAAAAATTCAAAATATGAAGTCCTCTAGTGAAAGCCTTTTAGAGGTGATCGTAAAAAAATAATGTGTTTGTTGGTGAAAATTTTTCTAAGGTGCAACATATAGGGATTTCTACTTGCCTCTAAAGTATAACATTAAAACAATTAAAAGCCTTAGATTCATAAAATTGGGTGATTCTCTTAAACTCAAGGAACATCAAATAGTTATTGATATACTCAAAAAATATTTTAAAGTCATGAACACATTAGAATAATTTCATATTCCCCTAGCTTCAACATACTTACAAGATGGTTCAACATTGTTATTCAAAGAAAAAATGATGCCAACATAGTTAATAAATAGAATCCAAGGATAATCAAACTTGGGGCCACCCTTACTCCTCAAGAACTTAAAAACCTAATTAAAATTATCAAATAATTTGGTGATATCTTTGCATGGTCATATGCAAATATACTAGGCCAAGATCCATCTCTAGTAGTGCAATATCATGTTGTTCTTCTATATGCTAAACCATCAATCAAAAATTACAAAAAAATGCATCCAAATGTAGCATTCATGGTAAAATAAGAACTACAAAAGTTCCTAGACACTATGTTCATCTGCCCAATGAACTATTTAGATTGGATGTCCAGCATCATAGCTTTAATCAAGCTATATGGTAGAATTTATATTTTCATAGACTTTAGAGATATCAATAAGGCATGCCCTGAGGATGAATTTCCACTTCCCAACATAGACATTACTGTGAATTCAATAGTTGGATATGAAATGCTATCACTCATGGATGAATTCTCATGTTACAATTAAATTTGAGTTGCACCATAAGATCAACACAAGACATCATTCACCACTTCATGGGGAAGATTCTGGTATTAGGCTATGGGATTTGGCATAAATAATGTAGGTGTAACATATCAATGAGCAATGATGGTAATCTTCCATGACATGATACATGACATTGTCAAAGATTACATTGATGGCAGAGTGGTAAAATTGAAAACAATGGTAGTGCATACTATAGTGCTCAATATAATCTTTGAACTAAGAGAATATAAATTTTGATTAAACCCCAAGAAATGCACCCATTGGTGTAACATCAGGAAAAAATGCGGGGTTAATTTTGTCTAGATGAGGTATTGATATTGATCTAAAAAAACTCAAAGCAATACCTGAAATGCCTCCATCATAAAAACTCAACAAACTTCATACCCTGCAAGGAAGAATCCAAATCATTCATCATTTTGTCTCTCAATTGGTTGATAAGTGTCATCTATTCACTTAGATTTTGAAGAAAGGGACTGTGTTTCACTAGAATCAATAATGTCAAGAAGATTTTGAAAATATCAAATAATATCTCTTGAATACACCAATGTTAGTTTTTTCAACACTTGGAGAACCATTGCACTTGTATATATCCACTACTCAATATGAATTAGGGGCCCTCCCAATTCAGTATGACCAACATGGAAAATAAAGATCCTTTTATTATCTTATTAAAACATTGTAATCCCATGAACTTAACTATATTCCATCATTACATGTTAAACAACAAAACCCAAATCATTTCTAAAGTGAATCTATTGAATTATCTGGTATCAAAATTAGCTCTCTAAGAGGTAGAGTAGCTAAATAAATCATGATATTAAGTGAATTCAATATTGGGTACATGAGTCAAAAATCAATTAAAATATAGGTTCTAGAAAATCAATTGGTTAAAGCTCCTTTTGTTGGGGATCAACCAACAATTTGATTACACTTATGAAAGCAATAAACCACGGAATTAAATCAGATAGATAAGTAACTAGAATGATAAATAGCAAAGAACAAGAGATACAAGAAACCACCCTGAAAACTTGTATTAAACTCTTTACAAAAGGAATACAATTGAAGAAACTTCTTTCTTCCACACTTCTCTCAGATGTACAGATCTCTCTCTAGATCTCTTTCCCTCAAGAGCTCTCTCTCTCATGTACAATCAACTCCAACAACCTGGATTGATTCACCTATACAATTCTTTACTGTTCTTCAACATTCATTACACAACAATAAGCTAAGAAGATCTATCCTAATATAGAATTAGGAAACTTGAGCATGTATTTACAACCAATAGTTAAGCCTCTTGAACAAGGGCTCTAAAAACAGTCTTACTAATAATAGAGACGCGGACTTAAGACTATGACTTAATCTCATCATTCAAACACTCGGTTCTGTCCATGAAAATAGCTCTTTGGATGCACAGGTAACCGATGCCGGTTCCTGCCTACTTGTCTGTGATCGACGTCGACCGATCCCTGCCGACGTCGGTGTCTCTTGAACTGCTCCTAACCAACGTCGATCACTCCTGACCGACGCCGGTGACTGTGTAACTGCTACAACTCTGCAATCCGCTCCTTGGTAAAGCTTTTAGGCTCCACACCTTAACAATCTCCCACTTGGAGATAAATAGCTGCACCAATACCTGTACAGCAACATCTTCTAGTTCCTCCATCTTCAACTCAATCATGAAGACCAACAAAATTTGAATGAAGATTCAAATTCTCCTTTGTAACCGGCTTGGTTAACATATCAGTAGGATTATTATCTGTATGGATCTTCTCCAGCTTCAACTCACCATCCTCCAATACATGTCTTATGAAGTGGTACCTAAGATGTATGTGCTTTGTTCTTGAATGAAAGGCTAAATTCTTAGCCAAATGAATTGCACTCTGACTATCACTATATAATCTGCAACTCTCTTGCTCCTTTCCAAGCTCTTCCATGAACCGTGTCATCCATATCATCTCTTTGCTAGCCTATGTGGCTGTAATATACTCTGCTTCTGTAGTTGACAAGGCAACAACCTTCTACAACTTTGATATCCAGCTAACCACTGTTCCACCTATAGTGAAAACATATCCTTTGGTGCTCCTCCTGCCATCCAAATCACCTGCCATATCTGAATCTACATAACCATGTAGAGAAGTATTTGAACCTCCATAACACAAATGCCTACTACTAGTTCCTCTCATATATCTAAGGATCCACTGAACTGGTTTCCAGTGTTCCTTTTCTGGATTGGCCATATACTTACTTACAACTCCCACTGCTTGGGCAATATCCGGTCTAGTACACACCATTGCATACATCAAACTCCCTACTGCAGAAGAATATGGAACTCTACTCATGTACTCTACCTCATCATGTGAATTAGGACATTGTTCTTTACTCAATTAAAAATGTCCAGCCAAAGGTGTGCTTACCGGTTTAACATCCTGCATATTGAACCATTTCAACACCTTGTTCACATAATCCTCTTGAGACAAAATCAACCTGTGATTTTTCCTGTCTCTCTTAATGCTCATGCCAAGGATTTTCTTTGCTGCTCCCAAATCCTTCATCGCAAACGTGTGAGCTAATTTCACCTTAAGCTCAGAGATATCCTACATGTGTGATCCTGCAACCAGCATATCATCTACATACAACAACAGAATAATATATCTACCATTATCCAATCTCTTAAAATACACACAATGGTCAGATTGACACCTACTATAGCCATGCTCAGTCATAAACCTGTCAAATCTCAAATACCACTGTCTAGGAGCTTGCTTGAGGCCATACAAGCTTTTCTTCAATCTGCACACTAACTTCTCCTTACCTTTGACCTCAAATCCTTTCGACTGTTCCATATATATTTCTTCATCCAAATCCCCATGAAGAAACGCTATCTTAACATCAAGCTGCTCAAGATGCAAATCCTCAATAGCAACTAAAGACAATACAATCCGTATAGAAGTCATTTTAACAACAAGAGAAAAAATCTCACCAAAATCAATACCTGGCTTTTGTGCAAATCCTTTCACTACCAACCTGGCCTTATATCTCATCTGTCCATTCTCACCTTCTTTCAATCTGTAGGTCCATCTGTTCTTCAGTGTCCTCTTACCTGCTGGCAATTCAACCAAATCCCATGTTTGTTTCTCTTTTAAGGACTCCATTTCCTCAACCATGCCACACTCCCACTGACTCTTGGACTCCCCCTGTAATGCTTCTTCAAAACTCTCTGGTTCTCCACCATCAATTAGCAATAAATAGAATAATGAAGGAGAATATCGAATTGGAGGCTTACTTACCCTTTTTGACCTCCTGATGGGCGTCTGAGGCTCGTTCACAACACGCTGTCCACCCAAATTCTCTGACAGTGACCGACCTCGGTCACCTCCAGTCCTGTAACTGGCCGACGTCAGTTCTGCCTGACCGATGTCAGTGCCTATCCTACCGACTTCAGTCTCTGTATGACCGACATTGGTTTCTATCCTGTCAACGTCGGTTCCTTCTTGGCCGATGTTGGTCTCTGTGTTTTCCTGCAAGTGATTGTTTCTTCTTCCCGCGAGCTCATTTTGGACCGTCACCTCGTCCAATTCTCCATTGCTCTACCCAGATTGATTCAACTTCTTCAGTTGATCACTTTTTCATTGAAAACAACATCACGGCTCCTAATTATCTTGTTAGTTCCTAGATTCCAAAATATGAAACCGAAATCATCTGAGCCATAGCCAATAAACGTGCACTTCATAGACTTAGCATCCAGCTTCTGTCTATTTTCCTTATCAACGTACACAAAGGCTTCACAACCAAAAACTTTGAGAAATGAGAGATCTACCTTTTTACCTGTCCATGCCTCTTTTGGAATTCCACCATCTAGAGCTGTAGAGGGTCCTCTGTTAATCAGGTACACTGCAGTATCAATAGCTTCTACCCAAAACTCTAAGGGCAAACCAGCATGCAATCTCATACATCTTGCACGCTCCATAATTGTTCTGTTCATCCTTTCAGCAATTCCATTCTGCTGAGGTGTCCTTGGAACCATCCTTTGCCTGCGGATTCCATGCATATAAGAATACCAGTTGAACTTATAGTTGCAGAACTCACCACCATTGTCAGATCTCAGGCACTTCAATCTTCTTCCTGTTTCATTCTCAACCATAGCTTTCCAAATCTTAAAAGTCTCAAATACATCATATTTCTTCTTAATACAATAGATCCATACCTTTCTTGTAGCATCATCTATGAACATAACATAGTATTATGATCCTCCAATAAAAGCAACTTGAGCCGGTCCCCACATGTTTGTGTGAACAAACTGCAACTTATGCTTCTTCTTTGTTGACCCAGTCTTGAGAAAACTCACTCTCTTCTATTTCCCAAAAACACAGTGCTCACAAAAATCCAGATCTATGCTTTTCAAATCTGAAAGCTTACCTTTAGACTTAAGAATTGACATTCCCTTCTCACTCATGTGGCCAAGCCTTGAGTGCCACAATTTTGCATCCACATCTGAAGTAGATAATACAAAAGGAGAATTTTTAGTAACACAATTACATAAATAGAGAGTACCTACTCTCTTACCTCTGACCATAACAAGTGCACCCTTGGTCACCTTCCAAGATTCAACTGTGAGAGTTACTGTACAACCCTCATCCCCTAACTTTCTTGCAAAAATCAAATTCCTCTTCAAGATAGGAACATGCATAATATCTCTCAACACCCATGTGTTGCCATTCTGCATTTTCAGCTGCACTTTACCTTTGCCAATAATTTTACAAGGCTCATCATCCCCTAAATACACTATTCCAAAATCTCCATGGATATAGTCACTAAAATATTCTCTATTAGGGGTAGCATGAAAAGATGCACCGAAATCTAACACCCAAGATTCTATATTATTATGCAAAGAGAATATTAAAGCATCTTGTGCAATACTTGCAACCTTTGCTTCTTCTTTTCCTTCGTGCTGATTGTCCTCCTTAGGCTTTGACTAGCAATCTCTGCTTATGTGCCCCATCTTTCTACAATTCCAGCATTGTGGCTTCCTGCCATTTCTGGATTTGGATCTACCTCTCACCTTTGACTTAGATCTTGATATCCCTTTCTTGCTCTTCTCTTTTTGCCTTCCCCTACTCTCAAAACTTAAAGCATTCCCTGATGTTTCCTCTGTGCTTTTCTTGTGAATTTCCTCATTCAAAATAACACTAACAACATCCTCTACTTTTAAAATATTTGAAGCAGATGCAGTATTACTAACTGCCATTACTAAGCTATGCCAGCTTTCAGGCAAAGAACATAATATTAAAAGAGCTTTAATTTCATCATCAAACACAATATTGACTGAACTTAATTGATTTACAATTCCATGGAAATCATTCAGGTGATTAGATACAGATCCACCTTCCTGCACACACAAATTAAATAACTGCTTCATAAGATATACCTTATTAGAAGCCGAAGGTTTTTCATACAAATTTGTTAAAGTAGTCATTAACTCTACCGTAGACTTTGCCTGTGATAAATTAGATATCACAGTAGATGCCAGACTCAGTCTTATAGACCCAAGAGCCTTTCTATCAGGAACTTCCCATTCTTCATCATCCATGTCTGTGGGCTTCTTTGCAATCCCACCTAACGGTAAGTAAAGATCTTTCTGATACAAATAATCCTCTATCTGCATTCTCCAATGTTGATAATTTTTGCCATTAAACTTCTCCATTCTCAGTTTACTTTCTTCTGCCATTGCTTCTCCCACTCAAACAGAAATCCCTACAGAAACCCCTGTGAGTAACCTGTAATCAATACACACTACACAGATCTAAACCACCTGTTAGTGAACCTGAGCTCTGATACCACTTATTGGATATCAAGCTCTAAACCTACAACCAAGGCTCTGATACCACTTGTTGGTATCAAGCTATGAGCCAACAACCTTGCTCTGATACCACTTGTTGGGGATCAACCAACAATTTGATTACACTTATGAAAGCAATAAACCGTGGAATTAAATCAAATAGATAAGTAACTAGAATGATAAATAGCAAAGAACAAGAGATACAAGAAACCACCCTGAAAACTTGTATTAAACTCTTTACAGAAGGAATACAATTGAAGAAACTTCTTTCTTTCACACCTCTCTCAGATGTACAGATCTCTCTCTAGATCTCTTTCCTTCAAGAGCTCTCTCTCTCAAGTACAATCAACTCCAACAACCTGGATTGATTCACCTATACAATTCTATACTGTTCTTCAACATTCATTACACAACAATAAGCTAAGAAGATATATCCTAATATAGAATTAGGAAACTTGAGCATGTATTTACAACCAACAGTTAAGCCTCTTGAACAAGGGCTCTAAAAATAGTCTTACTAATAATAGAGATGCGGACTTAAGACTATGACTTAATCTCATCATGCAAACACTCGGTTCTGTCCACAAAAATAGCTCTCTGGATGCACAAGTAACCAACGCCGGTTCCTGCCTGTTTGCCTGTGACCGACGTCGGCCGATCCCTGCCGACGCTGGCATCTCTTGAACTGCTCCTGACCGACGTCGGTTGCTCCTGACTGATGCCGGTGACTGTGTAACTGCTGCAACTCTGTAATCTACTCCTTGGTGAAGCTTTTAGGCTCCACACCTTAACACCTTTGTTAGATATATATTCATTGACCATTGGATTTCCATATGAATTGATCATATCTATCAATGAGTAATAAACATGGTATTTTTACTTTGAAGGGTCCTTTACTACATATGGCTTGGGGTCTAGAATCCTTTTCATCACACCTCAAGGAGACCTTATCTCGTAGGCTTTATGGATTGGTTTTCCTTGTATAAACAATATATTTGAATACAAAACACTCATCTTAGGCCTAAATCTTGTTATCTAATGGAATATTCAATATTTTTTAGTCTATGGTGATTCATAGTTAATCATAAAATAAGTCGATGATGAATATAAGACAATGGATGAAAAATGTGTTCCCTGTATACATATGTTTGATAACTTTAAACATTAGTTTAAATGCATCAAATTTGAAAAAATTCCTTGTGCCATAAATAAATTAGCATATGTTATGGCAACAATATATTCTTTGTTTGAGATGTCACAAGATACACAATAATTCCATTTCCTAATTGAGCATTTGTTGATACTAACTTATGAAATTATTGAATATGAAATACTATATGAGTTTTTTGGTCACAACTTTCCTAGTATAAATACATCTATAATTACCTTCATCATAACATCCTACCACTAGACTTAAATTTAACTCACTATAAATCATTTATCCAAAAAATCTCTCATTTTATTATCCTCGATAACATACTCTATTGTATAGGATATGATGGTACCTTGTTGAGATGTTTGAACTTGGAGGGCTATCAATGAGGTTCATGATGTAATTTATGAGGTGTATACCAATGGAATGGTCATATCCAAAACTCTCTTATGAATAGGGTATTATTTGTCGACTATGGATCGTGATACATGTTAGTATGTCAAAAAAAGTATAGAATGTCATAAGCATGGAGTTCTTATACATGCTACATCATAGGCATTACAACCTATTACTACTCCATGGCCTTTCTCCATATGTGGATTTGATGTCATAATAAAAATAAATCCCTCTTCATATAACAACCAAAAGAAGATCATAACTACCATAAAATATTTCACTAAGTGGGTGGACACTATGCCTCTCACATATGTCACTAGTAAGAAAATATCTAAATTCATCCTCAATCATAACATTTTCAATTATGGAATCCCCTTAACCATCATTACTGATAATGATAAGTTCTTAAAAAATAAAAATGTCAAGACTCTCTACAAGCTTTTTCATATCCAACATAAGTGATCCATGCCTTATTACCCTTGAGGTAATGACCAAGCTAAGGTGACCAATAAAACTATAATCAAAATTTTCAAAAAAATATCAACATTATTGGTTGTGATTTGAATTTGCATCTATATCCTTCTCTATGGGCTTACCATATAAGCAATCATACTCCAACTGGACCTACTCCATACTCATTGTTCTTTGGTGTTGAATCCATCCTTCCTATTGAGATCAACTTACCTTCCCTCCATCTTTCAGTACAAGGCCTCATCAATGCATATGAGTAAAATATGGCATGTATTCTCAATTCCCTAAATCGCCTAAATTCCTATTAGAATCAGCCATACAAATAATTTAACAATAAATTTAGGCTAAGAAAATTTTAAATTAGCAATCTTTTCCTCAAGGAAAATCAAAGGAACACAAACATAAGTTGTGAAAATAAATAAAATTTTGAGACTAATTGGCTTGGACCTTATGTGATGATCACCAAATATGGTTCAAGAGCATACAATCTAGCAACACATGATATCTAAGAGCTAGACAAGTCAATGAACATCATGCACTTGAATTAGTTTATACTTGAATTATGTTAATGCATTTCTTAATAAATCCCACTCAAATCATTAAAAAAACATTTTCCCAATGGTGAAAACTAATTTCCTGGCACCTTGGGTAAGTAATATGATGAAAATTCATTTCTAACATCACTTGTGGTATAAATTTTCTACAATTATCTCATGTGTAATACCTTTCACACTTTAAGGAAATCCTTACATCATTTAGGCCATCATGCCTTTCATTTACCATCATACTTGTCATCCTTATCCTCTTTTTCCATTTTTACCTTGGTCAAGTTTTGCATACAACCATGCTTTTGGAAAGGTTTAATATGACATCATCTCTTTAGAATCTTATAGCATAATGGTCAAAATAGCTTAAATAAAGATTAATCAAGTTCAAAAAGAGATGGTATAATGTGACCCTTAAGATGCCTATCTTGAGTTTTACCTCAACCCACCCACTATCATTTTAAGCCACCATTTTATTCTATTCACTATCAATACTACCCTAGTGGCGCTAGGAATGGATTTCTTTTTTTTTCACTTTCTACATTTTGTGCCAATATTCCAAAAATCCATAAAAATCATAAAATTCCCAAAGACCAAAAAAATCATAAAATATCCCATTTGTTTTGTCATAAGTCCTCATCAAAATTCATGTGCTTATCTAAAAAGTCATTACAACTGTCTTTTAATCCAATCATTTATCATTTCTTTGGGGGAAATCACACAAGGAAAAAATTAATATTGATTTTTTCACCTTTCCCAGAGATTTTTAACAGGACGAATGGATAGGAAATTGATCACCTAAAAATAAATATCACATATCATTCACATGTAAATATTTGTATGTTTATTTAATAATCTTTATTTTTATTATTATCATGTATATATATTTATTCATTCATTAAGTGTCTTTATCAATAACTTACTGATTGTATTTTATCACAAGTTTGTGATCCATATTTACATCAATGCTTAACTTTTTTGAGTTAATTATATATCTGATTTAGGCATTGTGTAAATATATTTATCATCAATTCAATATTTTCCACCTTTTTATCTTATTTTTTTATATAATTGGTGTTTGTGCAATATCATAAATAAAATATGTTATCTTAGTTCCTATTACCAATGGTGCATTATGTTGCATTCTCATTGTACACTTTATTTTTAATCCTTTTATCTTTTGAGTTAGTCCTATATGCATTTTGACAAAAAGTCATCATGGTTACATAGATCATGGTGCATACTACCTAATGATACATTAAAATTATGATTTCTCATACATATGGCTTAAGATAATGGCAATACTAATTATTCAAACATCCAATCATCATAACACATCAAAACCTCCACCCAAATCAAACATCAAATAATTTAACTAAATCATCTTTCCATTCAAATCAAACATCCAAATATAATCATATATTTAAACCAACTAAAAATTAAATCATGTATCTTTAATTTAACATATCTAACAACACGTCTAAAAATCATTATTAATATATATCTCATCCCCTCAACTATCATTTCCCCTTTCAACCACTTGATCCCACATCAATCAATTGAAATACATTTCTTCATCAATTCATCATCTTATAATCATCACCAGGATATATCATTCCTGAAATAGATTAATGGGATATATTTTTCCCATATTTAAATCAACTGATAGACATCATTCCCACATCCAGGCTCACAAATTTACCTCCCTTGCATATATCATTTCTTTTATAACATCAATATTGAAGCTAATCATCACTATCAATCATTATTGAATCAATCAATTGATCCAATTAGATCTTATAGCTTTTGCTCCCTCACATACATCATTTCTTGGGTAACATCAAGCCTGCACCTAATCATTCATATCATCATCATCTAATCAATCAGTCAATTCAATTAGAGCTTGATCATTACTCCCTCAACTATATCATTGATTGGGGCACATCCATACTTGTATCTTAATGATTTAATCTATCTAAAGTTTACAACATATCCCTTTCACATATGGTTTATTGGGGCACATCCAAGGTCATAACTTTATCCATCCCACTCCCTTGCATATATAATTACATGTGCCATAATAAATCTATGAAATTTAACTATTGATAAATCATATCTCACCAATCCTAAGAATTGAAATGATTACATCTCATAATCTTCATCACATTTATCTGAACCCCTTTCTTCTAGTGAAACATCCCACCCCTTTGTTTTCCTCTCGCATCTTACCAACAAATCTTGTTATCCTTCTTTCAATTGGTCATCTATCTCATTCTACCCTATATGACCCCTCATAGGGGCATCACTATTATAATTTTCATTAACTTACTAACCAACACGTTCTTTCACTTTTTTAAACACCACCACTTCTTCCAATCATAATTCACTTTCAAAGAGGGGCAAAATGTAGATATCTAAATTTTTTATTTCCTTTATAATTACTAATTTTACCATTATTTGACACCAATTATCATCACACTAATTACCATCATGACATATAATCATCTTAACATCCCCTTTACATCTTCTTCCATCATTTCAACCTTATCTATCTTCACATTATGCTTTTATCCTAATTAATCATATACACATAACCTATATAATTAATAATAAGATCCTCATGAATTTTAAGGAATTTTATATTCCTTCCTAATTACACACACATACCTTTGCTAACCTTCATATAAAATTCCATCACTAATCCCTCGTTTATTAGACTAAACTCCTCTATAATCTCCTAATCCACCACCTTGAACTCTTCACCACCTCTCTAGAATTCTCTAAAGAATTTAAAATTCCTAAAATCTCAAATACCTAATCTTCTCATCCATTCTCCAACACTGATAAAAATACACCATGTATCAATCATAGCCATTCATTTATTCATGTGGATCTTATAAATATAGCTACACCCCTATGCATAACATCTTTAAAAAACTTGGGGAAAACTTCAAAAAATCAATATCTGAGAAAATCCAAGAATCTGATAGTGTTATCATTTTGCCAATCAATTAAGCAATTCCTACCAAAGTATTGTCAAAATATTGAGCTACCAAGAGAAATCATACATAAAGCATCAAACAATCCATCCATTCTCAAGTAATCAATCCAATTGGGAAATATTCTCCAACAAGGGGTCTTCAAAGGTAAAATAAGATTATAATATGTCTTGCTTTTGTGGATTTTTTTTTTCCTTTACCTAATCTGAGGTATTATGATTTGGATTAGAGTATAATATCTAAGTGAATATTTCATGGTTTATAGCATATAACTCTAATTCATATTACATGCAGTGTGAACTAAAACAAAACTAGGCTAGATAAATAATAACTAGTTATTCTACGCTTAGTGTGAACAAAAAAATCCAACACTTACCTTAAGTAAAACAATAATGAGTAAAAAAAGAGAAGGTTAGGAGACAAATTCTCAAATATGGGTTTGGGCAATGAGAGTAAATCAGGGACCTATTTATAGAAAACTAGGAAAAAAGATTCAACATGAGTGAAAATGTGTCACTGCAAGGTTACCCAAAAACCAATAACAATAGAAAATTTTGAGAGAGAAAACATATGCTAAAATGAATCCCATGAAGCATGACTCAATACTTAAACATAATGTTGAATTATATTTTTGGTATATAGAGAGACATTTTAAACACAATTTTGTACTAATGGTCTAGATCCACTATTCAATCACTGAAAAACAACTAAAACTATATTTCACTAGGATAATTCTATTCAAGGAGACTGTTAGTGATGTCGATAATGCAATATTTCACAAAATTTAATTTGGTCAATTGTCTGAAATAGAATATGTGGTGCTCCAAGCATTAGTAGGGGACACGACACTTGAAGAAGTAGGAGCTTCCCCAATCCCTTTAGCTCCCCCCCCCCCCATGTTATTAAATTACATGTAATGAAATGAAAAATATATATATGATTGGATGAAGCCCACTTCTCAAACACTAAAAATTTAACATTATATACACTAGAATAACTCCACTTCAAGTTACAAGATATTGTCAACATGTTAAACAAGTGACAAAGATACGGATAAAAGATTTATCAAGAAGATGACCATAGTGTTTATGGGAGAATCAATAAAATGAAGTAGAGGGAAAATGATCAGAATAGAGCACACACACATGAAGGTGGATTAAAACATCAAACCATCTATGGCTATGTAGACTTAGTGTGACTAAAAGGTGATCCCATAAAAAACAAACCCACCAAATGATACATAGAAAAACTAAAATGTTTTCAATGTCTATAATATGTTATCAATAACAAGATATTTACTCCCAAAAAATATAGCTAAAGGAGATATCAACAATCTAAAGAGCATCATCAAAAGACATGAGGAGTAGTGAGCAGACTACGAAGATAAATAGTGGAGGAGCCTAATCATGTTACAATTAAATTTGAGTTTCACCATTTGATCAACATAAGACATCATTCAAACTCCATGGTTAACATTCTAGTATTAGGTTATATTTGGCATAAATAATGTAGGTGTAACCTATCAACAAGTAATGATGGTAACTTCCATGACATGATACATGACATTGTCAAAGACTATGTTGATGGAATAGTGTTAAAATTTATAAAAAGGATAGAACATCCTACAGTGCTCAAAATAATCTTTGAACTAAGAGAATATAAAGTTTGATTAAAGCCCAAAAAGTGTACCTTTGGCATAACATAGGGAAAACTTTTGGGATTCATTGTGTCTAGTCAAGGTATCAAGATTGATCTAAAAATATTCAAAGCAAGAACTAAAATTCCTCCACCACAAAAATTTTAGAGAAAGAGATGGTCGAAGTCAAAGAAAGTGAGATGGAAGAAATGAAAAATAATCTAGGATTAGGATTTTTTAGTTGCAAGGTAGGGTGTTGAGAGCTTTGTGCCTTCTAATTATTTTCTTGATTCAAAGAATCATGAAATTGCAATGGAAATAGAAGATGAGAAGAGGTTTAAATTTTCATCTCTTGAATATGTTCATAGAAGACACCCCCTTGGATTAATCCCTACATGGTTGTGTTAATAGACTTAATAAAAAATAGTTGATCGAATTGATATCAATAAATTATATCTCAATTTAAATATTACATTCAATTCGCTTGGTAATTATACATTTTTTGTTTCAAGATCTAATGGAATAGTCAGTTAATTTACATTTGCATGTTGATTTTTAGAAATATTATCCAATGGAATTATGCATATTATATATTATTTACCTGGATATTATAGAAAATTTTAGGGGTCCATTCTTAAAAGTATCCCCACAAATAATTGTGCACTTACACACTATGCCTACATTGTATTTGTAAAATTTTACTTAGGTGATGTAGGATTTCCATTCAGTTAGGATGATCAGATCCATATGATGGTTTATACTTCAAATTGACATAAATCCTTGTGGAAGAGTGCTCAAACCAATATCACTGAACTCTTCCAATAGTGAAATATGTAAAACTTGAAACTAAGCTAGATACCAATAATAACTATTAATTCCAATTCTAAACTCAACATAAACCTCAAATAGATATTTTGAAATATTAAATAATAATGCACACATTCACTTATGAACAATGAAATGTGCTCCTTCATCCACTTGGATATGCTCTTGATCAATGAATGTGGTTACTCAAATGAAATATATATATGCTAATAAATTCCAGCAATAAGTCAATAAGTTGTTTGATGTATTTAATCTCAAGATGATGATAATTTTGATATATTTATGATGGATGATTTGAATGGAGGAAAGGATGTCAATTTATAAAAAAATTGTGGAGGGAAAATGGACTATTATATTTATTTCAAAATTATGAAATATTTTTGAATTTGGATGATGGATATTGAGTCTATGGGTCAATTGAAATCGATGGATTTATGAATTATTTATAAGAATTGATCAAGTTTGTTGAAAAGAAATTGAATGGGTTAAATGGGAATCCAATGAGTTGAATGTCTTAATAAATTTTTTTGGAATGTGGAAGAATGTCTTAAATGAGGTTATTGTAAGTTTGAATGTCTTAATGAAGATGTTTGAATATATTTTAATGGTCTAACGAGGTTTGAACAAGTTGGTTAATGGTTAAATGAGGAGGTTAGGGGAATTAAATGAGTTTAGATAAGTGGGAAGATGAGGTATATTTTATTTATTTTTATTTAATTATTTATTAAATTAGAATTTTGAGTGTATGATTAATTAACATAACTAATATAGATTAACTAGTTAATTAATCAAAAGGGGTAATGTTAGGGAACTTAGGATAAAATAGGTATTTTTGACAATAGATGGTTTAGGTGTTGAATTATGAATGGAGAAAATTATTAGGTTAATTATGACACTATAGTGGTGGAATTTAGGTGTTACATTTTCCCCTCTTTGAAATGGTGTTATAATAAGAAGAAACAATGAATTTTCAAGGAATGAAGAAAAGTAGAAGGAATACGGATGTAAGAAGATGCCCCAAGTGAGTAATTTGGTTAAGTAGATGGTTAGGTTCCCCTTCAAGAGATCATGTGAGGTGAAAAAGCATAGACAGGCTCTTGAAATGTGAAAACTAATGAAAAATGTGTATTTGTTGAATGGGTAGAGAGAAGTGAAATTACCATACTTGATTGAATACATACATGCTTTAATTGGCATAA
Source organism: Torreya grandis (assembly GCA_037957365.1). Classification (NCBI taxonomy): domain Eukaryota; kingdom Viridiplantae; phylum Streptophyta; class Pinopsida; order Cupressales; family Taxaceae; genus Torreya; species Torreya grandis. The sequence goes on from JARHVA010007211.1 coordinate 478,718, forward strand.
ATTTTCCCCTATCAATGATATATGCCAAGGGAGGGTTGGATTAGGAAGGATGCATCCTACTAATATTTTTATTGGATTGTGTGTGTAGATATGCAATCATAAAACAAGGTTTTAGGTGATTTCATATTGGGGTGATATGATGAAAATATGTGAACATGCTCACAAAATGATAACATGGGATTGGAATCGATGAAAGAAATGATTTTGGAGGTAAAAATTGGATGGGTTGGGTGAGTAAATATGAGGTAGGGGTAAATTTGAATTTTTTTCATTCTTGCCACCTAAGACTATTTTTGCTATGGATTTTTCAAAGACCTTGAGGAGAAACAGATCATATCCCAAACAATGAGCACCACAGTGAGGGATAGCCATTGACCAAAGGGGAGTGTGGCATTATTGATTAATGTTTTTAGTTTGTGTGTTATAAATGCACTTGAAATGGGTAAGAAATGAGTTTGTTGTTACTTAAGTGGTGATTTTGTCATCAAAATGGTGAATTGGTTAGGTCAAATGATAATTTAGTCAACAGTAATGAATTATTTATGAAGAGTGGTGATTTCACACTAAAGAGTGATGAATTCATCATTTGAGTAGCAAATTCTTGATATTAGTGAATTCATTCTGAAGAATGGAGGATTAGTTCTAAATAGTAGTGAATTCATTTTTAGGTAGATTTTGATGAGTTTAACTTGTGAAAGATGTTTTTGGATTTGTTAGGGAAGGTTGATGATGTATTTTGTGTATTTTTATGGAAAATTAGACTAATATGTGTTTTTCAGGTATTTTTTTAGGAGAGATTTATGATCCTTATTACATGATGGAGGTAGTCTATAGTGTTACAGTTGAGGAATGGCTTCGCAGATTATGAGATTGGGGTATTAGAGGTTGTTAGGTTATCTTACATATCTGAGATGCCAAAGATCAATGCTAATGGGGACTATAAATAGCATTGGTAGAGTGATGGAATTATCATATGAGTATGTTTCATCTACTGATAGGGGAGATGACAATCACATTAGATGATATTTCAAGGACTTTGCATATCCTCATACAAGGTATGATGGTATATTGGAGGAAGACTACCTAGGTTATGTCAATGGCTAGATTTTTTGAGGATGAGATCATCTCGATGGTTGGTATGGGTATATATTTAGATGCATATATGGAAGGAGGGGAGATGGATATGTTGGCTCCAATTTGTATGGCTCTCATCAACAACATATTATTTCTTAACAAGAGTGGGAGGATATTCTTAGTAGTTAGTAGATGTTGTTGGTGACATGTTGGAGTTAGTTATTGATTTTACATGGGGTCCATATGTGTTGGCATATTTATACATGTAATTACATATAATTAGGGTAAGATTATTAGTTTTTCCACATTGTTACAAGTATGGGTGTGGGAACACATACCCCTAAAGCGACTAGTAGGATAGTTACAAGTGAGAACAGATGAGTAGATTTTTCTTTACAGGTGGCATGTGATGATGGGACACCAATGACAACATTTATGGGAATTGTCCCATTATAAGAGGGTAGTGGATGAGTTGATTCCATAGGAAATTACATGGAGACCCTATAGAGACTTAGACCCAGTATGGGTGGAGGTCATTATGTATATGGATTATGTGACTACGTCATGATACTTTGGGGGTGGCATGATTATATTATTAAGAGGTAGGAACTAGATAGGTTATTTATATAGTTTGGGATTTGATAGGATATTATGATAGATCCTCACATTTTTGCTCAAAAATCTAGGGAGTAGTGATAGTGGGGACCAGTGATAGATTTGAGGATAACTGGGGATAGCTTGATCCATTTAAAAGTTGTGAAATTTTTCAAATGGTGAGATATGACTGAAAAAGGGACCAAAAATGCATACAAATCATTATGGGATCAAACATTGTTGGTGAGGTTCAATATTCCTCATTAGAGGCACATGACTATGTGAGAGAATATTTAGAGGATTTTGAGAGCATGGTTTTAGAAGGGAGTGTAGTAAAGAATGAGGGACAAGTGGCTAGTCCAACTAGAGGTGATGTAGGAATAAGATGCGGTGGAGGAGCAGGAGGAGACAGAGAAGATGATGGATATGTGCCTATCATATATTTCTAAGAGTCATGGAGAGGGTGATGGAGAGGGAAATGGTAGGGACATAGGTGTGTGTTGAGAAGTGTTGTCATTGATGTCAAGTTTGATATCATTGATGTCAAGATAAATATAGTGAAGAGGTATGGTGAGAGATCTTTGAGGTATGACCTTGTGTGCTTGATGTGAAAAGGAAGCCATGTGACACGAGATAATTTGAAAGCAAGATAATGTCTCTTTTGTTATGAGAGAATTTGAAGGAAACCTATTGTATCCTCTATTGGTTGATTTCAAGTATGATGTCAAGGTTTAGGTCAGCTTGAAGTTGTTAGTGTTGTCACAAATAGGTATGATGATCAAGTGAGCATTGAAGCATGGTGATGAGGCTCTAGGTCTACATGACATCATGAAATAATGTTGATTATAAATAAATTATTTAATTAGTGTGAGAGTGTTGTATAAAGAGTGTTATTATTTTATATCATTGAGTTAAGCATGTTTGAGTACTAGTTCTTGAGTACAAGGTGTCTTGAGAAGCCTAGTCATAGCAAGCATAGTCATATCATGAGTATGTGCATGGTGAGCATGAATATGTATGTGAATACATATGTGCAGAGGTATGACATTATTTGAGGAGCATGTAAGGCATGTGAGCAATATTTAGAGGAATCAAGTTGAGTTTCAAGGTGAGTCTACAGGGGTAAGACCTTTAGACCAAGTCTATATATAGATCACTTATAGACCCTACCTAGCCTAATAAAGGGTCATGATTATATTTTAAGGTGTCTAAGATCATATAAGCATGGACATAGGTATGATATGTTTTTTCAATCATGTTCACAAATTTTGAGTCATGGTTTGCAATAAAAGGAATGAAAAGTGGTTTTGAGGTCTCTCAAGTACACAGAATGAAGGCATGCAAACCCGAGAAGGACTTTCAAGTGTTCATTATAACATGTAACCTATACATGGGAACCTAAGATATTAAATCAATATGGGTAAGTGTCCTAGGTAATAAATACAAGCATTGGTTTTGGATTTAATGGGTAATCCTTTATAAATAATTATTAACACCAAAACTTGTGTTAAATCTCTCTAAAACCCTAACAGTGGCCTAATGTGAAATATCTTGTTAAAAATAGACAAAAATGGTCTCAACTGACTATAAAGTGTATTTTAGTTTTTTTTAAACTATGTTAGTCACCTCCAAGTGTGATAGAATTATTAGGTGTGTGAGTAGACCCTACAAAAAAGTGCACATTTCTCAAAGATTAATTATAATTGATAGAGTTGACCAAGTAAAATTATTAAAATGGATGGAGGATGAAGTTTTATACTTATGTTTAATTTAAATGAAGGTTCATGGATAGGTTATATCCCTTAAGTGTGTTAAACCAGTCATCCAAGTTAGCCAGTAAGCCTAATGGTGAAAACTCAGCAGTGAGAAGATGATTAGGAATGGGTTGTCATGTTAGAGTGATGAAACCAAGTGCATGAAGATGTTTTTTAGGACTTGTATGTCATATTAATTCTTGGTATAAATTTTTGAATTTAGATATAATTTTGAGATGTTGAAGCCAAAATGGCTTGTCTAACTCAGTGAGTTCTATGTGTGGTAAGGTTAATAAATTGGTCTAAAAGACCAATAGTTACCACTGGACCATATGATGATTATAATTTAAAATGGTATATAAATTTAATTTTATCATTTGATTTCATAATAATTCTTTAGAATTAGTCATACAGGTGTTGAAGGTCATTGTCACCAAGACTTTACTTTAAGGTAAACTGGGAATTCTGGGTAAGCAAGATGCAATGATGAATTTGATATTGTATTCCCTGAGTTAAAGTATATAATACACATGGTGTTTTTATTTATACTTGTATTTCCTATACATTTTTTTTATAATTTTTTATATTTAGTGAATTTTTTTGAAATAATGAAACCAAAATGGCTTGACTAGTTCTAGTTTGACTATGTGTAGTGAGGTCAAAAGATTGGTCTGCAAGACTAGTATTTCACATTAAACCTTGTGGTTTTTGTATTTGAGACTAGTTTAGAGATTTAAAAGTATATTTATAAATTATAATTTATCATTGGAATTTGTATATTAGGTGTTTAATATCAAATTGTTCATGATTGGGTTTTGGAGTGTTCTCAAAGTTCTGAGTGGGCTATTTACAAAGAAGTGTTTGAGTCCTTTTGCCCAGAGTTGTAATTATAAAGAACATGGTGATTTTTTTAAGGTCATATATTTCCTTTTAAATTTATTAATTTATATGTATTTTTATCTAATTTATGTTTAATCTTTAGTGGTTCAAGATAGACTTTTTGTGTATGAGAAGGCCTAATTGTGAATAGTACAAATGGTGTGCTTCAAGTGGTGGTTGGAGCTAAAATGTGTTATGAACCTAAGATGAGCCTAATTGGGTTATATTTTATTTTTATATGATATTTTATTTCTATATATTTATTTTGAAAGTATTCCAAGGTAAAGTGTAACGTGTGTCTAAAAAGGCCTAATAGGTTTCCATGAGACCTAATTGAGTTTTTTCAAATCTAAAGGGAATAAAATATATTTTGATTCATATTTATGATATTTCATAATACTATTCCATGGCTTACCTAAGAATATAAGGGTGATTATCCAACAAAGAGGCATATGAACAAGGAATGGTATATATACGATGTAGTTTAAGGCCTATTAATGTATGTAGAGTGGATGTGAATGATATAACAGATTATTGAGTAGAAGAAGGTCTTTTATAAAATAATAAGAGTGTATAATAATTTTCATGAAGATCTAATAGTGTGTCTTAATATTAATATTAAGGCCATATGACCTAATTTGTCTTGAAAGAGACTCAATTAAGTGAAGAGGCCTAAAAGGTAGTTTGAGAGGGACAAGAGTGTGAAGAGATAAAGAGGTAACCATCATCAATTGGTTGAAAAACAAGGTGTTATAAAGGTGATCAAATAAATCAAGTGGTTGAGTTGGTGCTGAGTCATCGAGGGGGTTGGTGCTTCCTTGCAAGTTAGTGCTTGTTAAAGCCTAGCTGGGTTGGTGCTTATCTAATGGGGTTGGTGCTCCATGTGAAGTTTGTGATTCACTAAATTTCGTGTTTGTCTTATATTAATTTAGTAAATTTTAAAATATAAATTATCTTTATTCCCCTTGAGTTTTTCCCACATATGTGATGTGTTCTTGTGTTTCATGCTTATGTGGATAGGTGTTTATGCTTGCTAAGATATATGTGCTTGTTTGAATGGTTCATGATTTGTAAGTAAAATTGATAAGAAAAATTTTAAACACTAATTCAGCCCCCCATCTCAGTAATTTTTATTCAAACATTTGGTATCAGAGCATGGTCCTTTGAAGCAGACCTAACAGCCTAAAGGAGATCCTAGAATCAAGGGGGCTTATAGTCAAGTTCAAGGAGGTTTCTCTACCAGTAAGGCTCCATTCTTCAATATAACCAATTATTCATTTTAGATATTTATAATGAGTACATATATAATGTTAATGATCCATGACATAATTAATTTATTTGTGTATGGATACACTCCACCTCTAATACCACCAACTGGTGCATCAGGCAAGAAGGAAAATGAGAGCGATTCCAAGGCAATGAATGATATTATATGTGGCCTATCAGAGGTATAGTTTGTGAAGGTGATGAAATGTGTGTCAAAAAAATTAATATGGGAAAAATTTAATACTATCTATGGAGACACCAAGGTGAATATGGCCAAGTTGTAAACCCATCAGAGATAGTTTAAAAGTCTAAAGATGAATGAAGATGAAACAATTGCATCCTACCTATTGAGGGTTGATAAAGTGGTAAATTTCATTAGAATATTGGGAGAATAATTGTAATAATATATAGTTGTTAAAAATTTATTGAGAACACTAACTCCTAAAATTTATTTTAAGGTGTCTGTTGTAGAAAAGATGCAAGATTTGGACAAGCTAGAAATGGATGGGCTTCATGGCATCTTGACTGCCTATGAGATGAGAAAAAATGAAATAAGGCCTCCCAAGATTGAAGTAGAATTTAAATATGATAATAATTCAAAATCAAAGAAGTTCAAGGATGAGGTATGTTTAGATGTTGATGATGATGAACTGATAGCCATGTTTGCTAGGAAATTGATATTTGGATCTGGTAAGTACAAGGGTAAGTTTCCTTTAAAATATTTCAACTATGGTAAGATTGGTCACTTTACATTTAATTATCCTAACAAGGATAAGACTGATCATGATGAAGAATTTGATTAGCATCATAGAGATGATAAAAAGGTCTATAAGCCTGACAAAAATAAGAAAGATTTCAGGATGTATGAAGGTAGGAAAGGGTCATTCAAGAATATACCAAAGAAGATAATAACTCATTTGATGTAAGTGACATAAGCACATTTTATAATGATGGTGACAATAATTAACATGAACATGACAATAATGAAACCTTATTCATGACAATAGAGGTTAAAAAAATGAGGGTTGCTAAAAAAATACCTTATGGATGATGAAGAATCAAATGAAGAAGAGGCTGAGGTGAATCTTGAGGTAGAATTAGTGAGTTATCTAGAGGATTTGATGTTATAAAGAAGGAAAACACAAAATAAGATCATTAGTTAAGAACTGTGAATAGTATATTAGTTTATTTGAAGAGAGACTAAGTAACACATCTAAGGAATATGATGAAATCATCAATCAAATTTAAGCACAGATGGAGATATTAACTACCATCTTAAAAGTTAAAGAGGAAGAATGAACCTAGTATGGAATAGAAATGGAATCCTTGAAATCTAATTTGGATAAATCATCTATCAAGATAAATACCTTTATGAAGATTGAAAGAGTATAAATGCTCTAGGTAACATCTTGAACAGTCAAAAGTCTACAAGTGATAAGATAGGTCTTGGTTTCAAAGATGACCAAAAGAAGGAAGTTCAAGTCAAGGAAAAGGCTAATGAAGACAAGAAGGTCAATATGAATATACAAATTAGATAGCCTAATGTTATGAGGTATGTTAATTCATTCAATGGTTGTTTTTTTTCATGCAATTAGTTTGATCATAAATCAAGAGAGTGTAGAAGAACCTCTAAAAATGAATATGCATGGGATTATGAAAGGAATCATCAGTCAAGAGGTGTGAATGAGTGTTTTTTCTATATTTATCATAATGTGGGATAGATTGAAATATTTTGTAGAGTTAGAAGGCCATCAAGTCAAAACAAGAAGTTTTAATCCCCTAGAGTGCAAGAGAAAAGGAAAATAAATGTGTGGAAACTAAAGATGGTAAAGGTGAGTCGTTATCAATATACAAGCTCAAGTGGATTGCTTGTTATGGTAGATCATAATTCAAATGTGAAATCAAGTAAGGAATGTTTGTTATCAACTCATATTGTTGATCAAATGGTTGATGAAGAAGTCAAGCCTAAGGTGCCAATCAAGCCTAAAAGGATCTTGAAGGATATTCAATCTTATGAGAACATGAATATCTAGGAATCTCCTAAACTTGTGTTGTTTTAGTGATCTATGGAAAGTGGTAACTCCATTAGGATTCATGGAGACACTCTTAAATTAGTAGAAGCATAGTGGTTACTTGGTTTGATAGCGAGCTATTTGGGTTGTTTATAAGCTCCAAGTGTAGTTGGTGACAAGCATAGAAGAGCTCAAACTATGAAGGAAAAGTGGGAATCCCTAATTCATAAGTTTATGACAAGAAAATGGTGTCTTAGTGCGTGATCAAATATTTTTGTCATATCAATCATGTTAAGGATAAGGTAAATGGTCTTTAGATCTGAGTTTATTTGAAGGAGGTATCATTGAAGTAATAGGAGCATGTTCTTTTAATTCTTCATATTCTATGTGTTGAGCTTCTATTTTAAGAATATGTGATTTCAAATAGAAGTTTTTGGAAGACCCTTTGTCATTAATGTCAAAGGGAAAAAAAGTTCAAGAAGGGAGATTGACCAGATTGGGGGAAATGAGAATGATCATATTGAACAATGTTTTTCCATCAATGAAAAAGAGGGATTTTGTTGAGAAGTGCTATCATTTATGTCAAGGTTGATATCAATGATGTCAAAGTGCATCTGGTGAAGAGGTATGGTTATTAGTATTTGAGGTATGAGCTTGTGTGCTTGATGTGATAAGAAACCCATGTGATAAAAGATAATATAAAGGAAACTTGATGTATCTTTTGTTGTGAGAGAATTTGAAGTAAATATATTATCTCTTTTGTTGGTTGATTTCAAGGATGATGTCAAGGTTCAAGTCGCCTTGAATTTTTTATTATTTTCACAAAGAAGTATTATGATCAAGTTAGCATTAAAACAATTGATGAGGCTCTAGGTCTGCATGAGGTCCTAAGAGAATGTTGATCAGAAAGAGATTGTTACAGTATTATGAGATTTTTGTTTTAATAGTGTTCTTATTTGATATCATTTAGTTAAGCATGTTTTAGTACTAACTCTTGAGTACAAGGTGTCTTGAGAAGTCTAGTCATAGTAAGAATAGTCATATCATGAGCATGTGCATGGTGAGCATGAAGACGTATGTGCATAGGTATGTGAATAAGTATGACATTGTTTGAGGATCATGTAAGGCATGTGATAAATATGTAGAGGCATCAAGGAGAGTTTCAAGGTGAGCCTATATGGGTAAAACCTTCAGACCAAGTCTGCATCTAGATCATTTTTAGACCCCACCTTGCCTGATAAGAGGTCATGATCATATTTCAATGTGTCTAATTTAATATAAGCATGTACAAAGGTATGATATTATTTTTAAATCATGTTCACAAACTTTGAGGTCATATTTTCCAAAAAAAGGCATGAAAAGTGGTTTTCAGGTCTCTCAAGTACATAGAATGAAGGCATCCAAACCTTAGGACTTTTTGGTGTTCATTAGCATGTGTAACCTCTACATGAGAACCTGAAATATTAAGGATAGATGGGTAAGGGTACTAGATAATAACTATATGCATTGGTTTTGGAGTTAAGGGTAAATCCTTTATGAATAATTGTTAACACCAAAACCTATGTTAAACCTCTCTAAAACCCTAAGAATGACCTAGTGTAAAATATCTTGTTCAAAACAGCCCATAATGGTATAAAATTACTATAAAAACTATTTTGGGTTTTTTTAAACTCTCCTAAGAACCTCTAGGTGTGATTGAGTTGTCAGGTGAGTGAGTAGACTCTACAGGAAAGTGCACATTTCTCAAATATTTATTGTAGCAATCAGATTCGACCATTCAAAATATGAAAATGGATAGAGGATGAAGTTTTATAATTATGTTTCATGTCCATGAATATTTATAGATAGGTTCTATCCCTTAAGTGTGCTAAACCAATCATCTAAACTAGCCAGTCGCTAATAGGCTTAATGGTGAAAATAGTGAAAAACCCATGTAGAAGTGAGAAGATGATCAGGAATGGATTATAATGCTAAAGTGATGAAAACAAGTACATGGATATGTTTTTTGGGATATTTATGTAATATTAATTCTTGTTATAAATATTTTAATTCATATATAGTGTTTAAATGTTGAATCCAAAATAACTTGTTTGACTCAGTGAGGTCTGTGTCTGGTAAGGTCAACAAATTAGTCTATAAGAACAATAGTTTCCACTAGGGAATATGATGATTATATTTTAATATTGTATATAAATATATGATAATCATATACTTTCATAATAATTATTTTAAATTGGTCATACAGGTTTTGAAGGTCATTGTCACCTTGATTGTGCTTTAAGGTAAACTGGCAGTTCTAGGTAAGCAAGTTGTTGTGATAGGTTTGAGGCTCTATGTCCTGAGTTAAAGTATATAATATACATGGTTTTGTTTTTTGGTACTTTTATGTCCTATAAATTCTTTGTATAAGGTTTATTAGTTATTTAAAGTGGTTGAAATATTAAATCCAAAATGGCTTGATTGGTTCTAGTTTGACTATGTGTAGTGAGGTCAAATTATTGGTCTGTAAGACTAGTATTGACATTAAACCTTATGGTTTTTGTATTTTAGAGTGGCATAAAGATGTCAAATCATATTTTAAAAGTATTATTTATCATTGGAAGTTTTCTTTCAGGTGTTGAAGATCAAGTTGTTCATGACTAGGTTTTGGAGTGTTTTGGTAGTTCTAAGTGGGTTATTTGTAGAGAAGTGTTTGAGTCCTTTTCCCCTGAGTTGTGAATTATAAATCACATGGTGATGTTTATAAGGTCATTTATTTATATTTCATGTGATTTATTTCCATAATTTCTTATCTAATTTATTTTTAACCTTAGATAGTTCAAGATAGACTTTATGTGTATGAGAAGGCCTAAATGTGAATAGTACAAATGGTGTGCTTCAAGAGGTGGTTGGAGATAAAAAAAGTGTCATGGACAAAATATGAGCCTATTGGGTGTATATTTGAGTTTTATATGATATTTTAATTTTATTTTTGGAGTTTTAAAGTATTCTAAGGAAGGCAAAGTGTAATATGTGTCTAAGAAGGCCTAATAAGTCTCCATGAGACTTAATAGTGAAATGAGGCCTAATTGAGTTTTATCAGCTAAAGGGACTCAAATATCATTTTATTAATGTTTATGAGATGTCATATAACCTATTACATGTCTGATATAATAAACTAAGGTTGATTATCTGACCAAGAGGCATATGAATAAGGAATGGTATATATACAAGGTAGTTTAAGGCCTATTGATGTATGTAAAGTAGATGCAAATGATATAGCACATTGTTGAGAATAATAAGGTCTTCTAGACCATAAAATGAGTGTATATTAATTTTCATGAATAAATGATCATGTTTTTTCATATGAATATCAAGTTCATATGACCTAATTTGTCTTAAAAGAGACATAATTGAGTGAAGAGGCTTAAAAGGCAGTTTGAGAAGGATAAGAGTGTGAAGAGTTGAAGAGGTGGTCATCATCAGTTGGTTGGGAAACAAGGTTTTATAAAGGTGATAAAATAAATCAAGTGGATGAGTTGGCTTTGAGTCATCCATTGGGTTCATGCCTCCTTATAATTTGATGCTTGCTAAATCCTAGCTGGGTTGGTGTTTAGCTAGTTAGTGTTGGTGCTCCATGTGAAGTTGGTACTTCACTAAATTTGGTGTTTATCTTATAATACTATAGTCCATTTTCATATATTAGTGGTTTTTCTTTTGCTTGATGTTTTCCCACATATGTGATGTGTTCTTGTGTTTCATGCTTATGTGGATAGGTGTTTATGTTTGCTAAGATATATGTGCTTGTTTGAATAGTTCATTGTTTTGAAGATTGATTCACCTCCCTCTCATTTATTTGTCTTATAATAGTGTGATAGTGGTAGTGGAGATGGGTTTGATGGTGGATATGGTGAAAATATTCAATCCACCATTTTTTATTGTTACATGGGGCACAATGTAGGGACATCACAATCGGTTAGATCATCAGAGGATGATGCTTTCATAGATATTCTGTAGCATGAGATTTTAGATAGGGATACATAGATATTTGGGCTAAGCGGTGATAGATGACAAGGTACAAAATTAGTTGTGAGGGCAACAGAGATAGTTAGGATTCAAACTGAGCTAAATTATCTGGTGAAATATATAGAAATGAGGGATGAGACCTTGGAAATTAGGGATGTTGAGTTACAATAGATACAGTTTGAGCGAGATACAATGCAAGGGGATCCATAGAGATTACATACTAAGAGGGACACATTATAGAGCGAGGCATAAAGACTAAAAAATGAAATATATAGATCGTGGGAGGTATTGACTACACCCAAACTTACAAAGGTCATGTCAAATGTTATGAGTGTTATGCAATAGGAGACCTGTTACAAGAGCTTATACGAGCATGCAATGCTGATGGATCAGAGAGTGCATTCTTATATGAGTATTACAGCTGTAGTTCAAGATCATCAATGAGAAATATGAGGAAAATTTCATCACAAATATCAGTGAGACATCCATCACAACATTCTATGGATCCACCTCATGGCATACCTTAGAGATCCCCTCAGAGACCACCTCATCGAAGTCCTTCTATAAAGTGTCACAACAAGAGTTGACCACATGGTTTTAACATGGGATTATCCAACAAATAGGCATATGAATAAGGAATGGTATTTATATGAGGTAGTTTAAGGCCTATTAATGTATGTAGAGAGGATGTGAACTATATAACACATTATTGAGTAGAAGAAGGTCGTGTATAACATCATAGGAGTGTATAATAATTGTCATGAAGATCTGATAGTGTGTCTTCATATAAAAGACCTATTTTTATTTCTTTTAGGGATATGTTGTTTATTTAAAGCATAAATAAAGATATTAGAATCTAGTAGTAGATGATTTGAGTAGGTGTGTGGAATTTAAAACTATTATGGTGAGTGAAGTAGTGTGATTTGAGACTATCAAATGCTTGCATGATTTTGATTCATATTTTTTTAATGCTTTTGGAATAGTGTAGGAACCCAATTATAACTGAGAAATGTATATTTCGTGATGATTATCTTTTGATATCTTTTAGCATGGATGTTTCCTTATATTTCTAAGGTTTTAACATGGAAATCATGTGTTTTGTCTCATACATGTTGAGGATTTATAGGTCTGATTATATTTATAATTGCATTCTATTATTTTTACATCGTTGTAGAGTGCATGATTTCCTAATAAATTACATCATGTTAGGTGTAATCCACCCCATTAATAATATTTATAGGATCATTCACTTGAGCAAAGGCATTTATCTCTTTTATCTAAGTGTCTCATTTATTCCCCTCTCTCCCTATCCCCTAAGTTAATTTCTTGGTCTTACTCTTGCCTCTATCATTCCCATTATTTTTGTCCATAATATCTTCCCCTTGTTCTAAATTAGAATGTTTAAAATTCACCATCTCCACATTGCTTAGTTTAATAATATTAGCTAGATTTATCTACAACTTATTACTTGATTTAATTCAAAAGTTATATTATAATTTTTAATGTATTTCACATTATTTTTATTATTGTTAGTTTACGTGTGTTTCCATGTGCTTATTATTCATATAGTTTTTTTTTAGTGATGTTGATCTTTCAATATTTATCATCACTTGGTTTATTCATTTTTTTTAAAAAGTGTGTTAAATTATTTTATAATGTTTCTCTATTTCATTTTATATGATATTTTTAAAAAATTAACATTTTCCCAAATTTATTTTTAAATTTATTTTCTTCATGTATGCTTCTAATATTTTACTATGGAATTTCATATAAATCTATCCCTTTTATGATTTTATTTTTCCCTTTAAACTTATCATTTGTGTTTATATTTATTTTATCCATAATGACTTCTAAATTGTGAGAAAATTTATATATCTTGAGATCATAAGTAATGTATTCTAATAACAATTGTGTATAACTAAGATGGACTTTATTATATTTTCATTCCTTATCATAGCCTTTGAATTTTAAAAATATTCTAGTTCAATTTGTTGTTATTTGTCCTTTACACATAACCTATGCATATATAATTAATTGTTTTTTGTTAAATAACTAAAAATTATATTAAAAATGTAATGATAATAAAACAATTTATATTTTTAATTATATGCTATGAATTTGATTTACAATATGGCACGATATGATATACATATATTCCATTAAAATGTCATGTTTTGAGTTAATATGCTTTTATTTAATAATTATTTTCTTTCCTTGGTTTGACTTATATGATTTCCATACTTATCTACTTCTTGTTTGTTTTCAAAATAGAGCACACAAATTTCACATACATTGTCATACCCATGCACGTGTATAAAATCATTTTTTTTTGGGTATGTTATCTTGATGTGATTGGAAAGTTAAATATAAAATATTCATGAGGTCACATATTAATTATTACAACTTCAATGTAAGGTTAGGGGAAACTCATTATTCACTTATGTAAGTGAGAATATCACCTTTATTATCTTATAAATAAAGCATTTTGAAAATATCAATTAACAACATGATTCTAAATAATTTTCATGCATGCACCTCACATTGTTCCAAATTTCCATGCTATCGCATGGTTCTTTACTATAAACATATACACTACATTCAAATAATGGTATTGTTAACAGTATCAGTGATATAAGATTTATATAATACACGCTTTATATATAATTTTTATATGATCCAATGTTATAAATTATTTGTAATTATAACTTATTTTTTATGTTAAATGAATTATTTTCACATGTTTCCATGATAATTATAATTATTGTGTTTATGTGCATTATATATTGCCATGTACCTTATCATTTCCATCATTCTTATGTGTCTAATTTTCTCATGTTCCTAATTTGATTTTGTGGTTGCTTATATTATTTGCACGTTATGATACATATAAGGTCTAATATGTACTTGTGTTATTTTTTTAATACCCATATCATGCAACCCTCTTGTTTTTTAATCTTTCCATGCTCCATATTGTATAACCCTTATATTTTTTATCTTTTCATGATCCAAATCATTCATACCCTTTCCTTTCTTTTATTACCATAATCCATTCCACTTAAATTTAGTTATTTTATATGTTTCCATTATCCTTACCATATTTATGTATTGGGAAGAAACAATTTTAATTTCTTTTGATCCTCATTTATATATCCTTACAAACTAATGACCTAAGGTTATAATAGATCAAATGACTTATGTGATAGAATTGTTATATTTTAACATTAGACATGAGGAAAATATCATAGTAGATGTTCTCATAGAATTTTTATATACCATGTTAATCAATGATACAATTATACATTTAATGTTTTTTGAGATGTTAGTTTAAAATATTCACACCAAATCTCAAAAGGGGTTGATATATATACTAGTCATTATATTTTATAAGTGATTTAAATTGGAAAATGAGATATACCCAAAGAATTTAAGATTTATATCAATAAAATTAGTGTGTGTTCATAATCACATAATATATTTCATAAGTGGAGGTTTTCCATTTGATGAATACAAGTATCTAATCATGGTTCCCAGCTTAATCAATGACGTAGTGCCTTAGATTATTTTAGAATATAGAGACGTGTCATGTAATAAAACATAGGGTTGTACTTTCACTCCATAGCTATTTATCCTTTAATGTTATGTGGAACACACTGAACTTATGTTGGAATATAAAGGAGAAAACAAATATTTTGATATCAATTAACTCCATATTCAACCTTTATTATTATTTTTTGCTTATTTGTGTTTGTACATGAAAGATAAGTTTTATTTTTTACTTCTAAGAATCAAAATTTGAGAATTTTGAGATCCATATGTGTATAATTTTTTCATGTCATTTTTTGTATTCACTTTGAATATTATGCTTATGAAATTTACTTTATGGCTCAAAACACATCTCAAAGTCTAGAAAAAATTAAACACCTAAAAAATAGACCCTTGGTCTTTATTTACTGTTAGTTTCTAAGTGTTCTCACATTTGTCTATGTATGGATGTTTTGGTTTAAATTAGACATTATTTAGGTATTTTATCAACTTCTATGTCCTAAAATCCCCTTTTTTGATGCCCATGACATCACCCTTAGAGATTTTTATATTTTCTTCTTCTAGTTTTGGACTGACCATATGGTCTTATTGCTTTTCACCTTCTCCCATTTTAGTTGGATGTGTCCATTTGTCCCTTTTGACCTTTTCTATTTATAGTCATTAGAAATAAATTTTTAAGTCATTATTATCAATTTTAAATTAAGTAATCTATAATTAAACTAATGATTTTATGTCTTTAATCAAGAACCACACTCAATAATATCTCATTTTACAACTAAAAATATGTTGTGGATCACTTATTTTGTGAAATCTAGGGTTATGTAATTTAGTTTATTTTTATTGACATATTTATTATTATTCAAGAGGTTTGGTTTAATAGAGTTAGTTTATACCAGTTAATCAAATATTAATATAGACCCCAAATTTTATTTTTATTAAGATATCAGGACAAAGAAAATTTAGTTCATTATAGGAGAATAAGATTCAAAGTGTGAGAAATTAGGACAGTGAGAGTTGAAATATAAAAAGTAGTAGAATATACCAAAAAAATTATTTTAAAGGTGATAATCACTCATCAAAAGTGTTGCTATTGCATTAGTAACTTTTTGGAACCATTTGTATGATCCTAATTAAAATATTAGAATGTTTAAAAATTTTGGTCCAATAATTGTGTTAACTTTGGATACATGTTTGTAAGTCAACACATAAATAAACTAATAACATTCTATTATTTATTCTTAAAATATTTAGTTGAGAATTTAATTAAATGTAATTTAATATACTTTACAAATGTAATGATAATTAATTATAGAAGTTAGTTTATTTTTTTGTTTACACTTACCCATTAAATTGATGTAGTGTTAAAGTCAATCTTGTTGGCCAATTTTGGCCCACATACCAAGATTCTTGTCTAGATAGAAAAGGTGAGCTGAGTTCTTGATGGAGGAAAGATCAAGTGTCTTAGAAATGGGTCTAGTAATGCAAATAGAGGGATCCAAGTAGGTTCTCATATGTTCCAAGCATTCTGAAGCATGGACTAGGTTACACAAATCTTAAAGATCCATCATACCCCTAAAGGAATGATCAGAGGGTGAATTATGCAAGCTTTGGAGATCAGACCATCACTAAGACATCTTCTAGACATGAATAAACTAGTCCACTTCTGCAATTTTTATCTTACTCAAGAAGCCCCCATGAGCCAGTGGATCACATAAAATTATAATTCTACATACCAGGATCATCCTCTAAAATTTCATGCCCATGTGAGCTTTCTGGATCAAGTTATAAGCTTATAAAGTTGGACCTACAACATAATATGTTTTTGCTAATGTCAAGTTTAAGCTCGATCACAACAAATATTTTTGAGCTTAACTTTTATGGTTGTATGAAATTTAAACATGATTGCATGAATGCCATTTGACAAGAATGTGGACATCAAATTTAAGCTTTTGAAATAGTCGTCAAATTTCAAATAGTGGGTCCCAATAGAACTAATGATCCTTGATCCATCATACATATTTTTCCAATGGTGTGAGATGAGTCAAATATTCAAGGGCTTGAGAGATTGACATGTGGTATAAGCATGTGAGGATACAGATTGACAATAAATCTTGAGAATCAATGCATAATTGACACATGGAAAAAGCTTGGACAAAGTTGACAAGTCAAGGGCAAGATCGATAGCTAGCACTTGATCATACAAATTAAGATTGATGGTATGAGAAAATATCAATATGTCAACAAGAAGAGTCAGATCTCGATAGCTAATAAGAAATTAACAATCTTGGGACATTTTAAAGAAAGTTGATAAGGCATTTTTAGACGTAGGCAAGGTAAGATGAAGGAACCTAGCTCAAGCTCAGTCTGAGCTAAACTAGATGGACTTTGAAGGATCTAGCATCACCATTTAAGCTCCTCAAGGAAAAAATAGGTATTTCAAACTAAATATATAAAGGGTCAATAGTTTAAATGATGAAATGAGACCAAGCATTGCCAATAGAGATTCATGGAGTTAAAATTGGTCTTTTAGACCTAATATAGACATAATGGAAATACAGAGAAAGGGTTATATAATCTATAGGTCCATATTAATATGACAGCTATAGTAAAACCAATAATCTTAGATTGGTTTTCCATCTATAGGATGGATCTACGATCTAAACATGGAATTGGAATAAACATGTGATTTATGCAAAGGGGCTCATATGTCAACATAGCTCCATCATCGATAATATAGGTACTAACCACCATTCATGGCATGGTACTGTTAATTTCAAGATTCAAGGATTTGATCTTCATGAGCATATCATGTGGGATTAAGGTCCCAATGTGGTGCATTGGTAGTTAGATAAGTATTTAAGATCATTTATTCCACTCAAATAGACTTTATCATCATGCATAACAAACCCTTGTCTCTAGTGGGGTCTCTTAGCTAATGACAGGATCTTGAGGACTATTGGAATAAAAGGTCTATTTGTTGATCAAAGCATATATACAAAAATAAATTAATGAATTGCCACCTCACTTATTGATCTTGATGACTTTTATCCACTCTCCAATGCATTATTCCCATTATTCTCTCTCTATTTCTACTATATATAGAGACTTTTGAGCCAAAAAATGGATCCTCTCTAATTTTCTCTACTCCCTCCCTAGGGAATGACTAAACTCTACTAAGATGGAGCTTATAACCTCTTGAGATGAATACAAGACTCTTTTCAATTTTCATTGTTTTGGCATAGTGTGTACATGTGAATTTTGCATATGTGGTATAAGTCTCTCCCTTTTAAAGTTATGATCTCACCTAGTTACTAGTTCATCTTGTTATGTAGTTCATGTTCAATATTCTACATCTTTTGATTAAAGCTTGCATGTGGATACTATGACTGGTTAGTGTCTAACTTTAGACTTCTCTAATATTTCCCTCAACTTTTGGTCATTTGGTGAACCTCTGCATGAAATACTAATGTATGATAGATATTTATAATCCTATATTTAGCCTTGTGCTTGTTCCATTAGTGTTTAATAATCAAGAAGAATAGATCAACCATAATCTAGGTGCATCATTGTCTTTAGCTTAGGTTTTCCCTTTCATTTTATCTATGTCTCCCTTTTTAGTAATCATTAATAGGTTTTAGTATTGGGAATGAGATAAAATGATTCATCAAAGGAGATAGCCTCATTAAAAATCCTAGATTTCTGACCCCATTATAGGATACCCACAGCCTGGGGTTAGTCCCATGTTAAGCTATATTTGAAATTAGGCCATGAATCCTTCAACTTATAGCTAAGGTGCAATCTAGATCTCAAATAGTTATGGTACACTCAGTGGGACTAGGTCTAAAAGAGTGTAAATATCTTGGTGTGTATTTCCTTTGGTCAACTTTTAGAAGCAAGCACATTATCACTAATGGTGACTCCAAATCAAACTTTTGGTTATGATTAGACTAGGTATGTCTCAATAAAGTTTATAATCAGTTCTTGCATCTCATTTACTATATGAGGTCAATATGAATAGTTATCATGAATATCCCTACTATCCGCCTCCTAATCAGTACTCCCAATATGGTCCTCATGATCCATATGAGTCTAACCACTCTAACCAAGAGCCGTATCAAATCTATGAGGAGTATTATCAAGTTTCTCATGATCCTTATTATCAAGAATATTATCCTAATCCTTCCTATAGATAACAAACCCATCATAACACTTATCCTCATCAACCCTATCATGAGCCATCCATACCATTACTTAAGTGAACTTTAGTGAGCCTTAACAAGTATGCACTAGAGTTATGCTCACAGAAATGTTATGGCCAAGATGTCCCTACTCACCAGATCCATTATGTGAGAGAGTAGATGCAGTAAATGAAATCAAAATGGGCATCTGTTGAGATAATAAATTTGAACAATATCACAAGTGAGATGATGGATTTAGGTGGTTACATTCAAATCATTGAGGACAAACTAAAATTTCTTGAAGAGCATTAGGTCCAACTTTGCCAATATCATGTGCCTACATATACACCACCTTAGCCTTTTTATGTGCTACCCATTATTTCTCAAGAGACCATTCTATATGCCCCTTTGAATTTTCCAAGTTCTTCATGTGTTTGTTAGACCTTCCCTTCTTGGATATCTATCAAAGAAAGAAGGGGATTGTTTTTTAACAGCCTACTATTGAGATCTAAGACTCCATCCTTCCTCAGGAACCCCTTATGAATTCCTTCAAGGTTCTAAGCTAGAATCAAGTGGTGAAGTCATGGGGTAGGTAAAGTGAGGAAAATCTAGATTTGAATACCCAAGATAAAGTAGGATCTAAACCTCTGCAAACCTCTCTCATCCCTCCCTAGGAATTTTATTGTGTTCCTTATCTTCATAAAGCCATTGACCACATTAAAGAGAATATATTCTAAGGGAATATTGACAATAAAATTAGAGAGTTAGAACTGGAGACAAGGAAAGAGGAAGACAACCAAAATCATAAGATAGTAGGAAGACCTCTAGCTTTCCCATCTTGGAGGTCTATCTAAGGATGTTCTCAAAACAAGGAAGAGACTTCAATTATGAAGGCTGATGAATAATTTTAAACTATTGAAGAGTCTCAAGGAGACTATCAAGGAAATTAATATCTAGTATAATAAGGTATTCTTTCTATTTCCAAACTTAACCTAATTTCCCTAAAAAAGTGCTTTCAAGAGTTAGCCATTCCCAAGGTTCTAAGTTGTAATAAGGTTCCCTTCATTCATAGTCCCATCCATAAACCATCTCACACGTCACATGATCCATCTCTAGCTTATCATCCCCCAATCACATATTACCCTCCACATCAAACCCATGAGCCTATCCTCAACCTCCCACCCCACCCTTTATTGAGAAGGATCCTATTTTGAAAGAAGCAAGTGAAGAAGAGAAAATCCAAGTTGTGACTGATCAAGAGGTTGCTTATCAAGAACCTACTAATCACATATCATTTGTCAAATATCAAGATTTTTTTCAAGATCTTGTGTTAGATAATATGAATCAATTATGGGCTCATCCTTCTTTAGAAGGTAGCCAATAGGACAACTCACAAAAAACCATTACTGAGGGAGAGAGCATTATTAATGAAGAGGACCAATGGCATCAACTAAACTATGAATTCTTGAATGAAATTGAAGATCTTAAGATGGAATATCCTTATGAGTAAATAGTAAAACAAGTTGAATCTCCATCTAAGGATTCCATTGATGTTTTAGAGCTTCAAGAAGACAATGTTACTCTAGGGATTCCCAAGTAGAATGAGAGGGCTAGTTTTGGTGAGATATTGGTATAAGTGGAGGGCATGGATGATATGGGGATACCTCTTATTGAAAAAGATCAAATGTTTGAAGAGGTGGATAAATATTTTCCCATAGAGGACAATGACCAAGATTGGGTAGAATATGTAGAGCTCATTGATGAGCCTGAAGAACTTGTAATTGAAAATAAGCCTAGTCTTACTAAGGACACCATAGAAATCAAATAGGTATGCATTGTTAAACCACCATTGGAGGTTGTAGTTGAAGATCCATATGAATAAATTAAAACTATCTAGATGCACATGGCTCACCTATTTGGATTTTCCTAGTTCTCATTCAAGATCATGCTAAAGAAGTTGGTAGACATAATAAAGAAGTAGGCATCAAGGCTAAAGGCTAAGAAGTTTCATGTCTCATTCAATTCATCATCCCATAATTCAAGAAGGTTATAAAACTTTCCTTTTGATCTAGGAGGAAAGGTACACATAGTTTTAAGATGTATATATTAGGATAGTTTTATTCAAATTCCTCTAAGTGCAATTTGTGGCACATTTGTCTATTGTCCCTATTTTATTCTAGGATAGTTTCCTTCAATAAGTTCCATAGGAACTCTCTCTCTCTTATTTTATTATTTTCTTGGTACTTTGTATTTGTTTCAAAAAAGAGGTTAGAGAAAGATTGGTAGCCAATATTAGATCTGGGTCAATATGTAAAATCCAAGTAGATACTCGAGGCCTAATGGACTAGACTAGGCACATGGTCTAGGTTTTTTTACATATATAGCTATGCAACCCTTGTGAGTCACCAAAGATGTTGGCCAATTTTGGCCCACATATCGAGCTTCTTGCTTGGATAGAAAAGGTGAGTTGAGTCCTTGATGGAGTATAGATCAAGTGGCTTAGAAATGGGTCTAGCAATGCAAATAGAGGAATCCAAGTAGGTTCTCATATTTTTTGAGAATTAAAAATCATGGACTAGGTTTCAAAAATATTAAAGATCCATCATACCCTAGAAGGCATGATCAAAGGGTGAATTATGCAAGCTTTGAATACTAGACCATCACCAGGACATCTTTCAGACATGAATGGACCAGTCCACTTGTATATTTTTATCTTGCTCAAGAAGTTCCAGTAAAACCAATGGATCATGTGTAATTATATTTATAATTACTAGGATCATCCTCTAAAATTTTCATTCCTATGTGAGGTTTATGGCTCAAGTTATAAGATTTTAAAGTTAGACCTACAACGTAAGATGTTCATGCTAACATCAAGTTTAATCTTGATCAAAACAAATCCTTTTTAGCATAGATTTGATGGTTACATAAACATCAAATATGGTTATGCAAACATCATTTTATGGGAGTTTATATGTTAAATTTAAGCTCATGAAATAACTATTAGATTTCAAACAATGGGTCCCAGTAGATCTAACGAGTCTTCTCTCAATCGTACATCTTGATCTAATAGTGTGAGATGAGTCAAACAATAAAAGAATTCAAGAGATTTACACATGGCATATTTATGTGAGGATGTAGATTAACATCAAATCCTAAGAATCAATGCATGATTGACATGTGGTATAAGCTTGGACAAAGTTGACAAGTCAAGGGCAAGATTGATGCCTAGAGTTTGATCATATAGATTAAGATCGATGGTGTAAGTAAAGGTCAATATGTCAACAAGCTGAGTTAGATCTCAGTAGCCAATAAGTAAAGGGTGAGCCGGGGACATTTTGACAAAAGTTGATAAGGCATTTCTAGACCTAGGCAAGGTAAAGATGAGGGAACCTGGCTCAAACTCAGTCTGAGCTAAACTAAATAGACTTTTCAAGATCTAGCATCACCATTTAAGCTCCTCAAAGACAAAATAGGTCTTTTAGACATAATGTATATAAAGGGTCAATAGTTTAAATGATGAAATGGGACAAAGCATTGCCAACAAAGTTCCATGGAGGTAAAATAGTCTTTCAAACCTAACATAAACCTAATGAAAGTATAGAGAAAGGGCTATATAGTCTCTAGGTACATAATAATATGGTATCTATAGGAAAACTAATAATCTTAGATTGGTTTTCCATCTATAGGATGGACCTACGATCCAAACATGGAAATGGAGCAAATATGTGTTTAATTCAAAGGGGCTCATCTGTCAATGTGGCTCTATCATCGACAATATAGGTATTAACTATTGTTCACAACATGGTATTTTTAGTTTCAAAATTCAATAATTTGATCCTCATGAGCACATTAAGTGGGTTGAGGGTCCCAAAGTCATGCACTTCTATTCAGAGAAGTAGTTAAGAGCATTAATTTCACTCAAACAAACTTTATCACCATGCATAATAAACCCTTGTCTCTAGTGGGATCTTTCAGCTAATGTGAGGAGCTTGAGGACTATTGGAACAAAGTGAGGTCCATTTGTTGATCAAAGCATGCATACAAAAGGTAGTCAATGATCTTCCACCTCACTTCTTGGTCTTGATGACTTTTCTCCACTCTCCAATTCATTTTTCTAATCTTTCTTTCTCTCTTTCTACTATATATGGAGGCTTTTGAGCCAAAAAATGGATCCTCTATTTTTCTTTACTCCTTCTCTTGGGCATGACTAAACTCTACCAAGATGGAGCATTTAACCTCATGAGATAATACAAGATTATTTTTAGGTTACATTGTTCTAGTATAGTGTGTACATGTCAAATTTTCATATGTGGTAGAAGTCCCTCCCTTATCAAGTCATGATCTCACCTAGTTACTAGTTCATCTTGTTATTCACATCATGTTTAGTGTTTTACATCTTTTGATTGAAACCTACATGTGGATATTGTGACTAGTTAGTGTATTATCTTAGACCTCTCCTTAATTTCTCTCAGCTTTTGGTCATTTGGTGAACCTCTACATGAAATACTAATGTATGATAATTATTTGGAATCCTAGATTTGGCCTTGCACTTATTCCATTAGTGCTTAAGATTCAAGTAGAATGGATCAACCATAATCTAGGTGCATCACCATCTTTAGCTTAGGTTTTCCCTTTCATGTTATCTCTTTATCTCCCTTTTCCCTGGTCATTAGTAGGGTTTAGTAGTGGGAATGAGATAAAATGATGCACCATAGTATATAGCCTCATTCAAAATCCTAGAAGTCTGACCCCATTATAGGATACCTATATCCTAGGTTCAGTCCCATGTTGAGATAGATTTGGAAGTAGGACCTAAACACTTCTTCTTTTAGCTAGGGTGCAATCTAGATCTAAAACAATTATTTTTTACATTAGAAGAATGTTTACAAAATATTATATGTTTTAAAATGAAACAACCATAGAACCAGCCATGAAGGCCCCAAAATATCATAACATCAAGTTAAGTATTATATGTAATAAACACTATAATCCACCATAAATGTGGCATAACATAACCAATAAAAAAATGAACCAAAAAATCTTAGAAGAAAACAAATCTAAAAATAAAAAAAGGATCAGTACCATCATCCCCATGCTTATCTTTCATATTCCCACCCTCAACAACACATTGTAAGTGATCACTCTTTGTTTACTTAGGTTCCAACTATCCATCATTAATTTCAAAACTTCTTTCAGATGGATCAAAATATTCATCCTGGGAAAGCAACCTTATCATATCAGATTTTTTAACAAACATCACCACCTCATCTATTTCATCTTTTCCACCTTTATCAATGAACTTATAAATTACGATAATCAACTCAATAACATTATTATCAATCATATTACCCACTATAAATTGCAATGTCATTCCATGAGAGCCAAAATTATCACCACTCTCAAGAAAATAAAGTTGAAGTGACTCAGTATCACCACTAAAATTATTGTCAAGGTAAAATCTAGTATTTTAATCACCAATCAAGCTCTCACAATTATTATGTTTCTATAACTATTGAAGATAAGCCTACAAGCTAATAGGATAACCTCATTGTCTGTTGTGTAATCATATTTCACTTCTATTTCATAATCAAACATTCCAACCTATGTTAGGTCAAGGACATCAACTTGATCAAATTTAGCATCCTTCATCCATGTCCACTCATATTCTATGATTTGAGCATTAGCTAGCAACTCCTCCAATCATGTGCAGGACTCATTCTTTAAAACCCACTTGTGTCTAGTAGGTAGTTTGAAGTTATCTTAATAATGTTAGTTCTAAGAAAATATTCCATTTATGATTGTGGTGCCTTCATTTAAAGATATATCTAGAAGGAAATAATTAAACTAATAAATTTTATTGTGAATTTAGTAAAAATTGTATTCTTGAAATTAAAAACCTCCATATTCCTTTGGTTTCATAAAACCTAGAGAATTTCATTGGAAAAAAGCAACCAAAGTTTGTGATAAAAATGTGATTTTTTTGGCACAAACATAACTGAAAGACATATTAAAGAGACATCATATTCAAACAAATAAGACCAACTATTTAAGTAATATTTCTAAAGTCTAGTTGTGTAAGGAGGCTTAATAAAAATGTGTTTAGAAGTTTCTAACTCACCACATAATAAAAAATAAGGCTTAATCAAACCACCCTTATAAATAAAAAAACAAAAAACAAGTTTTTTATGAACAAGCAAAAATATAAAACAAGACTTACTAGGTTCAAGATAGGGGGCCCAAATCAAATCAAACCAAAACTTCAAGCTATAAAATGGGTCACATACATTCCACAAATGATTGAGGTTAAGGTATATACTTTTGGTAAAGAATATATTATTATATGACACCTTTGTGGTAAATTCATTAAGAATATGTCTATTAGTCCATTTAATATTTTCCAAAAACTCATCTTCATCTTCTAAAATAGAAACAAATCTAGCAATATGTAGATAATTTACAAGCAAAGTATAGGTCCTTTGTTAAGAGGAAAAAATACAAATCTATTATTTAAAACATTATAGGAATCCAAGTGATCCTAAGATAATATGTCACTTGAGGTCTTTAATCCATTGAAATACCAAAACATATCTAAAACAACCCCTGATTAGAGACAATGGACACCTATTAAAAATGAGCTTACACAAAATGGATCTATACCGTTGGCACCTTAAGCCTAGCCAATTGACCATTGGTTTCACAATGAAAATATGTTTAACCTTCTCCCAATCTTTCCATATGGATTGAAATGTTTGAGAACCACAACTTTAATTTATAAATATCTAGTTAAGAGATGATAAATGTGTAAAAATTTCCTCTTAGGCTTCTCTTTAGGGAAGCCTCTCAAAATATTATGCTGAATAAGAATTTTATAAGGCTCATCACCTTTTATAACTATAATAATCCATATAAATACTAGTGTGATCCCTTAAATTCTTGAGTCCTTAAAACCAAGATCCCCAAGATTTCTTGACATACCAAAATTTCTCAAGCCACTACATGTCATTTATTATTTCCCTTACCATCAGACCCCACAAAATCCTAAATGATCTTATGAAAGCATCCAATCTAATTTTTATAATAATAATAATAATAATGATGATGATGATGATGATGATGATGATGATGATGATGATGATGATGATGATGATGATGATGATGATGATGATGATGATGATGATGGAGATAAGGATTTTTTTACAAACTTGGAATCTACTAGGCATGAAAAGAAGATGTCAATGCCTCTTGTCAATTTTCTTATTTATTTTTAAAAATAACCACTCCCACATTTCCTTGATGGAAGTGTATAGATAAAATGGGATTCCCAAATATCTTACCATATGGTTTGGGCCTTTTTAAAACCAATAAAAATCAACAAGCCAATGAGGAGGTTTTTCCTCCCATCCACTCATATAATACTTCTACATTGTAACATTTGAGGTGAAGGTAGAGTAGTATATCCAAATGAGAATACACCTATTGTAGGTTTTCATTTTCTAGTAGCGTAAATAATGTAGTATCATCATCAAATAATACACATAAAAAAGAGACCCATATGGCAATGAGAAACCTTCAACAGGGGGCCCCATAGCTATATATATATATATATATATATATATATATATATATTGAAATGATTTAGAAGTAATAAAAAATATAGGAGCTAGAGGGAAACCTTGTCTAATAGATCCCTAAACACTAATCAAATCCTTGAGATCACCATTAATTTTAGTTACAACAAAGGTGTCTTTAAATAGAACATTAATCATTCTAAAAAATATATCCTTAAATTCAAAATATTTTAACATCATGTCAATGAAAGGCCATTTTATTTTGTCATATGTCTTTTTAAATTCAATAAGAATCATTCCCACTTTTTACTTAGGTTATTTAGCCCATTACATCCCCTCCCAACTAGAGAGAAGGTTCTCAAGGATATATCTATTTTCTTTACAGCATTGTTAAAGGCATGTACAATCTTGTGTTTTGTGAATGGCATTTGGTTACTTGATATATCCTACATGTTGAGACATACCTTTCCACATCTCTCTTCATCTTTGGCCAAAATTACTATTCTTTCACTAATTTTATTTTCTTATTATTACCCAAGTGTCCATCCAAACCTGTTTCTATGCTATATTCGCTTTCTACATTCAAAGAGAGAAATAAGAAACTAAGAAGAATGGTCTGAGGTTAGAAGATACCCGGATGAGGTCGTGCGCACCATTATCCAGATGTCGTGAGAACTCCTCTTTGGTTGTGGAGGATGACACCTGCAAAAGAAAGAGACTAAGACAAAGAAGGCGTTAGATGAGGAGATGGTGGGTTGCCAAGCAAAAGCTTGATCCCAGAAGCAAAAGCTTGAGGGATGTCAACCCACTGATTGATAAAAGTAATGTCTGATAAAAGACAGAATGAAAAAATATTGAAATGATTAAAGACTGAAAAGGAAATGAAAGCAAATGCTTACCTGAATGTTGTTGTTAGCCTGGTCACAGTCATCGACGTCGGTTAGTATGCCAACATCGGTTGTCAAGGTCTACTGACGTCGGTTAGTTTATCGATGCCAGTGGGGGCAATGGTCTCTGTGGCTGGCGTCGGTCAGGTATATGGTCTGTGGATGGGTCTGTGGTCTGTAGAC
This sequence comes from Torreya grandis, assembly GCA_037957365.1. Taxonomy (NCBI): domain Eukaryota; kingdom Viridiplantae; phylum Streptophyta; class Pinopsida; order Cupressales; family Taxaceae; genus Torreya; species Torreya grandis. The sequence continues at coordinate 506,661 of JARHVA010007211.1, forward strand.
AGGTCTGAAAGGGGGTCTGGACGGGTTTTTGTGTTGTTTGGATGGTCTGAGAGAGTCTAGTTTTGGTTAATGGTCTGTGCAGAGGTTTGGGTAGAGTTGCAAGGACAATGGACAGAGTGTATGGTCAGACAAAAGATAGAGGCAATAGGGAGACAGAAAAATAAGGATTCGGGTCTGGGCTAGTAGAGGTTGTAAATGGGCAGAAGGTTGAATGACAGATGAATTAAAAGAAATAGTGAAATGAAAACAGTAGCAAATACTTACCTCATATCTGCTGGAGAAGGAATGTTGCAGACTACTTGTGCCTGTTGTTGGTTCTACTGGTGTGAAGGCCCTATTGCTGGTGGAGTAGCTGAGGCAGAGTCCCTGTTGTGCTTGCTGGTATAGAAGCTTGCTATGTGTACCTGAAGGAGAGAGTGAGAGGTCTGGCGGAAAGATTGGCCGATTGATTGATAGATTGTAAGATTCAAGAGTCCCATGAAGAGCAGGGGCCAAGGGAGGATAACGAACGTAGAAAAATGTTATGAAGGGAACTGACGCCGAAAATATCACCGATGTCGGTCGACAGTTGATCGACATCAATGGCTGGAAGGCAGGAAAAAGGCTAAAAATAGCCTTTCATCCGTTTTCCCAATTGTCGAGTTTAAGTGGTGGGGTAAGAAACGGTCGAGAGGGGTTAAATGGGTGTGAGGATGAGGAATAGGTCATAAATGGGTCATGGGGGGATGAAGGGAATCCAAAGAAGGGCATCCTAGGGTGGTGAGGTGGCAAGGGAGAGAGAATTATTAACTTAAAATAAGATAATTATTTCAAATTAACAAGACATGGGTTAGGAGTGGTTAAGTGGACCAAAGGGGACTAAGGGGGGAAAAAGGACCAAGGGGTAGACATGATTTCGGTGTCTACATTTTCCCCTTTTTGTCTTGTTGGTTGTTATGGATGAACTGCAAGACAAAAACAGGAGTTGATTGCCTCAAGTGTGGGATAAGGTTGATTTTGTCCTGTTGGTTGTTCAAGTGATGAACTGCAAGACAAAAATAGGAAGAGGTTGGTTGCCCTGATTATGGATGAGGTATTCACCCTCAAAGCAGGAGTCGAGGGAAGGGAACCTGGAATCGGGTGCTGATTTGACAGAGAGTGGATGAAAAGGGAGGGTGAGTGTGAACGCTGCAATAGTCGTGATTGCATGTATACCACTTCACGGGATGGATAGGTCAAATTATCACAGGTTAAGGGTCGAGGAGTGCTAAAATTGAAGTAATCGGGCCCTAGCATTTGGTCGTAGCTGATCGGGTTATTCAATCTAAGTTGAATCTCCAATGGTCATCGTGTTCCAGGTATCCCGAGCTCAGGCAGTGCTCCTAAAAACATGAAAAAGTCACAAGTAGTGCAGATCAACCAGCTTGCAATCCTATACTTGTGAGAGTCATAAATATTCTGCGCACAATTTTGCTAACCAGTCGTGAGGTAGCATGCATGCAAAAAAAACCAAGGCAACATGGTCTTGGAAGTGGTCAAGGTCGGAGGAGATAGGCATGATCTCCAAAGTGGTTGGTCGAGACGGGTCGAGATAGATGATTGGTCGAATGAATGGATGGACGAAAGAATGTGGCTGAGCTAACCTTAGAATACTGAGTGCTACCTACATATCCCTTATTATTAGGGCCTCAGGCCAATGTAGTTCTCTCTAAAAGGGAGGAAGGGTCAAAGGTAATGGATTGGTCTTGGTCGAGGGCAAGTCATGGTTAGAAGAGGATATGGTTTGTCCAAGATGGAGATGAACAAATGGGGGTGATCAAGCTAACCCCAGAAGATAGTCGTGTCATCTGAGTGCTACCTACATAGCCCAGATTGGATGGGGCCTCAGACCAATGTAGTTCGCATGAAGGGTCCGAGTGGTAGATAGGTGGTCAAAGTGGTCGATGGTCTTGGTCGAGGTCGAGGTCATGGTCCAAGAAAAAGGGTTTGTCCATCAGAGAGACGAACAAATAGAGGTGGTCGAGCTAACCCTAGAAGACGTCGTGTCATCTGAGTGTTGCCTACATAGACCAGATTGGAAGGGGCCTCAGACCAATGTAGTTCAGACGAGTTGAGAAGATTGGTCGATGATTGGTTTGGTCATGTGTCGAAATGATGAGGAGAAAAAGATGTTACAGCCTATTCCAAATGGTGTATGTTGTAAGCATTGGTTGAGGGGTCTTTCATCCCTAGCAATTTTCCATATTTGTGATGGATGTATGCTAAAAATGAATTGAGGTCTATTTATGCTTCAGCAAGTATTGGTTTATGCTTAACATAAATTGAGTGGTCGATAGTTTCCATGTGTATTATTTTCCATAGAAACTATGTGAAATGGACTATGATGATGTATAATGTCATGATGTCGGTTTGAAAATGTTAGGGGTTGGCTTGGTTGGGTAGAAAAAGGTTTGGTTGAATGTGGCCAAAGTGTAAGGGAAGTGAAAGGCGAATCGCTCTTTCATTGACAAGGACCAAAATAAGAGCATAGATAGGGGTTGTTAGAACAAAGAGCCCCCATTCATGCATCACGTCTTTGACCAGGGGTTGTGTTAGAGCGGTAATCGAATCACTTGTCGTTAAGTGAGCTCGAAGTCCCTTGAGTATGCTGGGATGATAAGTAGGATAGTGATATGAGATGATGGGGTAACCCTTTTTGGTGGTAGGAATAACCTTACCCCTTTTATAGGTGACCTAAGAATGACTATAGGCATGTCCATGACTTTATAACTTGTCAGTCATTTTTTTTTGATGGTGGACTGATCGATGTGGGAGGTCCACGTAGGGATGTTGTTTTGCTTGGTGGTCATGTTGTGAAACTGATCGATGCAAGAAGCTTCAAAAAAAAAGGAGTGTTGTCTGTAGCAATATTTAGTCATAGCCATCCTTCGAGGGAGTGGTCTATACTTTGCTTTAAATGCTTTTGATATGTCTTGGTCTAGTTGTCCTTCAAGGGAGCAGTCTAGTAGTACAGCAATTATGTAGCTGTCCTTCGAGGGAGCAGTCTACATTTAAAGTTTTATGACCTTTGATATGATAGGTATCCCATTTTGACATGTTTTGTTGACTAAATTTTAGCCATGGATGAACCTCTAGAGGTTTAAGGGTTCCCTTTTTATTAGGACAAAGCATTACTACTTGACAAAAAGGGTTGACGAAGTGTAGGGGAAACAGGGTTGAAAGGAATGAGGATGACAATGACAGGGATTGCTCAAGGGACGAGCTCAAGTAAAATGTCAAGTGATTGAGTACTCGACTAACGGTAGAATGGTCAAAGATGCAAGGCATTAAAGGGCTCAAATTCTGATAAGTCCCTGGGCCATGCTTGTGCGTTATGATAAGGTCCGAGTCAATTAGGAGTAAATTTGCCCCATTTGGCTCTTCGAGATTGGTCACGTGTTGATTGATGTTGATTGGTTGATGACTAAGAGGTTGGGCTGAATTTTTGGTCGAAGATTGATTGAGGTCATGATTGATGATTGGTTAGTGTTTGGTCGATGGTCTAGTCAATGATCTGGTCAATGTCATGGTCAATGTCCGGTCATGGTCAATGTCTGGGTGAATGTCTGGTCAATGTCTTGGTCGAGATTTGGTTGAGGTCTTGGTCAATGTCATGATCGAGGTCTGGTTGAGGTCTGGATTGATGATTGGTTGATGTTTGTTGATATTTGATCGATGGTTGGGTTGAAATTGGTATTAGGTCGATGATTGGTCAGATTTGGTCAAGACTGGTTGAAGCTTGGTTGATTGATTGGGTGAAAAGGTTGGTTGATTGATTCGGTTGAGACTGGTCAAGGCTGGGTTGAATATGTAGTCGAGTTTTGGGATTAAAAGAGTGATTGATATTTGGTCGAGACTGGGTTGAAATGTTGGTCAAGGCTTGGATGAGCGTTGAATTCCCCCAGTGGGTATGGAGAATGTTTGACAGATTAGTCAAGGTCGGATAAGGCTTGGTGGTCAGATTGACTGTGTTGATGTCGAATAAGGGGGTTAAAGGTGGCAAAGGGACCATAGTCTGGCATGGAGATCCCGATTTAGGTGATGAATTTGGAGAAGTATGGATCGGTATTGATGATTTGGTGAAGGGGTGGTCAAGAGGATCCTTGATGAGAAGGGTATCCTTTCTCTAATGTTGACGAGTGACAACTTTAAGAGCGCAAAAATGCTCAGTGTCATGTCCCGGAGTGTGGTGATAGTGACAAAATTTGGAGTTATCGAACCAATATGGTCTTGATCCGAGAGTTGATGAGTGGGGCGGTGTTGAAGGCTTGTTGATAATGTGGTCGCGAAGAAAGGTGTCATTCCCCAGACATTGGTGAATGACAACCTTGAGGGCACAACAATGCTCAGTGTCATACCCAGGCATGCGATGATATGCACAAATTTGAGTGTCGTTGAACTAGGATGGTTTTGGTCTGAGAGATTGATATGGTTTAAGAGGTGGGAGATTGATGCGAGACGACTACAACAATTGTCATAACAGCAAGGCATAAGAACCTGCTAATGGGTCTGGATGTTTTTTTGTAGTGGGGGTTGATGACTTTGGTTTAGGAGGCGTTGGTCAATGGATTGGAGGAGATATATGTCTAATGGGTTGAGAGAGTAATGGAGGTGACTTGCCTTTGTGAGATATGGTAGTGGGAAGCACTCCTATTAAAGTGGACGGATGTGGGCCCAAAATTAAAGGTAATGATGAAGGTGGGGGAGGAGTCCTCCAGTGTAGTTTAGTGGCCTTCTTTGGTTTGGGTTGAGGACCACCATTGTGTGAGACAAGGTTAGATGCGGGTTTGGGTTCAGATGTGGATGGAGGTAAGTGAGATGTAGCAATCTCAGGCAAAAGGCAAGAGGAAACCGTGATTGGGTTTTCCTTGGTTGAGATGGGTGAAGAGACTAGTTCTTCTCTTGGTGGAGAAGAAATAAGAGAGTGTAACACCTCAAGAGGGCAGAGGGCAGGGATGATGGTGCCTCCTACTTGTGCTTGAGGAGTAGGCAAGGTAGGGTCCTCCATTGGTGGGAGGAAGGATGGAGGTGGGGCTAATGGCATAAGTACGGTCAAGGCATCCTCCAGTATAAGAGAGGTAGATGGAGGACTAATAGGAGAAGAAATTTCTTCATCCTGTGATGGACGAATAGGGGAAGAAGGGTCTTCCACCTGTGAAGGAGGTTGGTCAGGGACAAGAGGTGAGACCGTGTTGACTGTGTGTATGTCATGCTTATGGGAGCTATTGGTCAAGGTCTAGACATTGTTTTGAGTAGGTGGATGATTAGGAAAAGGTTTCTTGAAGATAGCGATATGTTGGTTGGGTGGGGCATTCGGGTTATCCAAAACAAGATCCCCCTTGTCGATCATGTCTTGGACTAAACTTTTAAAGGTTCAGCAATTATCGATGTCATGGTCGTGGACGTGATGAAAGTGACAGAAGTCGGCCTCCCTATACCATGTAGGGAGGGCTTTTGAAGGGTCGAATTGAGGTGGTTGGATGGGAGGGAGATTGAGGACCCCCTGCTTGACAAGTTTTTCCAAAATGGAAGCGTATGATTCTCCAAGTGGAGTGTATGAACGCTGGATGTACCGTTGTTGGAATTGTTTGGTGATGCTTTGAGATGTAGAAGGTTGAGAGTGATTAGTTGTTGTCGAGGATGGTGATCTAATGACCAAAGTGTTGGCCACTCCTTTGGACTTGGAGTGGGAAGAAGAAGGTTTGGAAGAAGAAGGGTCAGTAGTTCTTGTGTTAGTATTACGCAATTTGACTTTATCCTCTTCAATGACGTGGAGTTCGAGCTTTCGGGCCATGGTGAAAGCTTCATCGAAAGTGCAAAATGTCTAGTTCTGCAAGGTAGAAGAGATGTGCCTGGCACATGCTCAAGAAAAGAGCTAGATGAGCTCAGGTTGAGGCAAAGAGAAGGAGAGTTGGTTAATCAGGTCTCTCCAACGGGCAACAAAATTGACTATTGATTCGTTATCAAATTGCCTGATAGAATAGAGGTCTGTGATCGAGACTTGTTTGGTGATGTTGATAGAAAAATGGTCGAGAAATAATTGGGCAAGTTGAATGAATGAAAAGATAGAATATCTAGTAAGAGAGCTATAAAAGTCAAGGGCGGGGCTAGAAAGCGACATGGGAAACGTGTGTAGAAGTAACGCATCGTCATGCGCTATGAGATAGCAGGCATGTCTGAATGCCCGTAGATGTTGTTGCGGGTCTTCCTTACTCTGAAAGCAAGTAAATTTAGGAAGATCCCACTAGTTGGGATATGGTCAGATAGGGATGGAAGGATGGATGAGTTCATTGCAAATTTGGTCATAGGAGGGGACATTGCGTGAACCAAAAATAGAGGTCTCGAGACTGGACATTTTGTCCATCAGCATTTTGATGAGATCTGCTGACAGATTGGCAGATGGGGTGCCCCCTAAGTTGTAGGGCACTTGAAAGGTGCTAGAAGGGGCATACGACGTAGTCGGTTGCGCTTGTAGGGGCACAACATATGTGTAACTAGTCACAGGGACAGAAGTGAAGGCCAAGGGTGGTTGGGTCATGAAGGTAGAAGGCATAAGTTGACTGGATATCGCCAAAGGTGGTTGTGTGGTGGCATTGACAAAAGGAGAGGTAGACACTCCTAAATTTATGGGCGCAAGAGTGTGAGGGGTCGAGACAATCAAGTTCTGGTATAATGTAGAACTTGGTTGAATTGCGTATGGTTGAGGGGGTAATGGAACCTCGATGGAGGTCGGTCTAAAAATAGATGGGGAGGCCAAACTTTGCGTATTGGCCATGGTCGGGTTAATGGTTGAGGCCAAAGGCTAGGTCATAAAATGTTGGGTAGCGAATGGTGTTGATGTCATCACCACGTCACCCAAAAAGTCTCGCGTTGGGTTTCTTATGAGATAGTTTTGGAGGGTTGTGACATTGAGGTCCAAGAATCTCTCAAAATCTTGGTCCCCTTCAGGGACGATGGTGGTCTGAGTTAGAGTCGGTCGAGTAGGAGTTCTTTCAGTCTCCGAGTGGAACTCCATTAGGGGACTGGTTATGGATGGGGAAGATGAAAGCGGTTGATGGCTAAAATGGTCAAGAAGAGCCTTGGTTAGACTGCACGTCAAAATCATTCAAGGCAAGAGGGGTCAAGTTCCACAAACTATGTTTTTTTAGTTTCAAAAACTCAAAATGTGGTTTTTGGTAGAAAAAGGGTCGGGTTTTAGGCTGTTGTTTTGGGAAAAAGGGACTGTGATAGTGACCGACGTCGGTTGAAAAACCGATGTCAGTGATTCAAATGGCCGACGTCGGTCAGATAACTAATGCCGGCGAGTGAAGGTGGCTGACGTCGGTGATAAAACCCATGCCGATGACTGTGATTTATAGGAACTCAAAAAATTTGAAGATTCTTGGAAAGAAAAGGAAGAAGAACGTCCTCACTAGCTCAAAAAAACTAGATGGGAATAGAAAAATAGAAGAACACAAGCAGGTCCTAAGCGTTAAATCCTAAGAATCAACTTTTATAATCCTATTGGCTTATGCCTTAAAGTGATGTTTGGGAGGTTGGATGTTAGAAGGGTCCTAGAAGAGGTAGTCTATGGATGGTTTCAGGTTTGTTTAGGCACTCAAGAGTCTGGGTTAGGTTTCGTACATGGCCTAGTGCTAAGGAGCAAGCTCCCCTCACTTCACGAGCCCAGTGATAAGCTAGTCTTGCTTAGCCAAAATATACTTTCCCTAGAGATTAGACTCTGCCAGAGAATAGAGTGGGCTTTCCCCTTGGTGATGAAATCCAAGTAGGATCGCCGAGACGGGTAAGGTATCTGCTGGGTGATGAAATCCCAGTCGAGCATTGTCTCAGGTGAGTTTTGATGTTTAGTTTGGTGTAAGTGGTTTGGTCGTGTAACATCAAGTGGACTATGATTAATTCATCATGCGATTTCTTAATTACTAGGTGTGGACTAAGAAATGCAAGAAAGCAGAAATGAAAATGCAATGTGTTTTAAGCCCCAAGTCAAAATGTTAAGTTTGGATGAAAACAAGTTGAGAAAGGGTTGAAGAATATGAGTTTTGACTAGTTTGAAATGAAAGAAAAGAAAGAAAGGTTCTTTTTAATCCTGCTTATGATGTCGTTTAGAAGAGAAGAAAGAGGTGAAAAGGGAGAAACCTAATGCACCTATATGAACAGAAATAAAAGGAACCCAAGGGAGACCCTAAGGTCCCACCGGGCGTGCCAGAATGTTTCTATGCTATATTCACTTTCTACATTCAAAGAGAGAAATAAGAAACTAAGAAGAATGGTCTGAGGTTAGAAGATACCTGGATGAGGTCGTGTGCACCATTATCTAGACGTTGTGAGAACTCCTCTTTGGTTGTGGAGGATGACACCTACAAAAGAAAGAGACTAAGACAAAGAAGGCATTAGATGAGGAGATGGTGGGTTGCCAAGCAAAAGCTTGATCCCAGAAGCAAAACCTTGAGGGATGTCAACCCACTGATTGATAAAAGTAATGTCTGATAAAAGACAGAATGATAAAATACTGAAATGATTAAAGATTGAAAAGGAAATGGAAGCAAATGCTTACCTGAATGTTGCTGTCGGCCTGGTCACAGTCGCCGACGTCGGTTAGTATGCCGATGTCGGTTGTCAAGGTTTGCCGACGTCGGTTAGTCTGCTGATGTCAGTGGGGGCAGTGGTCTTTACGACTGGCGTCGGTCGGGTCTGTGGTTTGTGGATGGGTCTGTGGTCTATAGACAGGTCTGAAAAGGGGTTTGGATGGGTTTTCGTGCTGTTTGGATGGTCTGAGAGAGTCTGGTTTTGGTTAATGGTATGTGCAAAGGTTTGGGTAGAGTTACAGGGACAATGGACAGAGTGTATGGTCAAACAGAAGACAGAGGCAATAGGGAGACAAAGAAATAAGGATTCAGGTCTGGGCTAGCAGAGGTTGCAAATAGGCAGAAGGCTGAATGACAGATGAATTAAAAGAAATAGTGAAATGAAAACAGTAGCAAATACTTACCTCATATCTGCGTGAGAAGGAATGTTGTAGACTGTTTGTACCTATTGTTGGTGTTGTTGGTGTGAAGGCCCTGTTACTGGTGGAGTAGCTAAGGCAGAGTCCCTGTTGTGCTTGCTGGTATAGAAGCCTATTGTGTGTACCTAAAGGAGAGAGTGAGAGGTCTGGTGGAAAGATTGGCCAATTTATTGATAGATTGTAAGATTCAAGAGTCCCATGAAGAGCAGGGGCCAAGGGAGGATAACGAACGTAAAAAACCGTTATGAAGGGAACTGACGTCGGCAATATCGCCGATGTCGGTCGACAGTTGACCGATGTCGGCGGCTGGAAGGCAGGAAAAAGGCTAAAAATAGCCTTTCATTTGTTTTCCCAACTGCCGGGTTTAAGTGGCGGGGTAAGAAACAACCGAGAGGGGTTAAATGGGTGCGAGGATGAGGAATAGATCATAAATGGGTCATGGGGGGATGAAGAGAATCCAAAGAAGGGCATCCTAGGGTGGTGAGGTGGCAAGGGAGAGAGAATTATTAACTTAAAATAAGATAATTATTTCAAATTAACAAGACATGGGTTAGGAGTGGTTAAGTGGACCAAAGGGGACTAAGGGGGGAAAAAGGACCAAGGGGTAAACACGATTTTGGTGTCTACAAAACCAAAACTATGAAGTTGTTTCATAATATTATCTCTCCTAGACCCAACTAAAATACATAGGTTCCTTATCTTAAATATATAATTAGTTTGTACAATATAATCATCATTAATAATACATTTATCAATTATTAATGGGTTCTTACACTATTCCAAAAGCATTAAAAAATATGAATCAAAATCATGCAAGCATTTGATAGTCTCAAATCACACTACTTCATTCACCATAATAGTTTAAATTACCACACACCTACTCAAAGCATCTGCTACTGGATTCTACTTTCTTTATTTATGCTTCAAATCAACAACATATCCATACAATAAATAAGCATGTGCAAAATATCTATTGCTCAATTTATTTTGAGTTTTCACATACCTTAAGGCTTCATGGTTTGTTATCAAAATAGATTTATTAGGCACCAAGTAATGCCCTCATTGTCTTAGTGTTCATACTGTATACATTGGCATACAACTCAGCATCATATATATAATATCTCTGCTTGGTCTCATTCTGATGCAGAAATAATAGGCCAATATTTTGGAGGACATAACTTCTGACCTGTAGCTCTATTTGAGCTCTTCCATGTGCCAAAACAACCATCTCTAAAATTTAGTTGTTTTCCCAAGCCTTCCTATCTACTTAGAGTTATTTTCTATATTTTTTAAGGCTGTAAGTGATCATCTGAGGGTCTAAAATTATTGTTTAATGATTTTTTTTGAGAATTTTCTATTTTTAGAAATTGTATATGTTTAGGACCAAAGGTAAAATTTAGTTTAATTTCATCCCATAGGATAATTTTAGTGTTTATATCATTTCAAAATATTTTTAGATCTATGCACGCTTGCATGCAAAACTTACTAAAAATAGTAGGTGCTAAAAATATAAGTTTTTTTAGATTTTAGTTTTTTCCAAATTTTTACACGTCAAATCTAATTATGAGTTGAGGATTATTTAAGCATGGTTTGGGTTTTTACTTATTTTAATTAATTCAATATAAATCAATTTAGATATTATTTCAAATCTTGGCCTATTGGTAATTTTATTGTCTTGATAGTTTTCAATATGATTATCTAGTATCAAAGCAAGTCTAAATCTTAGAGAAGTAAGAAATGGTGAGAGGATGAGGAGGTGTTATGAAAATAAACCTAACTATACAAGATTTATAGAGGTAAGTGTAATAATTAATTGAGTTTATCACCAATTAGAGAATAAGATAAGGTGGTGATGAGGAGGACATAGATCGTGATGAAGTAGTTCAACAAGAAGAAGAACAATAAGAGGAGACACCATCGATGCAAGAGAGGATGGTTCAAGATTTATAAGGAATAAATGAAGTAATCAATGTTGATTTTATAGATCATGGAGGTATTTTAAAACTAGATAAGTTAATATATTGGATGAATAACATGGATAAGTTCTTTGAGTGGAACACTATGAGAGAATACAAGAAGGTAAAGTTTGCATGCACAAAATTGAAAGGTCATGCAATGATTTGGTGGGATCACATGTAGAAAGAGATATAAAAAAGGTAAATAGAAGATTAATTCATGGAAAAATATGGAGAAGAAGCTAAGGGAGAAATTTATTCATGTGGATTATGCACAAACCCTATATAAAAGATTTCAAAATTTGAGGTAAAAATATCATAGTATACAAGAGTATATAGATGAATTTTATAATCTTTATATACGAGTGGAGCATGATGAAATAGAAGATAAAATGGATTCAATATATGTAAATGGTTTTAAATTTAATATTCAATATGAATTAAGTATGCATATAATATTGTATATATAGGAGGCTTATCAATTAGCTTTGAGGGCAGAAGAAAACAAAATAGACAAAATTTTAGAAAAACATCTCTTGGTCCAAGAAGAGGAAAGTCTCCTCCAAAAATGGGATGAGGTGGGTTTAATACCACCATAGGATGGTCTAATACCAATAGAGGTGAATCATCACATGGTGTATAAAGGAAATATGAAAATAGGCAAGGTTTTTAATACCAACAAAGATGAAGAAGGTTTCAAATAGGATGAGGTTACTGTGGTACTAAAGGATGGTTTCTAAATCAACATAGATCTTATGTTTGTTATAGATGTGGAGAAGATGGACATGGATCATTTGAGTGTCCACACTATCAAGATCAAGAAAGGAGGCAAGAAAATTTTCCAAGAGTGAATCTAGGTGAGACTAAGATAGAAGAGCAAAATATTGAAGTTGCACCTACAGATGTTGGATAAAATATCATGATGAGAAGAACAATGATCTCTCTAAGGAAGGAACAAGTTTATAATAAATAATGTGGTGATTCATGGTTGGGATTAAATATTTTTCAAATAAGATGTACTTCAAGTGTAAAGATATGAAAGTTAATTATAGATGGTGTTATTTGTGAAAATATGGTTTCTAAAGAAATGATAGAGAAGCTAAATTTACAATGTGAAAAACATCCTAATCATTATCAAATTTCATTGTTTAATAAAGGAAATGAATTTAAAACTTGATCTAATTTTCTATAGGAAAAAATTATAATGATGAACTATGGTGTGATGTTATTATGATGGATGCATCCATTTGTCATTAAGAAGACCACGACAATTTGACATGAAAGTAATTCATGATGAAGAAAAGAATACATACACTTTTTGGAAAATTGGTACAAAGGTAGTTTTATTAACTCTTAAAGAGGAAGAAAAGGAAGAAAGCATGCTCTATACTAAAGAGTTTAACCAAGATATGAAGGTGGCAAGCTGTTTTAATGTATTAGTAGCAAATAATGAAGACATAGAAATGGTACAAATACCAATAGAAGAATCAAGAGTGTTGAAAGAATATCTAGATGTTATGCCTAATGAGTTATCAAATGGTTTACCACCAAAGAGAGATATTGAGCATCACATTGATTTGATTCTAAGATCATCTCTTCCTAATCAAGCAACTCATAGGATGAGTCCAATAGAACATGTAGAATTAAATAAATAGGTTAATGAATTGCTAAAGAAGAAGGTGATAATGTAGAGCATGAGTCCATGTGAAACACTAGCATTTCTAAATCCAAATAAATATGGAAGATGGATAATATGTGTGGATAGTAGAGCAATTAATAAAAAAACTATCAAGTATAGGTTTCCTATTCCTCATTTAGATGATATGATGGATGTACTTGTAGGAGAAAAATATTTTACCAAGATTTATTTAAGGAGTGGTTATTATCATATTTGAATTCATGAAAGAAATTAGTGGAAAACTGCATTCAAGACTAGGGATGGATTATATGAGTGGATGGTGATGCCAATTAAATTATCTAATGCACCTAACACATTTATGAGGGTGATGAATACAACACTATGAGAATATATTGGTAAGTTTGTGGTTGTTTATTTTTATGATATTTTGATATTTAGTAAGACTAAAGAGAAACACTTACAACATTTGAGAATGGTAATGGATTTGTTAAGAAATAAGTTGTATGTAAATTTAAAGAAGTGCAAGTTTATATAGAATAGTTTGGTATTTTTGGGATTTGTAGTTTCAGTAGATGATGTGAGAATGGATGAAGAAAAGATAAAGGAAATTGTTGAGTGGCCTATTCCAAAAATCATTACAGAGGTAAGAAGTTTCCATGGTTTAGCAATTTTTTACAAAAAAATTATTAAAAAAATAGTAATATTGTAGCACCAATAATAGATTGCATGAGAGGGAATGAATTTGCATGGACTAGAGTAGCCATAGAAAGCTTTGAATTTTTTTAGAGAAAGATTATAGAAAGGCCAATTTTAGCATTATCATATTTTAACAAAGTGTTTGAGGTTGATTGTGATGCTTCATTTATGGGAATCAGTGTTGTGTTGAGTCAAGAAGAAAAGCCAATAGGATATTTCAATGAGAAATTGAATTAGGTAAGAACAAATTATTCTACCTATGATGTTGAAATTTATGAAATTATACAAGCATTAAGATGTTGGAGGCATTAGCTGGTGCCTAAGAAGTTTGTCCTATTTACAAATCATGAAGCTTTTAAGTATGTGAATACATAAAATAAGTTGAATAATAGGCATGCAAAATGGCTATCTTTCTTATAGGGGTATACTTCTATGTTGAATCATAAATCAATAAAATAGAATTAGGTAGTTGATTCATTGAACAAGAGAGTAACCTTATTAACTACTATGGTGAATGAAGTAGTTGGATTTGAAGCTATCAAATAATTATATGATATTGATCCATATTTTGGCAAGGTATTTGAGTAGTGAAAGAATCCATTAACAAGTGGGATAGATACTATTCATGATGAATATCTTATACAAGAAGGTTATCTCTTCAAAATAAATAATTATGCATTCTAGTTGTGTCTCTACAAGACAATATAATAAGAGAATTGCATAGTGGAGGATTGGCTGGACATTTTGGTAAGATGAAGAAAATAACTTTGGTAGAGGAAAAGTATTTTTAGACAAAAATGAAGAGAGATGCGACAAGGTATTTTTCAAGGTACAGGATATGTTAGGTGTCTAAAGTACATGCACAAAATATTGGATTATACATGCCATTACTGGTTCCAAGAAGACCATGGATAGATTTGAGTATGGATTTTGTATTGGGATTAACAAACACACAAAGACATAATGATTCACTTTTTGTTGTTGTAGATATATTTTATAAAATAGTTTATTTCATTTCATGTAAGAAAACCAATGATGCCACTAGAGTTATAGAATTTTTTTTAAGGATATTGTGAGATTGCATGGTGTTCCAAAAACTATTACTTCAGATAGTTATATGAAATTTCTAAGTTAGTTTTGGAGGACTTTATGGAATAATATGGGTACTAAGCTAAAATTTAGTAGTGCATATCACCCACAAATATATGGATAGATAGAAGTTGTGAATAGGTGCTTGGGAAATTTGTTGAGATGCATAGAGGGAGAGAAGCCCAAGCAATAGGACTTAGCTTTACCAAAAGCTGAGTTTACATATAATATTTTAATGAATAAATTAATAAGAATGTCACCATTTCAAATTGTTTATGAGATAAATTTTATGGGCATTTTATATTTGGTACAATTACCAATTGTAGATCAAATCAGTGATGATGCAGAAGCATTTGTAGAGCATATGCAACAATTGTAAGGAGTAAAAATAAAGTTGTAAGAAAGTAATGGGAAATATAAAACGTCAATAGATGTTAGAATAATATCCAAGGTATTTGAAGGAGAGTTGGTAATGTTTTAATTTAAGAAATAAATATTTCCAAAAGGCACGTACAACAAGTTGAAGTACAAGAAAATTGGACCATGCAAAATTGTGAAGAAAGTCAATGACAATGCTTATGAGGTAAGTTTAGCATAGAATTTTGATATCTCTCCAGTATTTAATGTTTCAAATTTATATGAATTATATGGAGAAGATGGTGAATGTGATGAAAATGAATAAATAAATTGGCAACAACAAGTTCCAAAGAAGAAGGAAAAAATAGTAAAGGTTTTGGATATGAAGATAGTGAGCACAAGGCAAGGGAATTATAATAGGTATTTGGTACAATGGGAAGGATTAAAGTAAAAAGATAAAACTTGGATTATATAATGGGAGCTGAAGAAAATTGACAAAGAAAAATGGTAGTAGTATAATTAGGATAACTTGCAGGAGCTGTATTGTTTTCAACCAGAGGAGAATGATACAGAAAAAATAGGCCAATCTTTCAGAGGCCATAACTTTTGACATATAGCTCTATTTGAGCTCTTCCAAATGCCAAAATTACCATATCAAAAATAAATTTTCTTTCCTAAATCACCATATCCAATTAGAGTTGTTTTCAATATTTTTCAGAGGCCATATGTGATCATCTGAGGGTTCAAAATTACCGTTTAATGATTTTTTTAAGAATTTTCTATTTTTAAAATTTGTATATTTTTAGAACCAGGCATCAACTTCAATTAAATTTAATTTCATAGGATAATTTTAGTGTTTAAATTATTTCAAGAGATTTTTAGATCTATGTACACTTGCATGTGAAACTTACTAAAAATAACAGCTGCTAAAAATAGAAGTTTTTTTTCGATTTTAGTTTTTTTTGAATTTTTGCATGTCAACACTAATTCTGAGTTGAGGTTTATTTAAACATGATTTGAGTTTTTAATTATTTCAATTCATCTAATACAAATCAACTCATATATTTTTTTAGATCTTGGCCTATTGGTAATTTTATTATCTTGATAGTTTTTGGTTTCATTACATTCAAATTTCCACAATAAAATACTATTGACCTTTCTTCATAACCCAACATAGAACCAAAACCCACATGTCAAGATTCATAGTTTACCTCAAACACCTTTCTAAAATAGAATAATACTAAAAAATAGGTCTCTATTACCTTATTCTTTATAAATTGGAAACTTTTTGTTGTTTCCCTTGTTTGCACAAATATGTTTTCTTGTATGAAATCAAATATTGATACAAAAATAGAGCTAAAATTATTAATGAATTTTATGTGGAAGGTTTATCAACTATGGAAAATTATTACCTCTAATATGCTTCTTAGAATAGGTAATTTAAATTTTGTCGTTATATTTTCTTCATCCATTCTTACATCATATTTTGAATGACAAATCTCAAAAATATAAAACTCTTCTTCATATACTTAAAATTCTTCAATATTATCCTTAATAGTTATAATAGAATTATCGATTGTTTTAACTTCTCTTATTAACTCTTGCTCAATATAAAAACATCTTCAAAATATATTATGAACTTAATAATATAATCTAGTGGCTCTATGTTCTTTATCCTAATAAATGTGTTAGGTGCATTGGACAATCTAAATGTCATAAACCACTCATATAATTCATCCCTAGTTTTGAACATTTTCTTCCATTTTAATAAACCAAAATATGATCAAGACAATAAAATTACCAATAGATAAATATTTTGAACAATAACCAGTATTGATTCATTTTAACTTGATTCAAATAATTACAAACCATGCATAAATAAGTCTCAACTTTGGATTATATTTGACATGCAAAATTTGGAAATCTAAAAATAAATAAAACTCGAGCCATTGTTTTTGACAGTTGTTATTTTTACTAAGTATTGCATGCAAGTGCGTGCATCTCTAAAAACTATAAAATTAAAATAAACAAAAAAATTAAGTTATTGAATAAATTTTAATTAAAGTTCAAATCTGGTTACAAAAATAGATAATTTTTAAATTTAGAAAAAACTTGAAAATAATTTTGGTTACAAAAATAGATAATTTTTAAATTTAGGAAAAAACTCAAAAATTATTTTGGTTACAAAAATAAATAATTTTTAAATTTAAAAAAAATTGGAAATAATTTTAAACTACAATTTCAGACCCTCAAACATCCACCTCATTAATAATATTACTAGGATCACTCACTTGAGCAGGGGCATTGATCACTTTCATCTGAATGTCTCATTTATTCCTCTCTCGTTTTGTCACATAAGTCAATTTCTTGGTCTTACTGTTACCTCTATCATTCCTCTTATTTTTATGCATTATATCCTCACCTTGTTCTAAATTAAGAGAAGTACAGTTCTCCATCTCCACATTGGTTAGTTTAATAATATTAGCTATCTTTATCTACAACTTAATACTTGTTTTATTTCAATAGTTATATTATAATTTTTAATGTATTTCATCTGCTTTTTATTATAGTTAGTTTATGTGTGTTTCCATGTGCTTCTTATTCATATATATATATATATATATATATATATATATATATATATATATATATATATATATATATATAGTGTTGATCTTTCAAGTTTTATCATTGCTTGATTTATACAATTTCTTAAAATGAGAGTTCAATTATTTTATAGTGTTTCTCTATTTCATTTTATATGTTATTTTTCTAAAATTATATTTTTCTAAATTTATTTTAAATTTATTTTCTTCATGTATGCTTCTTCTATTTTACTATGGAATTTCATATAAATTTATCTCTTTTATGATTTTATTTTTCTCTTTAAACTTATCATTTTTGTTTATATTTATTTTATCCATAATAACTTCTAAATTGTGAGAAAATGTATATATATTACAATCATAAGTAATTTATCTAATAAAAAAATTGGATAATCAAGATGGATTTTATTATATTTTCATTCCTTTTCATAGCGTTTGAATTTTAAGAAGATTATAGGTCAATTTTGTATTATTTATCCTTTACACATAAGATATATATATATATATATATATATATATATATATATATATATATATATATACACACACACACACACACACATAAGTTATATATATAATTATTTTTATTACATAAATAAAAATATACATTAAAAATTTAATGATAATTAAATTATTTTTATATTTATTTATAAGTTATGAATTTGATTTACAAAATGGCATGATATGTGACACATATATTCCATTAAAATGTCTTATTATGAGTTAATATGCTTTTATTTAATTATTGTTTTGTTTCATTGGTTTGCATTATATGTTTTTCATAATCTACGTAATTTTTTTCAAAATAGAGCACACGCATTTCACATACATTGGCATACACATGCACATAGATAAAATCATATTTTTTTAGGGTATATGGTCTTGATGTGATTGTAAATTTAAATATAAAATATTCATGAGGTCACATATTCATTATTAAAATGTTAAATTAGGGTTATGGGAAACTCTTTATTCACTTGTATATGTGAGAATATCACCTTTTTTATGTTAGAAATAAATAATTTTGAAAATATCAATTAACATCATGATTCTAAATGATTATCATGCATGCACCTCAAATTGTTCCAAGTTTCCATGTTATTGCATGCTTGTGTACTCACAACATATACTAAACATTTAAATAATGGTATTATTAACATTATCCATGATGTAATATTTATATAATACATTTTTTTGCATATAAATTTAATATGATCCAATACATTACAAAATATTTTTATTTATATAATGGTATTATTAACATTATCCATGATGTAATATTTATATAATACATGTTTTATATATAAATTTAATATGATCCAATACATTACAAATTATTTTTATTTATAACTTAATTTTTATGTGTCATGATTTATTTTCACATGTTTCGATGATAATTACAATTATCACTATGTTTATGTGATTTCTATATTTGAATTCATCTTATCATTTCCATCATTCTTATGTGTTTAATTTTCTCATGTTCCTAATGTAACTTTTTGGTTGTTGTTGTTATTATGTTCATGTTATGCTACATATAATGTCCAATATGCTATTGTACTTTTTTTTAATATCCATATCATGCAACCCCCTTGATTTTGTATCTTTCCATGATACATATCATATAAAGCTTGTGTTTTTTTTTTATCTTTTCTTGATCCAAATATTTCACACCATTTCCTTTTTTTTCCTTCCCATAACCCATCTCACTTATATTTATTTATTTTCTATGTTTCCATGATCCTTACCATATTTATCTATTGGTAAGAAATAATGGTATATGTTCTCATAGCATTTTTATAAGCCATGTTAATAAATGACACAATTGTACATCTAATTTATTCTGAGATGTTAGTTTAAAATATTCACACCAAATCACAAAAGGGGTTGATATTTACTAGACATTATATTTTCTCAATGATGTAAATTGGAAAATGTAATACACCCAAAGTATTTATGATGTATATGAATAACAATGGTGTGTGTTCATAATCATATAATATATTTCAAAAGTGTTTGTCATTTGATGACTACAAGTATCCAATTATGATTCCCAGCTTAATCAATGACTCAGTGACTTAGATTATTTTGAAATATAGAGACGTGTCACCTAATAAAACATAGGTTTCCACCTTCACTCCATTTTTATTTATCCTTCAATGTTATAAGGAACACACTACACTTATATTGGCATATAAAAGATAAACAAATATTTTGATATCAATTAGCTTCATGTTCAACCTTTATTGTTTTTTGCTTCCTTGTGTTTGTACATGAAAGATAAGTTTTATTTTCACTTATAATAAACAACATTTGAGAATTTTGAGATCTATATGAGTATATTTTTTTCATATCAATTTTTTATTCACTTTGAATATTTTGCTTATGAAATTTATTTTATGGCTCAAAACATACCTCAAAGTCTAGAAAAAGTAAACATATGAAAATAGACCCTTAGTATTTATTTAGTGTTATTTTATGAGTGTTTTCACATTTGTCTATGTATGGATTTTTTTGGTTTAAATTAGACATTATTTAGGTATTTTTTTCAACTTTCATGGCCTAAAACTCCCTTTCTTGATTCCCATGATATCACTCTTGGAGATTTCTATTTTTTTTCTCTTATTTTATGACTGACCATATGGTCCTAGTTATTTTCACCTTTTCCCCATTTTAGTTGGATCTGTCCATTTGGTCCTTTCCACCTTTCTTATTTCTAGTCATTGGAAGTCAATTTACAATTCATTCTTGTCAATTTTTAATTAAGTTGTCTATAAATAAACTAATGATTATATTTCTTTAATTAGGAAGCACACTCAATAAGCTCTCATTTTATAACTAAAATAATGTTGTGGAGCAGCACTTGTGAAAAATTTAGGGTTATTTATGTAATTTAATTTATGTTTATTGACATCATTATTTTATTCAAGGGGTTTGCCTATTATAGGGTTAGTTAGTTTACATTGGTCACTCAAATATTAATGTAGACCCCAAAATTTATTTTTATTAAGATATTAAGACAAGAAAATTTATCTCATTATAGTAAAATATAATTCAAAGTGTGAGAAATTAGGACAATAAGAGTTGAAAGAGAAAAAGTAGCAGAACATACCCAAAAAATTATTTTAAAGGTGATAATAACTAATCCAATTTGTTTTTATAGCATTAGTAACTTTTTGGCACCATTTGTATGATCCTAATTAAAATCTTAAAATATTTAAAAATCTTGTTCCAATAATTTTGGTAACTTTGGATACATGTTTGTAAGTCAACACATAAATAAACTAACATTTTATTTTTTTATTCCTTATATATTTAGTTGAATATTTAATTAAAAGTAATTTAATATTATTTACATGTCTCATGATACTTAATTATATAAATTAGTTTATTTATTTTTCTACAATTTCCCATTAATTTAATGTAGTGTCAAAGTCATTTTTTAACATTTTAAAATTATGTTTACAAAATACTATATGTTGGAAGATGAATCAACCATATAACCAGCCATCAAGGCCCCAAAATATCACAATGTCATGTCACGTGTTATATGTAAGAAATATTATTACAATATTTAAAAATTCACAACAAATGTGGCGTAAGAGAACCAATATTAAAATGAAGAAAATTCCAAAAAAAGAACAAATTTACATATTATCAAAAGTATCAGTACCACCATCCCTATGTTTCTCTTTCACAATTCCACCTTTGTCAACACATTGCAATTGATCACTCTCTTTCTACTCAAGTCCCAATTGTCCATCATTAATTTCCAAACTTATTTCAGAGGGACAAAAATATTCATCTTGGGAAAGCAACCTTATCATATTAAAATTATAAAAAAACATCACCAACTCATCCATTTCATCTTTTCCACCTTTATCAATAAACTTATAAAGTATAGTAATAAACTCATTAACATTAGTCTCAATCATATTACCCATTATCAATTGCAATGCCATTCTATGAGATCCTCAATTATCACCACCCCCTAGAAAATAAAGTTTAAGTGACTCAATATCACCACTAGAAATATTGTCAAGATAAAATCCAATATTTTCATTACCAATCAAACTCTCACTATTATTATCTTGTTATGTCTATTGAATATATGACTACAAATATGACAGGATAACCTCATTATTTGTTTTATAATCATATTTCACTTCTATTAAATTATCATATATTCTGACCAATATTAGGTCGAGGACATCAGCGTGATCAAAATAAGTATCCTTCATTAATATCCACTCATATTCTATGATCTAAACATTAACTACTAAATCAAGGAAACTCCACTAATTAGGTACAAGACTCATTCTTTAAAAACCACCGATGTCTAGTAGGTAGTTGGAAGATGTCTTAATCATGCCATTTTTGATTAATTATTTCATTTGTGTTTGTGGCACCTTCGTTTGAAGATATATCTGTAAGGAAACAATTCTACTAATAAATTTTACTGTGAAGTTAGTAAGCACCATATTATAAACCTCCATATTCCTTTGGTTTCATAAAAACTAGATAATTTCAGTGGAAAATACCAACCAAAGTTTATGATAAAATTTTGATTTATTTTTTGGTACACACATAACTAAAAGACATTAAATCAAACAAACAAGACCAATTATTTAAGTAATATTTCTAAAGTCTAACAGTATAAGGACACTTAATAAAAAATGTGCTTAGTAATTTCCAACTCACCACATAATAAGAAAAAAGGCTTACTCAAACCACCCTTATAAATAATATAATAAAAAACAAGCTTGTTATTAAGAAGACACCATATAAAACAAGACTTACTATATTCAAGATAGGATTCACAAATCAAATCAAACCTAAAATTATAGTTATATAATGGGTTACATACATTCCAAAAATGATTGAGGTTAAAGTATAGACTTTTCATTAAAAAAATAACTTATTGTATAACATCTTATGGTAAATTCATTAAGAGGAGGGCCATTAATCCATTTAATGTTTTCCTAAAACTCATCTTCATCTTTTAAAATAGAAACAAATCTAGAAATATGTAAAGAATTTATAAGTAAAATATAGATCCTTCATTGAGACGAAAAATTGAAACATATTATTTATAACATTCTAGGAAGCCCAACCATCCTAAGATAAGAGGTCCCTTGAGGTCTTCAATCCCTTGAAATGCCAAACAAAGGTCAAATAACCCTTGATTAGAGCCAATGGACACTTGTTAATAATGAGGTTCCATGAAATGGATCTATACCCCTAGTACCTTAAGCTCAGCCCATTAACCACTAGTTTCATAATGAATAGAGGTTTAACCTTTTCCCAAGCTTTCCATTTGAATTGATATGTGGGACAACCCACAACTTTAATTTAGAAATATTTAGTTAAGAGATGATAAATGTGTAAAAATTTTCACTTAGGCTTCCATTTATGGAGGACTCTCAAAATGTTATGCATAATAAGAATTTTCCAAGGCTCATCACCTTTTAGATATCTAATAATCCATTTAACTACTAGCATAATTCCTTGGACTCTCAAGTCCTTAAAACTAAGATCCCCAAGATTTCTTGGCTTACAAATTTTTTTCAAGCCACTACATGTCATTTCCTATTTCCCTTACCATCAAACTACGTGAAATCCCCAATGATCTTATGAAAGAGGTCATTTTAAGTTTTATTGAATAGATAACAAGAAGCATATTAGATACTATAAGAGGTAATGATTTTATAACAAACTTAGACTCTACCAAGTATGGAAATAATATGTCCATACCACTTGTCAAGTTTCTTATTGATTTTAACAAAGAACCACTCCCACATTTCATTTAATAAAGTGTATATATAAAATGGGATACCCAAATATCTTACCATATGGTTTGGGCCTTTCCAAATCCAATAAAAATTAGTAATCCAATTGGGAGGATTTTCCTCCCATCCAATCATACAAGACTTTTGCATTGTAACATTTGAAATGAAGGTAGAGCAATATATATCCAAATGATAATACACCTATTGTAGGTTTTCCTTTTTTAATAGGGTAAAACATGTAGTATCATCAAAAAATAATACATATAAAAATAAAGACCCATTTGATAATGAGAAATGTTTAATAGGGGGCCCCATAGCCACATTTATTTATATATATTAAAAATATTTAGTAGTGATAACAAACAAAGAAGGTTCCATAGGTAAAATTTATCTAATAGATCCCTAAAGACTAAACGAGTCCTTGATTTCACCCTTAATTTTAGTCACAACAAAGGTGTCTTTAAATAGGACATTAATAATTCTATAAAATCTATCCTTAAAACCAAAATCTTTCAACATCATGTCAATGAATGGCCATTTGATTCTATCATATACCTTTTCAAAGTAAATAAGAAACATTCCCAATTTATGGTTAGAGTATTGAGCCCAGTGTATCCACTCCCAAATAGAGAGAATTTTATCAAGAATATATTTGTTTTCCACAAAACAAATCTGCAGGTCAAAGATAATACTAGTGAGAAAAGGTGAGAGCCTCCTAGTAAAAATCTTATCTATTATTCTAGAATATACATTCAAGAGTGTAATTGGCCTCTAATTATTAACTTGAGCTATGTCCCCTTCTTTAGGGATGAGTTTAATAACCCTCCTCTTGAATTTTGGTCCAAGGGAGCCCACTTCCATAACCTCCTTAAAAACTATGAGGCAATCATGTACAATTCATTCCTTGTTGCCTTTATAAAATTCACCATGAAACCCATCAATACCAATGGCTTTATCACAATTTTGGGAGTCAATTGTAAACATAACTTCATCTAGGTAGATCTCACTATCCAAAAAAGTATTCTATTTAAAGGAAACCATTTTTGAAAGATATATTACATAGATATTTCTATTATGATCACTATGAAGGTTTGAGCCATCAGACGGGAAGAGATTAGAAAAAAAAATTGAAAAATCTTTCTTAATTTCATTTAAATATTTAGTGATCATCCCACAAATATCAACTTTTTGATCTTTTTCTTGTTATTTTTGTCTTTAAGGAACCTAAAAATAATTAAACCATTTATCACCAAGCTTTAGTTAGTTCATTCTAGACTTGGTCTGAGCACCTCTCATAATATACATTTGATTTTTCCTAATACGGTGCTTAAGCATAGTCAATTTCTCAATAATTTCATCATTAGAGGGGCCCTTTTTTAATGTATTTTCAACAATAATCAACTTCTCTTAATTGTCTCTAACAACCTTCTTTTCTTAGCTTTGATTTGTCCAAAACTGCTCACAAAATTATTACACAACTCAATATTGTTGTTCTAGTTGTCAATACTCAAGGAAGACTCACACACCACTTTTCAAAAATTCCAAGAGACCTCAAGACCATCTCTACATTCATTATCATTCAAGAGATAAACATTGAGCTTATAGAGACCTTCCCAGTCATCCCGATTTAATTCAAGATTAGCATTGAGGAAAACACTAATCTCAATGGGGTGATGGTTAAAAATAGTGAAAGGAAATACATTTACCATTTTTCCTTTATCTACTTATTTCACACTAAACATATCCTTATTTACATAAAATATATCAATCCTAGACTAAACACTTTCATATTTGGATTAATTATTGCACCACATGAACCAAATGTCTTTAAGTTGCATTTTACCTTTATTAAGGTGGTCCTAAAGCTTATGCATATGCTTCAACTTAGACCAAAATAAAATTTCATTGCCTTTCCAAGCATGAGGATCACCTCCTTATGTTGGATGAGGAACAAGGAGAAATAAAATTGTAAAGTATAATAGATGGACACACATGCGAATTGTATGATTTTACCTTTTGTAAAATCCTATGTATGTATTCAACCTTGTAAACATAAGCAATAGATGGATGAATGTGAAGAGTCTTTCATTTTGACATATCAAAAGGTTTTAATATGAAGAGATAACACTTTGTAATACTCTATATGAAATGCTTAGTTATAATAGATGATGGTTCCAATGTGTGATAGATATTAATACAATGTTCTGTATGGCTTTCATATCTATCTTTTACTTATCTGTACATAGTGAATATTTTCGATGTTATAACTATTATGCATATAGTTATACCATATAATCTATATATACTTTTCATGTCTTCATTAATATGAGTTTGACTTAGTAAATAATGGTGTCCTTTAGTATAAATTTCCAACCACTACTTTGCTTTATCATTAATTGCACAAGCTAACCCTATAATTATCATGGTATGGAGTTTTTCAATAACTTTTGTTAATAATGGTGTGATGATTATGGAACAAGGACTATTTATATTCATATTGTGAGTTCAAATGCCATAAGGCAAGTTCAAGGAAGGAGAATTGACACCATGTATTGGAGGTCATGAAATAAGTTTGGGAAGGTGGTGACAATAAGATAGGTATGAAAAAGGGGTAGATAATAGTCATTCAAGACTATTAATGACAAATCACTTGAATAGATTACATTCTTCCCAAGGTAGATTGCATGGCCATTTAACAGGTGGCATCATAAAAAAAATGGGATAGATGAAAATATATCACATCATATAAAATAGTTACCAAGGGATAAATCAAGGATTCTAGATATAAAAGGGTCATTATCATATTAAATTTCACTAAGAAATTATTAATGAGGGGAGAAAAACTCATGTGTAATAAGGCAATGTATTTAAATTAGTTGACAAGATACATTTAAGCACCAAAAATATATATAATAGGGGGCATGGACAACACACAAATATTACATGCTTCAGCTAACAAGAGAATTTCATGTTTTGATTTCAAAATAATTCCTTGCATAACAAGTAGAAAATAGAACCAGAACAATCAAATTAAGTCTTCAGCTCAGGCCACAATAGAAATGATGGAGATAGATCCACTATTTATCACACTTACATATGCATAAAAGGAGGAAATGGGGATTGAATTAGGTATGTGTCAAACTAAATATAATGGACTAGACCCTTTTGATTTCATTGACAAAGTCAAAGCTACCCTTTTTGTTCAAGACCCTCAAGAAGCTGCATAAACATGAGCTATAACACTTCAACATCCCCTTAGAGGATCTAATGTTGAGAGATTGATCAAAATACCAAATTTTGTTTAATTAGATAAGGTAATTCTCACTTTGCTAAGAAGATACAATAAAATATATATTCATTCATTTTAAGATATCACAATATGAATCACTCCCTAGGCTATAGATCGAGCAATAGGCCTTCCAGCCCACAGAAAATCCCTTCTTCCCTAAAAGTCCACCTCTCCACCCATTTTTTCTAACATCAGGGAGAAGTATATGACTAGGGTAGGTAGAAGAATATCAATTGATTCCATATATGATACATCAGTGTGTATTATAGTTGTATGCATTATAAGGAGGTTTTGGCAAACCACAAAGTAAATGAAACAAACAACAAAGGGGGTTATCAATATTACATATCTCATGGTATACTTTCATGAATACTTTAATTATACTAAGTTTCTATCATCAACTATAACCAAAAACATTGATAAGATACTTTCAGGTACCTCCCAAACATTCTAGTATTAGTTTTTAATGTTGCTTCTATGTTTCACACAGTGGTAATCGCCAGAAGGACCAATTAATATCACTTTGGATTTTTGGCCTACTACCACCTTCATAAAAATAACATGGACAAAAATAGAACAATATTATGAACAATTGGGGATATTCAACACATGGTGGATTGAGGCTTTAGCCTTGATTAGGTCACACCTAAGAATACCCCAACATGTCATGTAGTATCTGGGGTAACATACATCAGTAACAAAATTTTACAATGGCATCCAAATCAAGGTGCATGAGTTAATAAATCCAATTTCAATAATAATTTCATTTTTCATCATAATGTTGGATGTGAAAGTATAAGTATGGAGATAAAAAGTTATATATGCATGAACAATATCACCTTTGTAATTTGCATCTCTAGAAGGAGAACAACTAGTACTAGAATAGGCATAATAAAAATAAACACATCCAAAAGCACCACTATAAACATTATAAGCTCCATACCAACAATATAAAGGCAAGAGAAAAGCACCTACATGATGATCCTCACCTCCACCACCCAAGAAGACGAGGCATGATGCAAAGTCCTAGCTAGACAATCAAAACGTTTCAAAGTAGGTAAGTGCAAATTGCCAAAAATGGGAGTGGAGGAGTATGAAGTATTCAATACTATGTTGGAATATATTGATAGTGAATTACATGACTAAAATGAAGATAAGGAATTCTTCTTCTTGAAAGTTGTGCACACCTACCAAGTACACAACTAGGTCAAGCATGACCTTTGGGTAAATTATAAGGTATATTCTACCAATCAAAACAAGTAAGATTAGAATAAATATCAAATTGATATTCAATAATATTAATCAAAGGAAGAATAATAGGAGGTTGACCTCTAATGGTCATAGGCAAGAGAAATAAAATAAAGATTAAAAATTAAGAAAATAAGATTTATGAAAAATTTTCCTTAGTACATTCAACAAATTTGTTGATGGTAAAAAATGTCACATCAATGAATCAACCATTTCACCTATTATGAAGGTTAATATGGAATCGTACTAGTCTAATTGTAAGGGTTTAAGGAATGAGAATTGATTCCCAAGATGTGTAAAAGGGGTTTTTGAATAGTTCTAAGAAATAATAAGTAAGTCAAATATCAATAATACATAATTATAATTAAAAAATCAAATGTCTTAAAATATCAAAAAGGAAATAGAACACAACTATGTAATCTAATCTATCCAACATAAAAAACTATAGAAGAGACAATCCCTTGAAGGAAAGATCTCTGATCTTTTATAATTCTATTAAAGCAAATATTTTTATAATATATTAATATCTCTTAAGCTCAAAATAAATCAAAAAAAAAAACTAAACAAATGAAAATACAAGTAAAATAAATGAAATTGGAAACTAAATAAAGAAATAGAAATAAAAACTAACATATTAATCTAAGAATAAAAGAACCATACTAACTAATTCCAAGCTAAGAAATAAACAAGTAAATGTCTAATTGCCTATTTATTATATGAAATTAAAGTGTAATACAACTTTAAATGAAATAAAAACAATAAAATAACTTGATACCGATCTAATAAATAACAAAAAATCAATCTATCAATATTATTACTACTATAACATTAACTAAGTTAAATAGAAAAAACTAATAAATGAAAGTAAATTAATGAAAAAAACTAAATAAGTACTTATCAAATTATGATAACTTAAGAAAATAATGATCAAATGAAAGAGTTTAAATTAAATAACAATAAAGATTAACAAAAAGAACAAAATAAACTTAGTAAATAAGAGCAAATAGATAGAAGAGATAAATTAATCTAAACTTATTATCTAAATCAATTTAATCTAAAATTAAGATAGTCTAAATCATAAAATAAAATAAATAGAATTAAACATAGAATTATGAATATTGAATCAAGGTTCATCTTAAAATAAAGTAAAAAAAGCTTTATTGAAAAACATGAATTCTAAGTACAAACAATCTTTAAAAAGATGACAAAATTACAATCAAAAGATCAATAAAATGTCACAAGATGTGATGTATTCATCATTATTTAGGTCAATCAAATAGAGTTTTGATTATATGGCTATGTATTTGAAATCATCAAGAGATAATAAGCTTGATAGACTTAAGATAATCAATTTATGAAATAAGAAAGAAACTTCGATAGACTTGCATTAAACAAGTGGATTACTTCACCATCAGAGAATGTCTTGTTTGGTCTATGTGCAAGTATTCATTTGATCTTAGATATTTTTGCACTAAAAATAAAATATTTATGGATAACTTTAAATTTTCAAAGAGAGATCTTCGCCTATATATGTTTCTCCCTTTGTAATGTTTCTTCGATCTATTTATAAAGAAATATCCTCTAGTGATATTTAGGATATAAGTTACAATCAATTTTAGCTAGTTTTTGTTAACTCTAATTGATTATTTAAAGTCAATTAGTTAATTTTATGACTTAAATATTTATAAGTTTAGACTTTACACAAAGTCTTATAGATAAAATTAAAATATAATAAACTAATAACATTTTTAACAGGTGGAGGGCCTTCACTTACTAACGTTTAAATAAACATCAAACTATGCATAAAAACATAAATAAATGCTAAAATTCAAATAAATTTAAGTAATCATAATATTAATTTTCATATGGATTTATCCAAAATATTTAGTAAATATTCCAATAAATGATTTTAAATAAAATAAAACTATTGTCATACAACATACTAAACACCTCCAAAATAATATACACATACTCAAAAATTCAGTATCATGATAGCAAGTCAAAGTATCAAATATGAACATAACAACTTAATATGACTCAACATCATAAAATAAATCAATTAACAAAGCACTCTCATCACTTTAGTGCTTTGTGTACTCCATGGAAGCAATGGGAAGCTCAATCAAATGAGTACACTCAGGATCATCAGCCTCTAATTTTACTTTCTTCAACATCTTAACCACCATGCATTGTGTTATAATGCTACTAGCATGTTTTTTTTCTAGAATAAGTAGGTCTCTCATGATCAAGTGAAGGAATTCTATTGTTTAATGGAACAAGTGATTTTTTTTGAAAAAAAAATTATAGTAACATCAAGCACATTTTATAAGTTGATCATGTAATGGATTATTATTTGGATCAGACTAGATAATAGTATGCATGTGTTGAGAAGACTCACTTGTATTGCCTTTCCCATAAGGAAAATGTGTCAAATGTTCTCTCCTCAACTCTCTATTACCACAAAAAATTAGGAATTTAGTAGGAAAATAATCAAGTAATTCTATAAAATGGGATCAGTAGCATCCAAATGAATGGATTCTTAAGTTATATGGTTAAATGTTTAAATGGCCAATAAAAAGTGTTATTAACTCTACAACTATGAAAGGATTGGTCTAGAGAATTACCTCGCAAAGGAATGTTCTCACTGTGTTCATCATTGCCTCTGTGTTAAACATTTCTACCTAAATTATGCAATTCTAGGATCCACCCTAACATACTAATAAGTATACTAAAATAAGTCCTCAATAAAACATACATAATATAATATTGATATGTTCAAATATCTATTTTACAACAAAAAATTAAGAATTTCCATTACTTATATTTTTATGACTTGATCAAATTTGAAAAGAATGCATCTTTCACAAAACCTTATTCATATTTAGAAATAAAAACTATCATGTACATTACATTTCATTATTAAGTTAACATCATCAAAACATATGTATGAATCAATCAAACAACCACAACTCTCTAAAATTTTACATATGTCATCATGTCCATAAAAATTAATATCACCCATATATGCTTAACATTTCATAAAATTTCATGTGCCTTTCAATATATCATTTTAAATAAAAGATTAGAAAACAATTGTATTTATCCAATGATATTGCATTTTTACATAATTTGCATCAAAACCCTAATATATTATTGAAATGATGATATACTCTTGTATAAATTTAAACATTGAGGCATGCAAAAACCAAAACAATAATACACCAAAATTTCATGAACTATGAGAATAAAATCCAAATATAAAGAAGAACATTTCCTTTCACAAACCAAGGACAAAAAACCCTTTAATTCTCAATTTCAATAAACAACATAAAACCCTAATTTTGAAACATAAATTTAAAAACTAAGGACACAAACTAATGAAACAAGGAAGAATTATACCATTGTTTTCATTCCACATTCATCCAATTTTCATAAAACGAGCCAAAATATCCATAGACAAGATTATATATATATATATATATATATATATATATATATATATATATATGTGTGTGTGTGTGTGTGTGTGTGTGTGTGTGTGTGTGTGTGTGTGTGTGTGTGTGTGTGTGTAATATATTCAATAAAATATTTTCCTTAGTACTTTCATAAGTCTAAACCAATTTAAAATTAATTTATCAAAAAAAATGTGCATGCAAAAGTTTATATAAACTGAAAAATAAGATCAACACCCAATATTTCTATGCTAAGAACCAAAGTATCAAACCAAAATTAAATTACATACAAATCATGACATTCCATACAACTTCAAAACCCTTGAATTATGACAACTTATTTTTATTGATTCATGCAAGCTCTTTATCATTTCTATACAGACAAGATAAGCAAATATATCTTTTGATAAAATGACTTCCATGCAGAGCTATATAATCTTAACACAAAAATAACAACACCTAAGAATACTACTTAAAACCATTCATTCTTTCAAAATATATGCAATTATTTTGAACATCCAATACTAAAGAAATGGCTTAAACTAAAAATAACCTCCATAGAATTAATTGCTTAACTATTTCTCTCAAAATAAGCTTTCTTTCTCTTAAAATAATCTTTCATTCATGTAGTTCAAAAAAAAAAAGGCATACATAGCTCAAAACATATTTTCATTCACTAACCAAAAATCATTCTTTATCTATGAAAAATTATTCTCATAAATAATGAATAAATTTTATGAAAATTGTATGATAATTTACATAAATATTAAAATAATACATTTAAAACAAAAATATTACACATAAGTCTTTGAAAATTTTCACAAAATCTTTCCTAGCTTCCTAGATATAGATTTTCAATCAATAGAGATCCACTTTCACTTGCTAAGCTTGTAAATTAGAAATGAAACCTAAAGAAAACCACCATTTTATATTCAATTATATGACATTAATCACTTCAATGATGTGTTTACATTCTATACACTCTTTTTTCTACTGATAAATCAAGTAGCTCAGCCAACATTAGAAATATAACTATCTAGTTTTAAAAATTAGTTATATTTATAACTAAATTAACTTCCAAAACCAAAACCTGAGACAAGTACCAAATATTATGTATTTCCTTACCACTAATTGCCTCAATGTCAGAAGGATTGAACATCAATCTTTGAGATCATTTAATTTACACCTTTAAAATATCCATGGTGGATCATCGATAACCATCACATTCAATGCATGAGTTGCTTTGAAGCTAATATATAATCCTTTATTTTTAAATTAACTTCATCACATGCATTATGTTTTCCACCTTTGATTTAATGTGCCACCAAACATATATATGTCACCAAAGTCCTTTGTATAAATCAATAAATATTATGACCTAAGTACTTAGGTTTTATATTATTAGGTCCCATTAATATCTAAAACATAAAAAAATTGAAACATCATAAATAATTATGCCTTAAAACACATGTTATGGATTTTGAAGATAATCTTGGAGACTAGAAGATTTATATTAACATATTACTGAAATATTCATTGATGCCTCATCTTGTAATTCAACTTTCATACCACAAAATGTGATATCAAAAAATAAACTATTTTTATCTTATCACCTCCTTAACATGTTAAAAAAATTAAGAGATTATAATGTTTGCAATTGAAATAAATTAATATCTAAAAAACTATCACTATTCACAATAGAATCAAATCTAAAAACAATTATCGATTGTATAACAATTGCAAATTAAATCACATGGATAGTGAAGACATTATTTAATTTACAAGATAGTTATGCTTAGAATAAATTAATCAACATCAAGATTAATAAATATTGAACGTAGTAATTATTTCATGATTGCATATGCACAAGCAGATGAACATTTCAATGAAATCAAATGAGTTTCCCCCCACAAGTAGTTTTATACTTTATGACTCTAGCCATCACTATGGCAGAGCTAAAATATGTCATAACCATTATAAAAGGTAGTGGGTGATAAAAGTAGGCATCATAGGACCCTATATAGTGGAAAATAATGTAGACTTAGGAGCAATCAAGCTAAGTTCATTAGTGGTCATGTCGAGATAAGGGTTTGTGAAAATATCCTAACTAAAACCTTATGCCTCAAAAAAACATGATAGAGAGTGATAAAAACAAAGATGAGAGAATTATCGAGGTGACAGTGTCCTTCTATCCAAGTGAATTTTTGTTAAAGTAACTAAGGTTATCTATAAGAGATGAATAATTTTATTGTCATAAATCATGTCACCTCCCAATTGGGTTGGCATTGTCCTCCCAAACCAAAAATTGGAATAAGGCCATTGCAGTATCCCCAAAATATTTATTTCGATATTTGGCTTTTAGATTTTGCCAAAACAACTTAGTGGGACAAATAATAAGAATAGGAAGTAGGAAAGAAGTGATGTTTAAAAACAAAAATATTGTTAAAAAAATTTTAAAAAAAATGTTGGAAAAAAATACATATAAGATAAAAATAAGTGAAAAAAAATCAAAAATTTAAAATACATATAGAGCAAATAAGGAAGATATTGAACATGTGTAGAAGTAAAATGTAAGAGTGCAGTAATAAATGACCTACGATGATAAAAGCATGGGTGAAAATGTGAATAAAATTATTTGGTATTATTTTCATAGATATATAAAATAGAAGTAATAAAAATATAGGACTGTAGAATAAAATAAGACACAATGGTAATATAACATGATAGTTTATAAATGAAACAATTTTCATTTGTTACTATAAACACACATAATGGAAACAAATTAAAAACACATAGATCGAAGAAACATACACACAATGGTGATAGACAAAATGAAATAAAACAAATTATTAGTAGTGAGTTTAATCACTGTAGAATGAAAAAATTAAACAGATTAGTTTCAAATAAGCTAGCACAAAGAAACAAGTGGGTGGTGATAACTACACAGTAAAAAACAATGTTAAAATAATGACATCATAGAAGAGAAAAATAAAAGAAATGAATGACAAGACATATAGCTACATGACAAATTATGTGAATGGAAGGATTGGATATAAATTATAGATAATAATAATTTCATTAAATAGCTTGAAATTATTAATTAACAGATCAAATGGGATATGAATCAAGGGTTTAGTTAAATAGATAAATCACAAAATCCTTCAAACACTGACACTCTGTAAAAAAAATTGTTTAGAGTGTTCATACTCTATTTGAATATACTTTCTTATCTACTTATACAAATAAATGATGGATATTACTCACGTTATCATGATCAAATAAATTTAGCAACTTAAATACAAAATACATTCAATCAAATCAGAAAATATAAATCTATTGAGCATGTTTTCAAAATTCCCCTCTCATCACACATGCATAAGATGCCTGTTAATACATTTAAACACATTTGAAAGAAATTTTTCATACAAGTTTGGAGGAAGAAATAAGATTGATGATGCAAGTAAACCTAAAAACCTATCAATTGAAATACAATAGAAGCATAGAGTCATCCTGAAGCTTTAATTGGATGCATGGTCGTAGTTCCCATACTTCAATATAATGACAAGCATGACTAAGGTGGTACTGAGCATGGTACATTTATATATATATATATATATATATATATATATATATATATATATATATATATATATATATAATCCCCCACCACACCATATATTATTCACATAGTTATAGGCCTTATACATGAAGGAAATTCCACCCACAAGTATGATTATAATACATATGTGAGTACCATCTCTCTAGCCATACTTACCAGGATAAACATTAATAATCAAGCTATGTTGATTAATAACATGATGAATTTGAAGGTTATATTTTCAACAAAGATTATATCTTAGAAGTCTTATTATATAAATAGGGATGAATCAATAACAAAAAGAAAAGTACAGACAACATATGACATGGTCTCCACCAAAATGCAATATGGCTTGGATACCACCTTGCATGAACAATACTTGAAGACTCTATGGAAAATCAAGAAAGTTTAAATTATTTAGGACTTTGTTATGGTTTATTTTTGTTAGTAATTATCATGTAATTTACACACACTATATATGTACATGATTAGTAGGTAGAATGGATTCTAGATTCATCTAGAGGGGCACCAATAGTAACTTCAATGAATGGTATCCCTATAATATAATAGGTATAAGAAAATTGCAATAGGAGATAATGCTTAAGAGTATCATTAAGGGAAGATTTAAAAGTTTGAATGAAATTTTCCACAAGTACTACATAGAAGATCAATTTACTATAGATGTAGAAAAAAATTTATCAATCCCTATGTTATAGGAACCTATTGTCAAAGCCTAGGGCATTGAATTTTTTTAGTGAGATAGGGATGGGATCCTAGTAGGAAGAAGAAGAAGAGTATGCCCTCAAATATGACACAAAATTACCATCTAGAGATATAGAAGTATCTCAACCTCAACCCAACACCCATAAGTCCTCATAGATACAAAGACAAGTGATAAACTTAGAATCACTCAATGAAGATGAAGAGGATCAGGAGAAGGACACGACTATAATTTTAGTCAAGGATTATTCCACTGGGGAGGATATTATAAAATAATATATGGTGGTAAAAGATACTCCCCTTATTGTTACACTTCTACAATAATAAAATAATGCATGAATCCCAGATCTAACATTTCAAATACCTATTTCATTTTTCCCTAAAACTTCTCCATGAGAGTTTTAATGATACCTATATAAATAAGATCATCAACATAACGAAAAAAAATTAGAATATCATTACCAATATGTTGGGAATACATGTTTGGCTCTAAATGGCTTCTGTTGAATACCTTCTTCAATAAATAACTATCAATCCTTGCATACCAGACATGAGGAGCTTGCTTCAACCCATAGAAATATTTTTTCAACTTATAAACCAATTGTTATTTACTTGGAATTTCATAGCCCATGGGTTGTTCCACATAGACTTCCTCATCTATTAACCATTAAGGAAGGTGGATTTTACATCCATCTAATATACTAACCACTTGTGTTGTGCAGTAATAGCCAAACAAATCTTGATTATATTAAGTCTTTCAATTGAAGTGAAAGTTTTTAAATAATCTACTCTAGGTTTTTGTGCAAATCCCTTGGCAATTAGTCTTGCCTTGTGTCTTTTCACAGAATTATCATCATGATATTTCACCTTATAAATCCATTTGACACCAATCACCTATTTGTATTTTGTAAGTTGCACTAATTCCCATGTATTATTTTTATCAATTACTTGCATCCCATCATTCATATCATCAATCCATATCAATTGTTTTATTAATTATTCATATATAGAGGGTTTAACATGAATTTTAATAAGTAAATCAAAATTAACAATTGGATTCACATTACTCTAATAAATTTCATTTAAACTTCATACCTTTCTTGAAGAGCTCAAACTTGAGCTACTATTGGGGATTGAACTTCCACTTGAGCTTGTGGGGAGAGGAAGAACACTTTCAACTTCTATGTCCATTATTAATGGTGGTGTTTTTTGGTGTGCACCTTTTTTCCATTGCCATTCTCTCCCTTCTTCAAAAATCACATCCTGACTAATAATCAATTTCTTTGTGTTAGTATTATAGAATTTATATCCTTTAGCAGTATCAGAATATCCCACAAAGATACAATGTTGTGATTTTTCATCCAACTTCTTTCAATTCTAAATTGGAATATGAACATATGTAGGACAACCAAATAAATGAAGATGAGCAACTGAAGGCTTGTGACCACTCCAAGCTTCCTTTGGAGTGATGTTGTGAACTGCTTTTGTGAGGCTTCAATTTAAGAAGTATACTATTGTTGCCATTGTTTCTCCACAATAACCATTTGGAAGATATTTTGATTGTAACATGCTTCATGCCATTTCTATAATGGTATAGTTCTTTCTTTCTACAATACCATTTTGGTTATGAATTTCAAGGAGAAGGGAACAAGGAATAAAAGTTAAAAAAGGCATTATATGGATTGAAGCAAGCTCCTATAACTTGGTATATCAGAATAGATTCTTATTTTATGAATAATGGATTTAGAAAATGTAGTAATGAACCAACTTTGCATGTCAAATTTAATGATGAGGTACAAATCTTGATAATATGTTTGTATGGGGATAGTATATCAATTGAATCATATAAGATAGCCATAAAAATTGAATTTGAGATGACTGATTTGGGACTTATGAGATATTTTATTGGCATAGAATTAAGTAAAACCAAGAAAGGAATTTTCATATGTCAATCAAATTATGATAATGATTTGTTGAAAAGGTTCAAGATTTTGAATGTTAATCTAGCTCCTACACCAGTTACAATGGGTTTAAAACTTAGCAAGGGGGATAAAAGTTCATGTGTTGATGCAATTTATTCAAGAGATTAGTTGGTAGCCTCATGTATTTAATTGCCACAAGAATATATATTATGTATGGAGTTAGTCTGATCTTAAGATTCATGGATAATCCAAAAGAGTCTCATTGGAAAGATGGAAAAAGAATACTAAGATATGTAGCTATAATAAAGAGTTTTGGGATCACATATACACCTTCAAATGACTCCAAGCTGATTTGTTACATAGATAGAGATTAGGGAGGTAGCATGGATAATAGAAAAAGTACTTTAGGTTATGTTTTTCATCTTATATTGGGTGTTATCTCTTGGTCATTAAATAAATAACTAATTGTTACACTTTCATCAGTCAAAGCAAAATATGTTGTAACCACATTAATAGCTTGCCATGTAGTTTGGATGAGAAGAGTACTTTCAAATTTGAGGCATACGCAAGAAGAAGACACAAAGATATATTGTAATAACAATTCAGCCATTGCATTATCTAAAAATCATGTGTTTCATAAACACAACAAGCATATAGACACTAGAAATCACTTCATTCATGAATTGGTGAACAATGGCAATATATGTCTTGAGTTTTATAGGTATGAAGAGAAACTAGCAGACATTTTTACAAAGTCACTTGCAAATAATGTGTTTAAGCATCTCTGGGAAAGCATGGGCATAAATGATTTAAATGGTAGTGAAGATTAAGGGGGAGTGTTGGCAGATGTAGACGTATAGGTTAGCAATTGAACATTTAATCTTCCCCACCACATCAAGCACTTTGATAGCCTTTTCATTAAATTTTCACTAGCCCCAGCAACTGCATTTAATGTCTCTTATTTCTCTCTCTAGATGCTTTGAGAATCTTCTTGACTATGCTAGCAATTATCCTATTTTATAAAAATCATATTAAAAACATACTCTATTTTAGTTTTGTATACAGTAAAAGATGTATGAAGGCATATTCTCAAGAAACAAAGCCATGTTATTATTTTATAGACAAATGTATGCAACAAATGAGATCGGCACAAATTTGTATTCAAGAAAACTATAAACTAAGAATATCAATGAAGAGATAAAATTTTGTGTTTGTTTTTCTGAGTCTATGTGTTTATTTGTTGTCTATGTGTATTTGTTTGATGTGCATATATCCCCTATTTTTTTGGTTCACTCTTTCATGGCTTTGTTATTATTTGATGGGATTTTAAGTTTATTATGGATTCCTTGTGAAGATAAGATGAGGTCCTTGTAGCTCACTAATGTAGTGATCAATATACTTTGCCATATGGTGTTACTTATAGCTAGCCATCATTAGGTAAGAAATTTTAAAATTTTAAATCAAGATCAATTTCAAAGCTAGGTTTTTTATTTTGATTTTTTAGCACTTTTAAAGCTAAGTTTGAAAACGTAGATTAGCCACTTACCAAACTTTACTTTCTTAAACACATTATACATTCAGTTTTGCGATTAGTTTTTTTAAGTGTAGAAAAATATTAGACTTTTTTTTAAGTAGCGAGATCTAAGGCGAGATCCGAAACATCAAAAATCAAAATTATTACAAAGTTTAGTCTAAAAATAACTTAATACATTTTGTTTTTCTTATTGGGCCCTCAATCCAGTGAGCACATTAATCTTGTTAGAATTTATTTATAATGTTGAATTTTTTGAAGCACGGTTTTTAACCAAAAAAATTCCTTTTATTTTATATTTGTTTTCAAAATATCTATCTATGATTTTAGAGGCTTCATTATGGACTTTCATAGTTCTAATGGAGAAAATGAATAGGTTTTTTACCATAGCCATAACAAAAATCAACATTGCATTAATGAAGTGAGAAATTTACACAATATTTCTTCATTCTCTTCTTTCTTGGTTTGTTGGTTAACATTTTGGTTGAGTGTTTGTTAATTACAATGGGATTTATAAATTTATTGTCTAGGCACATTATGGATTTATTGCTTGTGTGATGTAACTTACTCTCTTAAGTCATGTGGACTGTATGTTTTGTAGATAATTTTCAAAGAATGAATGAATCAATCTGATTTTATTATAGTAGTTTTGGTCCATTTTTGTTTTGTATATTCATAAATTTAAAGGTTTTAAAAAATATTTTAATTTTTCACTATGTAAAGATTATTTTTTACAACCTTCAAGTTTTTTTGTCAATAAGAATTAGATTTTACATACAATGCCACTTTTCGGGGGAAGTTGAAGAGGTTGATGTACAATTGAGTCTTCATTTTTCATAATCATTTCATAAATAAGAACATTTTATTTTATATGTTTTTCTAGTTTATAAATGGTAACCGATCTACAATTTATGCTCTAGTTTTCACATGTTTTTCAAGAGTATCCATAGGAAAGGGCAATCCTTATCATTAAAAAAAAGACAATATTTAATTTTTATCATGTTTTTTTTGTCTTGCTATAATAGTCATCAATCTAGATAACTGAGTCTTTTTAGTAGTTTATCCTCCTAAACATAATTTTTTTTGTAACTTAATTATCTTATAGTTCATTTTATTAAATTACAAGTCTTTTTGGGGTAGTTGACTACTGTAAAAGGTTGGGAATTTTAGTAGTAGTGTATTTTTTATTTTTAAGAGAAAGGTAAAATATAGAAAAGATACAAAAAAGAGCACAAATCTTTGGTAAAATAATAAAATTTATTTAGATTATGGTAAATTCACTTTTGATTGGTGTAAAACCCAGTTCGAACACATCATGAGGTCTAGGTCTCCCCCTAGTATATACAAGAAATAAGAAGATACATCTCACCAACAAGACAAAAGAGACCTTGTCAAAAAAGGAAACAATAATGAAAAGAGTATAAATGAGCTAGAAAAATGAGGAACAATAGTAGAAAGAGCAACAACCACTTTTTTCTAGTGTACGAATCAGCCATTTTTAGATGGACTAAAAACTAGCCTAGACTAGTTGAACAAGAGGCCCAAGTCTCTAAAAGAACCATTCCCAAGTGGATCTTACATTCTAGAATTTGACTAGATCTAAAACCAACCTGAGCACATAAGGAGGCCTAGGTCTCCAACACAATAAAGTGGACCCAACAAAAAGAGAAAATAAATCTTTCAAGGGACCTAGAAACAACATAACAATAGTGTAGAACTAGAAGGGTCCCAAAAAGAACCTAAACCCTACTAAGAAAAGTAAAAAAGGCACTAAAACTTATCCTTAAACTGGGGATTTTGGCCAGACCCTCAAACCAAAATAACCTCCATTTTGCCTGGAACTGGGACTAGCCTGGACATAAAAAGAGGCCCAAGTTTTTGAAATAAATAAACTTATAGAGGTTTTACAAATCTCTACTTCCATCCAAATATTATATTGATTAATTTTGATCCAATGGTAAGGCTAGGATCCTGAAGGGGGCACATGAATAGATAATAGCATATGGGTTTTGAACTAAGTCCCATCAACTAGGAAAGACTGCTTTTAGATTAGTGTGGGGACTAACCTAGGCTAAAAAAGAGGGAGGCCTAGTTCTCCAAACTTGGATTTTGATGGGATTGGTATCCATGGAAAGATTCCAAGGGAAATATAATAAAAATTCCAAAATAATAAAATAATTCCTCAATGAATCTACAAATCAGTCTTAAAAAGGATTCCACAAGGAATCCATGAGACCAATAAAAGAAGGATTCCATTATGAATCAGGAGATAACTAGGATAATTCTATGGTTATCCCACAAATCAATTTGAGGATAGATTGTATAGATCTTCCCTCAACCACTTTCAACCCAGTCAATCTAAAACCTCTAAAATTAGGATCCCAATGGTCATAAAAGTTAGCTAACCAACCTAATCTCTAGTAGAGACCCATCAAAAAACAAGCAAAACTTTATCCTAAGGACAATATCATTTTAAAGATAGAATAGTGATGGCTTAGTCCAACCAAGATCTCTTCTTGAAAAATCTTTAGAAAACCTTTACCTTCCTAAAACTTGATTATAAACTTGAAGAAACTCGTGCTCTATTTCAATCTTGAATCCAAACAATCTCTTGAGGATCCAATGAGTTTTTGTGCAATCACTAGATTGTACCAAAATTGAGACTTACTTCTATTGAATTATTTCTTAGAACTATAAAGTACCAAAAATTACATAATCATGGAGATATTGAACCATTCTCTCTAGTCTTCCATCTAACTTGTACTGTAGATGGAACCATGGTATTCA
The DNA here is from genome assembly GCA_037957365.1 of Torreya grandis. Lineage (NCBI taxonomy): Eukaryota > Viridiplantae > Streptophyta > Pinopsida > Cupressales > Taxaceae > Torreya > Torreya grandis. The sequence continues at coordinate 548,361 of JARHVA010007211.1, forward strand.
CTAAGACCAAATAGCCAAATTATTTTCCAACAAACATTAGGCAAAAGAAAACTAGATCTACCCTCTTGGTATTGAAATACGGTAGATCCCCTAAAGGATTTGTACCTTGGGGTAAAAGGAATCTCCACAAAGATGGTTGTAGAAGGATCTCAAAGTTTTCTATCATAAAGAAATAAATCTCCCTGACAAGAACCAAACCAACTCTTATCCCAATGTCAAACCATTTGTTGGAATTTAGTATTTACATTGAGGTAAATTACTATGTTACAGTATAATTAATATTTTTATTACTAGTTAGTTAGTTAATCAAATATATTGTTGTAAATAATATATTTCATATTTGGATTTGGTTGTGATTTTTTGTAACAACTAGTTAATATGATATGTATATTAGGATATTTGTTGGAGATAAAATCTTCATAATTATAGGAAAGAGTTTTCCTATATATTTGTATTATTTATATTGAATAAATAATAGATATATATATATATATATATATATATATATATATATATATATATATATATATATATATATATATATATATATATATATATATATATATATATATATATATATATATATATATATATATTATATTGTGTGAATAAATTACTTAATATTTGGTTCCATTTCATAGTGTATGAAGTAAATCTTGGTATAGGCTCCTTAATTTCTATCAGTGATATCAAAGCAAGTGGTGATGGAACAATGATTTGTTTGCAAGGGAAGTCATAATGATTGTCATTTCCCATTTTGTGTATTTTCTCTTATGTTGGGTTTTTGCATAGTTTAGTATTTTGAAGAGTGCATAGTTTAAATTTTTGACACACAACAAATAAAGATAGTGAGATTATTAGCACATTGGAGTTATGTCATAGTGGTCACTAATCAGTATAGTATTCAAACAATGCTTTACAATATTCGTTAGTTTTTGTGTGATTTATTATTTCCATGAGGCCTTGTAAACCCTATAATTTTTTATAGCATTTTTTTATCAAATTATCATTGAAATTAATGATCAAACATTGTCAACTTTGATTGTTGTACACTAGACCTATAGGTATTTTCATCATTGCGTACACTGAGTATATTAAACACTATGTATTGATCCAATTATGCCAACAACAAACTGTCTAACTATTTATTTACAATCATTTGTCAATAGCCATGTGTATTATTTAAAGACAAGAAAAGATATTATAATCTATAATCACATTTACTCCATCATGTGGCATGTAATCTACCAAATTCTTTACATGGTAGTCCATGCAATCTAAAATGAAATAAATAGAATATCTAACACTATATGAGAGCTATTTAAATAATACAAACTAAATAAATAACCAGTTGCTCAAAATATATATATATATAAACTAAGAAATATAAAGACTCAAAAGAAAAGACTTTTTTCTATTCATTCTATGAAATGTTGTTAAAAAATCTACTTTATAACAATCTGGAGTGATTATAATAAAGAGTTTAATTAGAGTTTTAATTAAAAGTTAAAAAATAGTTTAAAAAGAATACTACCCACAATAAATATCATGAGTTTAAATGCATAGATTGTAAACAATAGCTATAAATAAAAAATTAAAATTAAACTATCATGTAATGCATTGATCATGCATGTAATTCGAACAAATCAAACATCTTCTTCAATCTCCCCCTGGATGATCAATGGGGATTATGCCCAACTAATGTTTCAAAGAAACAAAACTAGCTATAGGAATAGCTTTGGTAAAAATATTAGCTACTTGGTCAGATGTAGGATAAAATTATAATTAGACTTGCCCATCTTGAACACTAGATTCTTAATAATGGAAATAGTGTTATTGTTATCACAAAAAAGTGTAGTTGGATGTTCCTAAATCAAATGTAAATCCTTCAATATCCTTAAAATCCATATTGCTTGACAAATTTTTGTTGATGTTATAATATAATCTGCTTCAACTAAAGAGAGAAACATGGTTGCTTAATTTTTACTACTCCAAGATACAACTCCAGAACCAAGTGAGAATACATAACTAGATGTAGATTTTCTATCACCAATTGAATCAGCCTAATCAGAATTCATGTAGTAGCTTAAATTTTTTAGTGGAATAATAATGAATACCAAAAATTTGTGTACCACTCACATACCATAGGACTTTTTTTTAGCATGCCAATGAGACTCATGTGGATCCTACATGAATCGAAATATGGGACTCACAACATACATAATATCAGGTCTTTTTATAGTGAGGTACATGAGGTTCCCAACCAAACTTATGTGTAAAGTAGTATCCACTTTGGAACTTACATCTTCCTTGGTTAATTTCTCACCAAGGAATACAAGAGTTGCAATTGTTGTGCATGTCATCATTCTAAATATTTTCAATAATCATCTACATTCTTTTTTTGAAAAATGAAAATACCTACTACTTATTATTACACTTCCACACCAATAAAATAATGCATGAATCCCAGATCTAACATTTCAAATTCCTATTTCATTTTTTCCTAAAACTTCTCCATGAGAGTTTTAATATTACCTATATAAATAAGATCATCAATATAAAGATAAATAATGATAATATCATTACCAATATTTTGGACATACATGGTTGGCTCTGAATGGCTTCTGTTGAATCCCTTCTTCAATAAATAACTATCAATCCTTGCATACCAGGCATGAGGAGCTTGCTTCAACCCATAGAAAGATTTTTTTAACTTGTAAACAAACTATTATTTACCTATAATTTCATATCCCATCGGTTATTCCACATAGACTTCCTCATATATATAACCTTTAAGGAAGGTATATTTTACATCCATCTAATATAATAGCCACTTGTGTTGTGTAGTAATAGCCAAAAAAAATCTTGATTATATCAAGTCTTGCAACTAGAGTGAAAATTTCTAAATAATCTACTCCAAGTTTTTGTGCAAATCCCTTGGCAACTAGTCTTGCCTTGTGTCTTTTCACATAACTATCAGCATGATATTTCAACTTATAAATCTATTTGACACTAATCACCTCTTTGTCTTTTGGAAGTTGCACTAATTCCCATGTATTATTTTTATCAATTGCTTGCATCTCATCATTCATATCATCAATCCATACCATTTCTTTTACTGCTTCTTCATATAGGGAGGGTCAACTTGAATTTTACTAAGCAAATCAAAATTAACAATTGGATTCACATTAATCCTCTAATAAATTTCATTTAAATGTCATACGTTTCTTAAAGATCTCAAACTTGATGTTGGACTTGAACTATCACCTAAAGGTGTGCTAGTAGATGAACCTGGTGAACTTGAACTTGGAGAGCTCAAACTTGAGATACTATTGGGGATTGAACTTCCACTTGAGCTTGTGGGGAGAGGAAGAACACTTCTAACTTCTATTTCCATTATTACTAGTGGTGTTTTTTGTTGTGCACCTTTTTTCCATTGCCATTCTCCCCCTTCTTCAAAAATCACATCCTGACTAATAATCCATTTCTTTGTGTTAGTATTATAGAATTTGTATCCATTAGTAGCATCAGAATATCCCATAAAGATATAGTTTTGTGATTTTTCATCCAAATTCTTTCACTTCTAAATTGGAATATGAACATATGCAGGACAACCAAATAAATGAAGATGAGCCACTGAAGGCTTGTGACCACTCCAAGCTTCCTTTGGAGTGATGTTTTGAACTATTTTTATGGGGCTTCAATTCAAGATGTATACTATTGTTTCCATTGCTTCTCCCCAATAACCATTTAGAATATTTTTTTATTGTAACATACTTCGTGCCATTTTTATAATGGTACAATTCTTTCTTTCTGCAATACCATTTTGTTGGGGGTATAGGTTATAGTAAGTTATCTTAGATTCCATTTTTGTTAAAAAAATCAGAAAATGATTTGGAAGTGAATTATCCCCCTCTATTTTTTATGAGTATTTTGAGATAATACCCATTTTTTTCAGCCATAACTTTAAAAAAAATTTAAGCATTCAAAAGCTTTGCATTTTTACTTAGGAAAATAAATCCATGTGTGGCAAGAAAAATCATCAATGAATGTCAAAAAATAAAGACTATTTCCCAAAGATTCCTCTTACATAGCACCACAAATGTTAGCATGCACAAACTCTAGAGGATATTTTTCCCTCCAAGATTTGTTCACTATAAAACTATCTCAATGTTGCTTGCCAAGTGCACACCCTAACCAAACTTCTTCTTTTTCTTGAATCGTTGGAAGTCCTCTCACCATATTCTTTTTGTGAAGTAAATTTAATTCTTAAAAAATTAGATGACCATAAGGTTGATGTCATAACCAAAAATCATTTGTGTTTTCTTTGAAGGCATGCATAATAGTAGAATGCAGTGTGAGATGACATAACATATTCTCTATCATAGGAACCTTTGCTAAAAGATGATAATTTGTTGATTTATCAAATATTTTAAATAATTTTTCTTCAAACATAGTTTTATAAAAAATTTCTACAAGTTGCCCAATACTTAAAAGGTTATTCTATAATTTAGGCAGGTGCAAAGTATTTTGAATATAAGTAGTTTATCCTTGCTTAATTTTTACAGCAAGGGTACCTTTTCCCATCACATCAACCTCTTTATCATCACCAAATGTTACTTGACTTTTTATAGATGCATCTAATTTGACAAAGGGATCAGATTTACATATCATATGATTAGAGCAACCACTATCCAAAAAACACATAATTTTATTTCACCAAGTTGTATGTGAAGAAGGTGGAGTGGTTGGGATCTTCAAAAGATTATTTAGTATAGTTGGTTCTTGACTTGTTCAAGTCATATTTATTCTTTATACACTCAAATTCATAATGTCCATAACAATCAAAATATTTGCATTGGATACTTCTTTGATCCACAAAACTTCTACCTCTTCCTCTATTATTGCCTCTTCCTCTACTATGTCCTATATTATTAGAAGGTTCCCCTTGAGATTTATTTGTTTTAGAAAAAGGAGTTGTTGATTTATCTTCAAAATTCACTATATACTAGAAATCTTTCACTAAACTCTCTGTAGAATGTTGCATAGCTCCTCATGAGATTGTAAAGAACCAACTAACTCTACCACTTTGAAGGTGGTGATATTTTTGCATTCTTGAATGGCTATCACAACTAGATCAAATTTAGGAAGAAGAGATCTTAACATCTTCTCTACTATTTGTTGTGTTTTAAGATAATTCACAACACCTTGACTCCTAGTACTAAAATCTTGAATAGACTTAGCTTCTTTCATTCTTAAATTTTCAAAATATATTCTTAAGTTTTGAAGTCTTACCAATCTAACTTTGTTAAAACCTTGGTATGCAGTTTTTAAATCCTCCCATGCATCATTTGATTTTTTCATACCAGTAATACAAGGGAAAATTGAAATATCCAATGTGGATTGGATAACAAATAGTGCTTGATTTTCCTTATTTTTGTCTTCTTTCAACTGAGTTCTTTGGTTTGCTATCAAAGCATTTAGAGCATTCTAATTTACAAGTTTTATGTATCCCACTTACACGAATTCATAAAGATATTGGAATAATAGTAGGGTCTTCATATTAATACTCCAATAATCATAGCTATCTCTTGTAAATAGAAAAAGCTAAAATGTAAAGTTGATGATATTTACCATTTTAGAGATAACTAATAAGTTAGAATTGCTACTTGTAAAGTAAAAATTTTGTAACCTGCTCTGATACCAATTGAAACAAAATAAAAAGAAGCTCTAACACTATACTGAGAGATATTAAAATAATAAAAACCAAATAAATAACCATATTCTCGAGAAAATAATATATAAACTCAAAAATATAAAGACTCGAAATAAAAGACTTTTTTTATTCAATCTATGAAGCGTTGTTCAAAAATCTATTTTATAACAATCAAGAGTGCTTGTAATAAATATTTTGACTAATGTTTTAATTAAAAGTTAACAAATAATTTAAAAATAATATGTCCCATAATCAATCTCATGCATCTAAATGCATGAAGTGTAAAAAACATCTATAAATAAAATATTAAAATTAAACTATCATGCATGTAATTCGAACAACTCAAACGTCTTCTTCACAATCAACTTATTTCAGCCTGTGGTTTTTTCAATGCAATCTAAGGCATGCCTTGGATCTTCTCACCATTCCATAATTCAAATCCTATGATACACTTGAGCCATCTTTCAAAGCCTTCAGACCTTCCACACACACTAATAATTTTATGTCACCTAGTCTTTAACTACATCCTCAACATCTGCACCATTTCTTCAACAAATGTAGGATTAGGTGTTGGATATTGTTATAATTACTAATCAATAGTTGAGAATTATACTTTTTTTTTTGTTTCAAGTCTTAGTCAATAATATAGATTAAATAGTCTTGACTCAAGAGTCATTATTTATCAAATTCTCTTACTTACGAGTTTTTTAAATTAGTGTGTCTTGTTATTAAGTTAAATAGTTTATTCATGTCAAAAGTTAATTATAAAATGAGTTAGGAGTTAGACTGAGAACATAAAAATTATTTAACTCTTTGTCTTTTGTATGCTATAATTGAGAGTCAAAATAAAAAACCCATATAATGGATGCATTTTCATGGTAACCAACATCCTTATGTCAAATAATTTAGTCTTAAGGGTGTTATATTATAAAAAATAGCATACATTTGAGCATCAATACAACATTTTTTAAGTAAGTAGAAACATGTCAGAGGATGGAGGACACAAGATCTTGGAGAATAAATAGCATCATCTTACAAACCGCTAGTGATGGGTCCACATTTTGAGATAATAGCATATTTTGGGCCAAAACTAATATGTCGTGGATGATTGCTAGTGGTAGTGGTGATTATCTATGTTGTGCAAGATTAAGTGGTAATAATCATGTGCAGCGGCTAAAAACATGATAATGAGGATTTGATCCTCATTTTTAATTTCCATTTTTTAAATTATGTGGTTTGTGAAATAAATAAAATATTATAATTTTCCCATACTGAGTTGGAGAAAAGGAGAATGTAGATCTCATGGAATATGTAAATAATTGTATAGGAGGGCAATTGATTGCATAATTTCTTTGATTGCAAAGATCCTCTAACTATCATACTTTATTGGAAGATGGTCAGTTAATGACTATGTTCAACTAGAATTAAAAAAGAGATAAGTTCTCATATATACATAATCATGTGTATCAAGATCTAGACATCAAGATTTAGAAAATAGTGTGCAAACCTAAAAGTATGTGTTGTCATATGATTATGTTTTTAATTCACATGATGTACTTTCTCCCAATGTAAAAAATAAGTGGGGAATGTTAGAATTTAGTATTTACATTAAGATAAATTATTGTGTTACTGTATAATTAATATCATTATTATTGATTAGTTAGTTAATTGAATATATTTTTTGATAAATATTACTTTTGGAGGGATCCTTACCCTAATTTATTTTGATCAGATCTCCCACTGGACTGAGACACAATCGAGGGCCCAAATAACTAAGTGATCATCTATCACAAGTACTAGAATTACTAACAATAGCCACAACTAGCCCGATAATACCAATGAACAGTAATAACAAACCTAAGAATACCATCAATGACCACAACTCACCCATGAATACCAATGATTAGACATAACCAACCTTTGATACCAAATTGAGATTTGAACCTAGGTGGTGTTTGAAGCAAAAAAGTCACTTTACCAACTCACTCACATCTCATTGGTAGTTAATGCAATATATTATTGTAAACAATATATTTCATATTTTGGTTTAGTTATGAGATTTTGTAATAACTCATTAATATGATATAATATATATAAGGAGACGTGTTAGATAGAAAATCTTCATGATTATAGGAAAGAGATTTCTTATATATTTTTATTATGTCAATTGAATGAATAATAGATAGATAGATAGATAAACATATTATATTGTGTGATTAAATTACACACTATTCAAATCCATTATATAGTGTATGAATAAAAACTTGGTATATGTTCCTCAATTTCTATCACCATCTTAGCCACTGGCACACACCTCCTACAATAGTCCAGTTATAATACTCCTTAGAGTCTAAAGCCAAAGTCCTTTTTTTAGGACCTCTTAACAAACCCTAAAATACCTCATTCAAGACATGGTTATTAAGAACCATAAATCTTCCAACAATAGAAAAATATGATGTCCTCATGAACCACTAACCTTCAAAGTGCTCAGGACAAAATAGGGAAGGAACAACACACAAATTGAACACCATGGACTCAACTATAAATAAAATAGTAACCACCCATATGATTGCATCTAGTTCTAACACCAGTAAATAGGGAGATCATCCTCACCATACTAGAAACTTCATGTAAGCAAGGTCTCAAACATACCAAAAAGAATTTGATGCAAGGCTTTGAAAGATCTATTAGAATCCCAAAAACACAACCACATCGAGCCATAGAGAGAAGTAAAACCCCATATTTGAACAAGCATCGAATATGGAACATCCAAAAAGATGTTTATTGATGAGGAACAATGGCCATCTAGATCTGGATCATTATTTCCACCCTATCCATTCTCATCCTCCACTCCCATTTCAAAATAAAAAAATTGTTGTGTTGGTAGGGGACATAAATTTCCCTATCTTGAAATAGTAATCATGATAGTATTGGCTATTGTCTATTATGGATTACAAATTTAATAATGAATATTGTGTTTATTTGATCCCTCCTTTGTATCAAAATTATGTTTTATTATATGATATTGTAACTTTATTCAATTTTTCTAATAATCTTGACTAAGTTCATGAAGAGTTGTATAGCATATAGAGTTGTTATCATATGTTGACTATGTCATTTTTTTGTATTAGAGCCATAACCTTCCTAGTTGGAAAAAGTGTGAAGAAAATCTTATAAAAATAAGTGTGTTTATTATATGTAGATTATGAAAAAGAAGTTCTGCAAGTTTAGAAAGACATTGGGTGAAAATGGACTTTAGATCAGGCATTGCTATAAGGTTTGTAAGAGTATGATCATATAGGGTTGTTCACTTGACACAAATAATGAGAGATATCCAAGTCAAATTGACTATAATATACACCTCCCAAATAAGGGGAGTTCATATTGAGGATGTAAGTGATGATGAAGGAGAGAGATCCCAAGGATATCAAGAACCTAAAGAAGAGGTAGGGGTTGTAAATAAGATAATATTTTATTAGAGTTATGTCAAAGACTTGAATCAAACCCAAATTAGAAAAACCTTATTATAGTGGAGGCCTAAATGGTGAAGAGCTTATAGACTAAATTATAGAGATAGAAAAAAATGACTAAGTATCAATTGAGTCAAAGAAAGTAAATTTTTCTTGTATAAGGTTAGAATTTCATGCATTTTTATGGTGGAACTATGTGCAATCTGAAAGGCAAAGAAGTTATAAAGAGAAAATTAAAATTTGGGATAAAATAAATTATAAATTGAAGCCAAATTGATGCATGATATGTGTTATTGGGAAAGCCATAGTAGTTTGATAGAAAAATAATTCATGATGGAGCAAAGAACATGTATAGTTTCTAGAAAGGTGATATGAAAGTAGTTATGTTACCTCTTAAAGAAGAAGGATAGGTTGAAAGTGTTGGGTTTTCTCTATTTATGTCAATGTTAAAGCCTCTTCCCAATAGCCTAATGTGTTGGCCCTATCATGCAAGGGATGAGTCTCGTGCACTCACTTGAAGCATGCAATGAAAGAACAGTTCCTAAAGACTTTGAAACATGAAATGTGTTTACTCATTTCTTATCAAATAAATATCCTACTATTTTTATTTAGCATAATATACTATACTACCATCACTAGCTAAACATAAAAGGAAATCATGACTTTATTCACTTAACACATTTTAATATTCAACACAGTTAATAGTCCATTGCTTGAAGTACCATATGATAAACATTGAATTCTCATTAAGTGCTTACAGATTACAAGACATAATGCTCTATATTCCTTCAAAGGTTCACACACACCAATCCCCCTACAAATTCTTACAACAAGGGTTTTTATAATTTTTCTTCCCTATCCAAGTGTTAATTTCCCAACTCAAAATAGACACATAGAACATGGACTCTCAACAAGCTAAGATTCATGGCTCTTACAATTAATTGTTCATATAGAATCAGGCCTATCTGCCTCTAGATGCCTACTCTATGTTATACATTAATTTCTAAGTGTTTTATTCCTTACAAGCTGGTATAAGGCCTCTAATCGATGGGGTTAAAGTGTTTTATTTGATTTATTTTTCAAATTTCTCTCATGTTCCTCACGCTCCACTTCCCTCACACTCCCCTCATCTTTTGCTTCTTATTTCAAGTTCTCTATTCTTATGTTCCTCATGCCACATTTTCTCTTCATTGGGTCCTCTCACACTGGGTCTTTCATGCCATTGCCTTCTGCATCCTTCAACTCTCATGTTGTTAGTCTCATGTAAAGGTTCTCTCATTATATGGTTCTCCCATGTCGTGCTAATACTTGAATTAAAATGGACAATGGTCCCTCTATGTTGTTTACCAAAATTAGAATAAATACTTAGTCAAAATTGAGGGGCCAACATCACCCCACACTAAGTTGTTATTCCATCCCAGATTAAGTCATACTGGCATCCTTAAAGAACTCAGGCCTTTTCTACTCAATTTCTTTCCTCAACTCATCCCAATGGGATAAGACATCGAGAACTTTAGTAGTTATTTTTTCAATGGCCTCCTTTACTAATTTTAACTCCTCAGGCTAAATTGGAGTCTCAATCTTCTTCATTTATTCTTCCAAGGCTACGCTAGCTTCTTTTTGAATGTTCTCTAATTCAGAGACCTCCTTGTCAACCTATCCTTAGAGTGTGGACAAATTGGTATTTATTTATTGATGATGGTTATTAATAGCATTTTCCATCATTTCCACATCCTTAAATGACTTCATGTGCTTGACACAGTCTTTTATTAATAGCACTGCATCAGCCATTTATTGGCTTAAGACCTCCTCGTCATTGAATTGGGATTCTATTATTTTATTTGAGTGAGCCATGTGTGCAAAATGTCATGAAAAGTTGGGATAACCTCCTTGAATATTTCTAAAGTAATACGATAGATATATATTGTAATGGTGAACTATAAAATTTCCTAAGACTCATCTCTGGGTATAGGGCACTCCTTATTCTTTTTAAGCAAAATCTCAACCAATGTCTTTAATTTTTGTAGGGCATCCCCATCCAATGGTACACCATCTGCTAGTACTAGATTTTTTTTCAAAATTGTTTTGTAAAGGTTTAATACCCTTACCTTAGCCTCAATGGTATCTTGAAGTTATTACTTCAAGGAGGCCACTTCCTTGGCTAGCACCTACTTTTTAGCATACACTTTATTATACATTTCCACCACCTTGCCATGTTTTTTTGGTCATGTACGCGTCTGATTCTAAAAAAATATTTTAACACATCACTTCCATGGAAAGTTTCAAAAATGTATTGATTTTCATTATTGGGAAGAGCTGTTGTGGATCAAATTTCATGAATTTTGGCAGTCCTAGGGCATCTGGGCCAAAAAAATGCAATCCAACAAAACATCAAACTAAAGCTCTTCATTATACATATCCAAAAGGAAGGATAATTGCTTCCTTGTTTCTTGGGTCATGTCAATAGGGTATAAATTCTTCCAAAGATAGAGTTTCTATTCATCTACACTGAACTGGTGTTGTTCACACAGATTAGATGATGCTCTCTATTTTTGGTTCCCCCTCAGCTAGCCCCTTCCCCTTTCCTAGGTCTCGCTCAAGTTCCTTATGGTTTTTGGTAGCCATCCCATCCATTCCCATTTATCCAATATTGATTTTATCAACATTTGAGACTTATTTCATAGGGATGAAAACTTCTCTAGATTGGATTCCATATTATGTATCTACTCTTATGAGGGGTCCCTTTGGGGTGCTTGACTTGGAAGGTGGTGAGGTGCTAACTTGGAGGTAGTCCTTGGAGAAGGTAGAGGTGAAGGTGGTGATGGTGGTGAATGTGTGGGAGTTGGATGAGGAGATGGTTGAGGTAGATAAGGTGGGTTAGGTGATTGGGAAGGAGTATGATGAGGTGAAGGTGATACAAGTGGTGAAGAATTATGAGATGGAGATGGAGATGATGATGGTGAAGGATGAGGTGAAGGTGAAGTTCAAGGTGGTGGTTATGCACTAAATGGTGATGTTGAACTAGCTTGGAGGGCTATGCCTTCACTATCTTCAATCACCTTTGGGGTGCCTACTACCCACTTGTGATAGTGCTTGGCTCAGACTACCTCTTTTTCAGTGGTATTTGGGGGATCCTCTCCTTGAGGTCTCCATCTTGAGGGCTTGGGTTAGGGTGTAACATATAAAATAGTTTGTGTATCTATTCCCCAACCAATATATTCTTAATCTTAATGTTGGTTATGCTTTTCTCTCCCCTCTTCATATAGACCTTTTTCTCAAGATATACAAATATTTTTCAGAGGGTGTGGCACTCTGCATCGATCTATTTTACTTGTATATTGATCAATTGTGTATCATAAATTATATTGATGAAATTGATAAAGTAGCACATAGAGAAGGCATATGGTATCTTAAGCCATGCTAAGAGATCTCCTAAGGGATTCATCCAAATATGTGCCAAGGAGTAGTGTTGTTTCACAGTGAATGATGCTTGATCTTTTATTAGGGAGGGAAAATCCTTAGGAATTGCCATTCATTCTTGAAAGCCACCTTCATTCCATCAAAATAGTATCTCATCTTTCACTTATATGTTGGATTGATGTGCTGAGGGTAGGTGAAATCTTTGTAGTGCTTGATGTGGGACTTGTGAGTGGGGAGATACACCCACTTCAAGTATCTTAAACTGTAATCAAGCACGTATATTTCATCAAAAACCAATAATAATAATAATAATATTGCCCCTAAGGAAACCTAAACTTAGGCATTGTATATGCCTTCTCTATATCTTTGACTATCTTTTGGGCAAACTACAGTGCATAAATATATTGTATTCCTTACACTACTTGGTGCATGATGTGCAAGTGGGCCATATCCACCTCATTCCATCGATCAGTCCTTCTGACCTTGGTGGAAATGATCTACACTACACTCTTAGGGTGGGATCTTATAGGTTTGTAATGTGAATTACATGCCCTTTCATTTGATACATAAACACAATGGTGGTTTTTAGATCTCTTCCATATCTACCAAGTCATCCAACACATTGACCCCTGAGCACTGGAGTCCTATGACTTTGCTTACCCTCTCTATGTTTATCTTCATGTTTCACCCTGTGAAGTGGATGCAATCCTCATGAATGTATGAGAATGGGAAACTAAATTGCCTCAATATTATTTCCAAAATATGGTAGTTCAAAGAGTTGGAAGAGGCCAACTTTGTCCAGTTGGTTCTTTATGGTCAAGTCATAAACCACTTAGTTTCATGTGTTGGTGATCTAGACCTAATAATCATTTTACAACTACACCTCATTTCTTGACTGGCGGTGGTTGTAATCAAATACGATCATAGTTTCCACCTTAGAGACCCATTTTTTCATGCACAAGACTAACTTGGGGTATTACATCTCTTCTATATAAATGGTTTGAGGGGGACATGGTGGAGTGGTCTATGATGAAGAGGCATGCACCTTCTTCCCTTTTTCACCATCTTGGCTTCTTTTGTGCTCTTGCTCTAAACTTTTAAACACTACAATAGCCTTAGTGTCTCTTTTAGGTATTTCAAATGCTCCTCTCTTATAGGGAACCATTATTCTCCACTCACCTCTCTATCTCTTATGGTATGGTTGATATTTTTTCAATTCTTTTTGCATTTTTCTTCAGTTGCATTACCCTCCTTGGTGTTGTAAGGTTAACCCTCGACTATCTCATGTTCCCAAATGAATACATGGTGGAAATCAAACTTGCCTCAGCTCTCAATCTTCACACTTCAACAATGGTAGAACCTACAACCTGTAACTTTTACAAAGATTGACCTCAACCCACTTCTACACATATTTGCACTTAACAACCTTCCTCTTTTGTTTGGAAATCCTCCTCATGTCTTTGTTTATTTATCAATCACTTTATTCTGCAAGGAGATTGACTTCATCTCTGGTTCTCTAGTTTCTTAAACACTTGAAGATTATAGCAAGGTAAAGTGTAGAATGGCTTTTACTTGTTTATTTATAATTCTACCAACTAGTTTACATCATTAATTTCTTTCCTCTCCTTGTCATTTCTAGTCATAAATACATATATTTTAATGGTCTTCATATTTTAGATCTTACATCAAGCCTTTAGTGTTCTAATAAACCTATCCCATCATTCCACTCACATGCTTGTTGTTATGAATAACCTTGTCACATTGATGGTCCATTCCTTCATGTGCCTTTCTTGAAAGTGGGTGACAACTATCCCATTTTTTTGGAGTAGTGGAAACTAGCTGTCATGCAAATGCAAAGAATTTATTTTATTAAATGACGCATGGACCTTTAATCACTTGCATGTTATGTATGACTCTTTTTCCCTTGAAACTTGTGCACCCACATGTTATGTCTTGTATTCATATGCATAATATCTTACCCCACACTAAAAGGGTTCATGGTCCTCCAAAAAAACAACTAAACTAAGAATTTCAAAATAGATTTGTATGCCTCAAGTGCAAAGATTTTCATTGAAAGAATAAAAATACTAATTTAATAGCCTTAAGCCTTATTGAAAATAACACAAACTTAAATAGAATCATAATATTATTGAAGCTGACTCCCATTATAGTGTCCTGGGAGGAATTGACCATCTATTCACTTTAGTCAATAAGCTATAGTAGGTTGAATATGATGAATTATGAATGGTCCATACCAATGAATGCATAGCTTCCCAGGGTGGCACATGAAATTAGAGTCATAGAGTATAAATTTCATGTCTAGGGTGAAGATTTTGTTTTTTAGATGGTGATCATGCCATGCTTTCTATTTCTATTTCTCAACATCTTGATTCTAGTGGGCAAAGAATTGAGCCTCATCTAGTTTCATGAGTTCATCAAGCCAAGCTTTCAAAGAGGCATTATCATCAAGGATTCCTATACATGTTATCTAGAGATATGAAACTAGGAACTTAACTGGCATAATTACTTCCTTTTCATATACTAAGTTAAATGGTGTACTTTTGTTGAGGCATTTGTATGTGGTCTGGTATGCCCAAAGTACTGCAAATACCCTATCATCCCAATCAATTCTACTAAAATTTTAATTTTTTATTAAAGTGGTACCAAGGATCTTGTTGAAGGCTTTAGCTATTCTATTATCCTGTAGGTGGTATGGTGTTATCTTGTAATGCATAATCATGAATTCAACCAATAAGATTTGAATTGTCTCATTCAAGAAGTGGGTTCCATAGTTATTGGTGAAGCTTAGAGGACATCTAAAGTGTGTTATAATGTTTTCCTATATTAACTATATGGTATTCATTATATTACATTCATTAGTTGGTGTTACTTTAGCTCAACATGTTAAGTAGTCAATTGTTGTAATTATGTACTACAAGCCTATGCATCGTCCTATTGGAGTGATGGGCCCCATAAATTTAATAGCCCACTTTTTAAATGGTTTTTGGGAAGAAATTGGTTGCAATGGCATGGCATCTCTTCTATTGGGTCTTCCCACATGATATAAAATATCACATTGCCTTGCATATGCCTTTGCATCTTTAAATAAAGTCAGCCACCAAAGTCCAGTGAGCAACACCTTGCATGTTATAGCCTCCCCAACAGAATGTCCTATGGTAATACCTTCATAGAATTCTCTTAATACCTCAAGGAATTCATGTTTCATTACACAATGGTAGTACCTCGTCATGGTCCATATTGTACATATCTCCTGCTATTATTTGATAAGGTGTGGTGCAAACCATAAGTTGTTTCTTTTCTTGTAAAGTGAGATAATCAAGTGCATAACCAATAGTGAGGAATGCCACAATATCCTCTAATTATTCATGTACCCTAATAACTTGGAATAGTTTTACATTGGGAAGGTCATATTCTATAGCATGTGGAGGTTCACTATTTTTAATTTGAGATAAATGATCAGGTTCATAGTTGGTTTTCCTAGGTTTTATTACTACAAAAAATTAGAATTCTTGGAAGAAAACTATCCATAAAAAAATTATTCCATGGAGAACTAGACTATTGACAAGATTCTTTATAGCCTCATGTTTGGCATAGAATATAAATGGTGTGACCAGAAGGTACTATCTAAATTTTTGTAGCATGTAAACCATAGACAAGGCTTCACGTTCAGTGGTGGTATAGTTCCTTTTAATCGATGTGAGTTTATTGCTAGAAAAATAAATTAGACAGCCCAAATTTCCCTCTCCTAGTTATGCAAGTATTATACCAACTACTGTGATAAATGCATCAACATGGACATGAAAAGGTTTTGTCCAATCTAGAAATTGCAAGATAAGAATGATAACTAGTCTTTCCCTTAGAGTTTCAAAAGTTGCCTTATAGGAATTAGTCCATATAAATTGTTCATTATGCGTTAATATCTCTTCTAGGGGCACTATAATCTTGGCATAACCCTGAATGAACTTCTTGTAATATCTCATGTATCCTAAGAATGCATGCACCTCACGTTGAGTTCTTGGCACTAGCAGATATAGAATGATAGAGACCTTGGTTGGATCTATTAGGAGTCCCTCTTTACAAATGATATGCCCAAGGAATACCCAAAAAGGTTTTACAAATAAGCATTTCTTCAAATTCATGTAAATTATAACACTCAACAATGCTCAAGCATGAGACTAAGATTGGCACAGTGGTCCTTGATCAGCTCGTATACCATCCAGTCATCTAAGTAAACTTGGAGAAACTTATGGATAAAATATTTGAAAGCCTCCATTGCTACCTATGATAATACTATCAAGGCATTTTTCAGGCTAAAAAGCATGATAGTATAGGTAAAAGAGCCCCATTTTTTAGTAAATTTGGTCTTAGAGTAGTCTTTCCCAATGATCTAGACTTGGTGATACCCTGGAAACACATCAATAAAGGAGTATATCTCACAACTGACAACACCTAATATTTCCTCTATGAAAGGTGTTGGGAAAGGATCGATGACATAGGATGCATTCAAAACTCGATAATCCATGTAGATATTAATATGCCCATCCTTCTTGATGTTGATTACCATATGACTCACCCATTTAGATTCATCAATAAGATTAATTACTTCAGTGCAGATCATGTTATCAATCTCTCCTTTCACATGTCCTCAGAGGTTAGGGTTCATCTAGTATGGGTATGTATTCATAGGGTGTGTACCATCAATCAACTTTATATGCATCTTCCCAAGAGAAGGGTGAACCCCTTTTATTTTTTTATGATTCCTTGGAAACACATCCTGATACTCTTCCAGTAACTCAAAGATTTGTAAAATTTATGTCTCAGTCTAATAATTTCTAATGGTCACCACCTTAGGTTTTGACCCCATGCCAATGTTAAGTTAAATATTTTGAATGGACCCATGATAAGGGTTGTCTATGATGGATTTGATGTCCTAAACATTTCATGATATAGTACTCATAGGAGCATGCAAGTTGTTATTCAATGGATCAAGTGGAGTGGACCCTTCTCCTTCATCTACTTGAAAGATGAGCTTCTCTTTTCCTAGGTGGATTTTCTCATGACATTTTTCACTAAAGACTATCGACAGTGTAAGAGTTGATTGTCTAAGGGGGCTCAGTGAACAAACCCAAGAGTTCTTCTAGTTCTTGATGAATATGATGTAGGCATTATTCTACCAGACTCGGATTTCTAATGATTACTTTATGTATGGTTTAAAGAATAAGTTGAAAGTCCATCCTTGGTGAAGAGTAAGAAAGTGTTGATGTCATGTATTCCTTTAGTAACTACTAAAACCTTGTTCCCATGTGCCTTACTTCATGTATGTACCAAGCCTATGCCCAAATGCATAAAGCTCCATAGAACATATGAACCCATAGGTATTCTAGTAAAAATGTTTCCTCAACTCACCATATTATTTCACAATCCTCAAGGTGAGGTTTCAGGTGCTTCTATGAAATTATAACTGAGTGTGCATATGATCTTATTATCATGGTGGAATCTATGATGTATATCAGCTCATACTTGATCCCAATAAAAAAGGCACTCTTTATGTGTATGCCACCACCTGGTAGTGGTGTCATAAAAAATGTGGTATAATGACCTCATCCATTCATTTTTGGTACCATAGAACTCTTTGAGGCACTAGACAAAATCACGTACCTATATTTGTCCTTGGAACCATGGAGCTTCATTAAGTCTCTCCAATAATGGTCCCTCCAATGGTCCTCACATTGTTAAACCCATGAGGCACATAGATTTGTGATGCTTGAGAAGATGGTATGGGATGTTTGCATCTCTATTGATGGTATTGCATAATCTTCTAGTGAGGTCATAATCACCATGGGCCCAATAGTTGTAAGCATTGTTTGTTGTATCTGAGATAGACTAGTTTTCCATCCAGTGAAGAATACCATCTAGCATCAGATCATGTTATTTATCATGTCAAGCAGTCACACTATATAGATTATTGATGTCTTCATCAGTGCTCACAAGCTCAATATAGGGTGGTCTTTGTGCTTGGTCTAAGGGTATTATCATTCATTGATTGGTATTTTCAAAGTTAATGTATCAATTTTTAAAGCTTAAATCTACATGATTTTCATAGCACTAAGGCCTTCTTAGTAAGGTTGGGTATTCATCAGCCTCTACCAACTCTAAAACCTCAAATTTTGCCTTGAAGGGAACCCCAAGTATTTCAACAATGGCATTTTTAAAGAATCTGATAAGATACACACTGGTCTTGTTTTCCATAAACAAGACATGAAGTGAAGGTTAAAAGGATTAGACATCTTTCACCAGGCATCTTTAATGAGAACATTTACTTCAATGCTAGTATCTACTAGAATATCCTATATTATTTTTTCATTGATAGTAATATTAACTAATATTTCTCCATCTTCTAGGGAAGTGGAACTAGGACTTTCATGATGTCAAGCATGGTTTAAATATGAATCTTCACTTTGCTAACTAAGTTGAGTGTGGGATTTGTTTGGTAGGTGGGCTTGGCCTTTAAGCTAGGTGCTAAGCTAGGGAATGATGTCTTCATCAACCATGTGTTTATATAGTTCCTAAAAACTATCATGTATTACTAGAGGTTTAGTTTCCCTTTGCACTATTGCATGTTGTGTGACATCCTTGTCCTTAAGGTATTGAATATCACCTTGGAGTTTAGGCACAAGTGTTATTATATCTTAAAATACATCCTTTTGTTAAAGTGTATTATGGTACTTCTTAGCATATAGTTCTTTCTGACGTACCTTTTCAATTAGGTTGGGTGTAGATTGCATCGAGCCCCTACTACAAATATTAATATTTACTTACTATACAATAAGGATGGTTGGTCAAGTGTGCCATTGTGTTTTGTCTATATAGATCATATTGGTTCCTTTTTCATTTTAGTCCTTTGTAGTGGTTTCATATAAATCTGGACACTCTTCTAGATGATAGTCCTTTTTATAGTTAGCACAAGTTGGGTATTCTAGGTAATCATTTTGATAGTGGTCTAGAAAACCACACTTGTAGTAAGTATTTGGTATAAATTTACCACAACCTCATCCTCATCCTCTTTTATGCCCATGATAGCCACCATTGTCTTAGAAACTAGCAACTGAGGCCTGGCATGTACTGCATGTTCGAGCTTCATGAATATCACTAATCAGATGGAAATCATTGGTGTCATGGGTATAAGCATCATAAATATTACAATACATAGATAATTTAGTGTTCATAGCCCATTTCAAGAGTGGACACGATCAAACATCATGGTCATCATGAAAAATATCACAATTTTTCTTTAGGACTATGTGAATGTTCTTGCGTGGGAAGATGTTTCTTTTGTGTCCTTCAGTTTCACAGTCAGTACACCAAACACCACTATGTGTCTCATGTGCATTATTTGTCAACAATTTTTCAAGTTGAGAATTCATAGATGTTATTTATGCCTCCATAAAGGTACTAATCCTAGTATCCATACTTCCAACCACTTTAGCACGTAGGGCAGCCTCTAGAGCCTCACACGTATTGGTGAAAGTTTTTGTGACAAGGTCCATAAAAAAGGTAACAATAATCCTCCTATGAACCATTTTGAATTTTGAGTAGGATTTATTTCAAAGGATAACTTAGAAATAAAGGTCTTGAACTGATCATCATATTCTCGTATGCTCTCTGTAAGTCCCTACTTTATGTCTTTTAGCATTGCTATACTCTGTTACTCAAACTCAAGAATATCAAATTCTTATAGGAATGTTGCTTTTATCTAATCATAATCAATCACCACTTGCTGAGGGTCAAATTTATGATACCATTTGTGTGTGTTATCTAAAAAGGTGTTTAAAAATTGTGTTGCCTTTCACTCAAAGGAATGATGCCACATACTCTCCAAATCAGTTCACACTTGTGAACATGCTTGGCTGCATTTTCTACCCCTTGGTACTTAGGTAGGTGCAACGTCATTTCATAATAAACCATAGGTGGTTGAATAAATGGTTGTTAATAAATTCAAACTCCTATTCTTAGAGGGGATTTGCTTCCTCCAACACCTCCTCTTAATCTTCTTCCAGTGCCTCTAGTAGCAGTGCCTTAGGAAAAAGGCATGATGGAGGGTTGAGTTCCTAGATTTGGGCCTATACTTTGGCCTTGAGGACTAAATCCTCTAGGAATTCCAAAATATGCCATGGACTTCTCTTGAAAAGAGAAAGATATAAATACTAATTTATTGCCTAATAACCTGGTCTCAGTTTCCCTTATCTGTTCAACTTCTAAATTTGTACTATCTATATCCAAATTCCTTATATGTACTCTATCTAACTCAAAGACATGATCATGCACTATAGTGGGTGAGCCTCGTTGAATTGTACTTGGTTCATATCTAGTAGTCTATCTTGTTTATCCTTTGCAAGATAAAAGTAGCAAAGGTTTGGCCCATAAGTGATGGATTCCTCATACATGTTCAGCTCCTTACAGCTCTTCACAGCACTCCTCAAGTGCTCCCAATCTCTTCCCATACAACTAACTCCCATTATCCTCTGTTGATCTTCATCATACTTCCATATTCATAGTTTTCATTGGCTTGCTACCATGTTGATCCCATAATCTTGAACCAACTAATATTCTCCACTCCAAATGTGCAGCTCACACATAAAATATTTTAGCCTTCCATGGATAGTGTTTTCAACCTAAGATAAATAATTAGATTATCAATATCGAAGGGAAACAATGAAAGATATCACCCCTTAGTTCTCATATAAAATGGAACTTTACTTCCTCAAGACATGAATATGTGGTCATAGTGTATTCCAAGATGTAACTATTTCAAACACTTTTCCACCAATAATTAACCACTCACATCTAGGAAACTTTCAATCATGCTAAACTCATATGTTGTTATAGTGTCCATGACTATCTGTGTCCAAGGTTTTGGGATCATCCTTGAGCATATGCTAAGATCTAGGAATGCAAAAGAATAGGGACCTTAGAAAAAAAAGGTCTCATATAATAAGTTTTAGAGGTTTTATTCTACCCACTATCATGTAAAAACTCCTGGTTCAAGATATGGAACCACAAAATTGTCTTAGACACTAGTAATCTATTATTCAATATTCTCTAATGTAATGCACTCAAACATTTTCAATAATCATGCTCCAATTGATTCAGATCCTAGTAATAGAACCAAAATATTGGGTTTTCTCTATTTACATCAACACTGAAGCCTCTTCCCAATAGGCTAGTGCATTATCCCTATCATACGAGGGATAAGTCTTGTGCACTCACCTAAAGCATGTAGTGAAATATCGATTCCTAAAGACTTTGAAACATGACATGTGTTTACTCATTTCTTATCAAACAAATATCCTACTATTATTCCTTAACATAATAGATTATGCTACCATCACTAGCTAAATATAAAAAGAACTCATGACTTTATTCACTTAACACATTTCAATATTCAACATAGTTAATAGCCCATTGTTTGAAGTACCATATGATAAACATTGAATTCTCATTAAGTGCTAATGGATTACAAGACAGAATGCTCTATATTCCTTTAAAGGTTCACACACACCAATCCCCCTACAAATGCTTATAATAGGGGGTTTTATACTTGTTTTTCCCTATCCAATTGTTAAGTTCTCAACTCAAAATAGGCACACAGCACACAGACTCTCAATAAGATGAGATTTGTGGCTCTTGTAATTAATTATTCCTATAAAATTAGGCCTCTACACCCCTAGATGCCTGATCTATGTTATACATTCATTTTCAAGTGTTTTGTTCCTTGTGGACTAGTGCAAGGCCTATGATTTGTGGATTCAAAGTGTCTTATTTGATTTATTCTTCAAAATAATCCCACATTTCTTGTGCTTCACTTCCCTCATGCTCCCCTAGTCTTCTATTTCTTGTTCTAGGTCCTCTATTCTTAGGTTCCTCATGCCACATTTTCTCTTGACTAGGTCATCTTCTATTGGCTCTTCCATGCCATTATCCTTTTGCATCTTTCAACTCTTGTGTTTTTATTCTTGTGCCATGGTCCTCCTATGCCATGATGGTACTTACATAAAAATGTATAATGGTCCCTCCATGCTGCTCACCAAAATTAGAATAAATATTTGGTCAAAATTAAGGGGCCAATAGAAAGCATGATGACTGCAAAAGAATTTATCAAATATATGAAGGTCATAGGGTGTCATTATGCATTAGTAGTGAAGGAAAAATACATAGAAGTGTTACAATTACCAAAAAAAGTAGTAGTAGTGTTAAAATAATATGTAGATGTTATACCTAATGAGTTACCATATGGTTTACCACCAAATAGATATATTTAGCTTCATATTGATTTTATTTTAGAATCATCTCTACCCAATCAAACAACTTATAGGATGAGTCCAATAAAACATGTACAATTGAATAAACAAGTTACTGAATTGGTGGGAAGGGTGTAGTGAGGGCGAACATGAGTCCATGTGAAATAATAACATTGCTAAATCCAAATAAATATGGAGGGTAGAGGATGTGTGTGGATAGTAGATCAATAAATAAAATTACAATTAATTATAGGTTTCGTATACCTCATTTAGATGATATGATGGATGTTCTTGCAGGAGAAAAATATTTTACCAAGATTGATCTGTGTGGATACTATCATATTCTAATTCATGAAGAAGATTAATGAAAAATAACATTCAAGACTAAAAATGGTTTATATGAGTGGATGGTGATGCCATTCAGATTATCTAATGTACCTAGAAAATTTAAGAGGTTGATGAACACAATGCTATGAGAATACAGTGGTAAATTTTTGGTGGTTTATTTTTATGATATTTTAATATTTATTAAGACTAGAGAAGAACATTTACAACATTTAAGAATGGTATTATAATTATTAAGAAAAGATAATATCTATATGAATTTGAATAAGTATAGGTTTATGTAAAAAAATTTGGTATTTTTATGATTTGTAATTTCATTAGATGGTGTAAGAATAGATAAAGAAAAACTAAATGTGATTTATGAGTGGCCTATCCTAAAGAGCATCATAGAGGTAAGAAGTTTCCATGGTTGAGCAAATTTTTACAGAAAGTTCATTAAGAATTTTAGACTTATTGACCAATAAAAAATTGTATGAGAGGAAAAGAATTTTCATGGATAAGGGCATCAACAAAAATCTTTGAGTTGTTGAATAATAAAATTATAAAAAATCTTATTTTAGCATTACTAGATTTTAGGTAAGTGTTTGAGGTTTATTGTGATGCTTCATTTATGGGAATTGGTTTTGTGTTGATTTAATAAGGGAAGCCAATAGAATATTTTAGTGAGAAGTTGAATGAGGTAATAAAAAATTATTCTATGTATGATGTTTAATTTTATGTCATTATAAAAGCATTAAATCATTGAAGGCATTACCTGGTGCCTAAGCAGTTTATCCTATTTTACTGATCATGAGGCTTCAAAGTATGTGAACACTCAAAAAAAGTTAAATAGTAGGAATACAAAGTGGGTGTCTTTCTTATAGGGTTATAATTTTGTGTTGAAACATGAATCAATAAAATAGAATCAACTAGTTGATACTTTAAGCAAGTGAGTGAGGTTGATAGCTACTCTGGTGAGTGAAGTAGTTAGATTTGAATTTATTAAGTATATGATACTTATTCATATTTTGGAAAGATAGTTGAGAAATGTAGGAATCCATTAATAGGTGAGACAAGTACTTTTTATTATGAGTGTCTTATGTAAGATGGTTATCTCTTCAAAGGATAATAATTATGTAATCCAATTGGGTCTCTAAGAGATAATATTATAAAAGAAATGCAAAGTGGTGGTTTGGTTGGACATTTTGGTAAGACAAGGACAATAAATTTGGTGGAGGATAAGTATTTATAGCCAAAGATGAAGAGAGATGTGATAATATATATTTCAAGGTGCAGGATATGTCAGGTGGCAAAAGGACATGCACAAAATATAGGTTTGCACATACCATTACCTATTCTAAGAGAGCCATGGACAAATTTGAGTGTGGATTTTATGTTGGGATTACCAAACACATAGAGAGATAATGATTCAATTTTTGTTTTTGTAGATAGGTTTTCTAATATGGCTCATTTTATTGCATGTAAAATATCAATGATGCCACTAGAGTTTTAGAACTATTTTTTAAAGATATTATGAGATTGCATAGTGTTCCAAAAAACCATTACATTAGATAGGAATCCAAAATTTATAAGTAATTTTTGGAGGACTTTATGGAAGAAGATGGGGACTAAGCTATCATTCAATAGTACATAACAACCCTAAAATACATGGGCAGAAATAGGAGCTTAGGAAATTTGTTGAGATGTGTAATTTGAGAGAAGCCCAAGTAATGGGACTTGGCTTTATCGCAAGTTGAGTTTTCATATAATAGTTTAGTGAATAGATCAAATAGGAAAATTACCATTTCAGATTGTTTATGGGATAAATCTTTTGGGTGTTATAGACTTGGTACAATTACCAATTGCATGAACGAGTTAGTGATGATACAGACACATTTGTAAAACATATATAATAGTTACAAGAAGTAAGAAGAAAATTGTAGGAAAGTAATGAAAATGATAAAGTAACAATAGATGTCATAAAAAGGTCAAAATATTTTAAGAATGATATTTAGTGATGGTTTACTTAAGGAAAGATAGATTTATGAAAGATGTGTATAAAAATTTGAAGTACAAGAAAATTAGACTGTGTAGAATTATGAATAAAATTAATGGCAATGCTTATGAGATGAGTTTACCATAGAATTTTGATATATCCCAAGTATTTAATGTTCATATTTATATGAATTCCATGGAGAAAATGGTGAAGGTGAAAAATATGAAGGAGATTGACACTAATAGGTGCCAAAGAAGAAGAAAGAAAAGATAGTGCATGTTATGGATAAGAATATAGTAACACAAGGCAAGGAAGTTATGACAAGTATTTAGTATAGTGTAAAGAATTTTAGTAGGAAGACAACACTTGGATTATAGAATGGGATATGAATAAGATTGATAAGAATAAATGGAAGTAATACAAATAGAGAAACTCAAAGAATATCAGTTGATTTCAACCAGAGGATAATGATGCAAAAAAAAGAGGCCAAATTTTTGGAGGCCATAAATTTTGATCCATAGCTCCATTTCCATTTAGCTTCCCACTAAAATGACTATCTCAAAAAAATTGGTGCAGTAATAACCCAACTTATCTAGTTATAGACATTTTTTCCATTTTTTAGAGGCCATACATGGCCATTTGAGGGTCCAAAATTATAGTTTAATATTATTTTTGGTATTTTTAAATTTTATAAATTGTATATTTTTGTAACCAGACTTAAAATTTAGTTGATATACAATTTTTATGGGATAAATATCAATTGATGTTTAAGTATGAACTTAAAGATGATTTGTTGTTTGATGGTGTCCACCATGGCTTTATATGGTACAAGATTCTCATCCTTGGTCTGAAATTAGTTTATAAATATGCCATAAAAATTATAAATGTTGATCCATGCCTCCATAAATTCATAATTATATCCTTCATTAGTTTCATTTGGACTCCCAACATTAACCCTAGCCTAACTACATTTAGGTTAGTGTTACTTGAAAAATTATAAATATAAAAACAACTCAATGAAATTAGCATTACAAGCCTAATACATATGGTGAGAAATATAACAAACAAGACAAAAAGGAAACAAGAAGATAAAATGACACATTTACCTTCCTTGATGATTTGAATTGCTTGTTAACATGAGAGTTGGCTTGTGCTCAGCTTGTGGATAATGGAGTCTTTATTGACACTAATGCTTTGTGGGTATCACCTCCCCTTATTAACTTTATTTTTTTGTCTTGGCATGAATTGGTTGTGTGAAGTTCCTCTTGTAAATTTTACATAGTAAGTGTGCACAAAAAATCTTACTTAGGGATGGTCATGGCACTTATATTTTTAGGTTTTCAACTAAATCTAACCCAAGTGTAGTTAGGTTAGGGTTAGTGTTGGGAATCCAAATGTTATTAATGAAGGCTTTAATTATGCATTTATGGAGGCATGGCTCAACTTTTTTTATTTTTATAGCATTTATATTAATATTTTACAATTCTTGACTTTGAGGATGATGACATGACCTCATATTTTATTGAAAAATCCTTTTAGAAATTACATATTCACTAATTCAACATGATATTTTCATTTAAGTAATTAATTTGATTTACTTGGTTAATGAATTCTAATTAGTGATTTAGTCATTTCAAGAGTTGGATTAAGTGCCCTGCTTAATTGGTCAAAAATATCAGTTTGCTAGGTCAAAATATGATTGAATATGAATCCATGAGAGGTTATCATTGTGTACATGGTAATACTCCAAATAGGGATGTTTTGATGTAATTTTGGGCACTTATGTCCAATGTGCAGACAAATTTGAGATGTTCAGTGATTTTTAGGCTGAATTTGCATAGTTTGGTAGCAATCAGTCTAAAGTCTACTTAGACATAAAAGTGGGCAAAAAGGAGTGTCTAAAATAATAAGTCTAAATTATTTGAAATGGTCCTTCTATGACTAGATCATATTTTAATTTGAGTCTAAATTCTCTTTTGCCTAGGCCCTCCTTTGGTCCATAGCATGTAAATCAAATGCAATAATGCAAAACTTTAGATATTTGGAATCATATGTAGAGCTTGTTGTAGTATGAATTTTTATTAAATAGTCATTACTTAGATACATAAAATTTATATGTAAAATTCCTCTTAGGAATCTATATATAGAATACTCCTAATTTAAATTTTAAAAATGTATTGGCATGCCAAAGCAACTTGATTGGTATGAAAATGGTTATAAAAGAGACCCAAATGAAATATGCCCCAAAGATAAGGACTAAAATATACATTAGGATAAGGCAATAGTTTTCAGATAATCACGTAAGTCATGTTTGTTTGTATAGAGCAAGTTTATCTAAGAATTTAAAAAATATCAAGATTAAAGAGGAAAATGACTAAGAATCTCTATGACTTGCATATAAATTTTAATATTAGAATAACACTTGTCAAAAATATAAAATGAAAACATCAATATAAATACCAAAGAAAAAAGGATGTAGGACTAATATGGGATGTGCCAATAGAGTATTATTTGATATCATATGCATCTAAAAATAAAAGTAACAAAATAAATAATACTTGTGTTTGCCTGACCAAATTTGGGTGTCTATAATTTCTTGCCTTTTATTCTAGTAATACAATGAAATGAAATAAATAGAGTAAAAATAAGAAAGTATTACATGAGCTTACCTATGTTGCATATTCTCACTTGTGGGTGGAGATGCCATGGGTTAAATATAATTAACCCATGCATAGAGAATATGGTCTCTAATATCATTATTTTCTTAGTAGAGAATTAAATAATGCTTCAAGTGATACGTATGGAGATGAAATCTAATATGGAGTCCATGTGTAGATTCTAATTAAATCACTACAGCATGAAGATCCAAGCTAAGATTGCCCCTAATCTTTACTCTAAATTATGCCAAGAATTAAAAACATTATTTAACTTCAGTGCAAAATAACTCAATATATTAGGTATTGGTGAAAATTTTGAATCAACTAAAGTAGATAGCTATAAGATTCATTCTAGTGTAAAATTGGTGAAAACTAGGTGAAATACCTAGTGTAAAACTAGTGTATATATAATTTTAAACTAATTATGGTGTATAAAACATATATAATGGCATGAATTATCATTCTATCAATAGAAACTGGTGTAGAAACTAAGAGATGAGACCATGTGCCATACGCATGTCCCCAATCTAGTAACCAAGAATAATATGGCATATAATCTAAGTAAGAAATTCAAATTATGATCAATAATTTTATTTTTATGTAAACATGCACTGTGTACATTCCCACATTATCATAATCTATGTCAAAATTGAGCCCAATTATGCCAAATGTGAACATATGATATGCACATGCCCCTACACGTAGTGATTTGTATAAATATCTACCAAATCTGAATAAAATATTTGGTTTATCTAAGATGAAACATGATGGTAACTATGATAATATATGACAATCTAATATAACTATTTCTAAGTAAATATGGAGGATACCATGTTGTTTTGTAAAATAACATAGCGTGTTATTATCTCTAAGGTGCAAGCTTGTTTGAATACAAAACTTTAGGCAAAATCTACAATTAATTGAGCATATTTTTAGTAACTATGTCAACTTACATATACCATATGTCATATTTTATAAATATTATGTATAAACTCAATATAAATTGTATCAATCTATCCATAACCTGAGTGAAACAATAATGTACTGATCAAAATTATGTGTAAAATTAAACATGGTTTTGATCCACAACTAAAATATAATAAGTAATTTGAGGTATAATTTGATGTGTGGTGCGTATATGTTGAGTCAACTACTCCTTGTGTATTAAATTTTCAAAAATAGTACCTATGTATGCCACCCTTTTTGTGAGATGGATTAAATTGGTGTAAATATGTTGAACTAAAAGTAATATGTGAGGTATCTATGAATATTGATTTAGTTTGTGATTTAACAACATTTAGTAATTGTTCTTATTCTTAGTAACATATTTTATTGACTTTGGAATTATTGTGAGTAACTATAGAAACAGAAAAAAATGATATGGATAAATAAATTATGAGATAACATTGTATTGAAAAATTCATAGTGAGATCAAAAAATACGCAATATGGAATATTACATGGTTATCTTCCACATGAAAGAAACATGGTTTGAAAAAGAGGTACAAATAATCAAATACAAGTCATTGAGTATGGGAATCTATGCATTTTGCCAATTCTAAAGTTTTACTATAGTAGTATGGCATTTTTTATTTTTATTTTTGTGTGTGTGTGTGTGTCTATAATTTTAAAATTTTAAAATTACTATTCATTTTAAAACTAAAAAATATTGAAATTTTGAGCTTTGAATTATAAACAAGCCTCAAAAGCGAGTGATTTCTTCTAGTCGATTCAATGAGGTTGAAATCCATGATTTAGGTGGAGGATGATGTTGGACTAGTGAGTACCAAAATCAAATTATTATGTTTTTAAAAAAAATATTAGGTTAGTTTTTACTTATTTTTAAAGGTTTTAAATTTTGAGTGCAGCCCCATCCTTTACAAGGTGGCATTGTCTATATGTTATGCATATTTGTCTAAAATTCTAAGATATCGTCTTGCAATGTCATTATGTAGGTAGTGGTAATGTATTTTTTGGCTCACATTTTATAACATATTAATGTATGTTATTTATTATTTCTTTGAGACTTAAATTTTATTTTTTCTAATGTAAATTTTGTGTTCTTTTCATATTGTAGGAACACATTTGTTGTATAGATTTTTAACTTGGTTAGATGATGGATACCATCTAAGCATTGGCTTTTCCAGATGTTGAGAAGATTTTTATTTTGAAAGCAAGTATGAATTATGTGTAGTGGTTATATTTAATGACCTACATACATATAATGACTAGATTGGCTGAGAGATGAGATGTGGACACATGTACTTAATAGTTATTAACTAGAAAAATGATAGTGACACTTGAGGATATATGGTAGATACTTAGATTTGTAGTGACAGGGATGAAGGTGGTACTATAGGATGATATGGGGTTATATAGTTTCCCACCCCTTTTGAGACCCCTTTTTTTTTTAATGGTTTAGTTGAACCTGATGCATTTTGTGTATTTTAAACATAACATGGAGTTTGTGTACATGTATAACACCAAAAATAACACAAACTAACAATACCCAGATGCTTCAAAGAAGTATAAATGTATTATGTATCATTAATGAATAATACCCATATGAGAAATAGCAAATACATCAAGTAACAAACATACCCATGTGCTGCTATGGTGAGTACAGGTATGTAACAACAGTTTAAAGTCCATAGAACCATTCCATATTCATCAAAACCTGGATTGTTACATCAAATATCAATAACAACAATATATATAGGAGTTTGATGCCTTGTATGATGCTCCAAGAACCACCAAAGGCATAAATATCACTTATATGTAACCCCACATCCTATCCTAGGCTGGTACAGCTAAGACAAAAGTGAATAGTAGAAAAAAATATCCTAAAATCCCTTAAAATGGTTTCAAAACTACTCTCAAATTGTTGGAAAATCATTGTAGATGCTCCCATACCGAAAATGGAACAAAGGTTGAATAGAAGATGTCTCCAAAACACACTAAACCTACCTCTAGGAAGTATAGCCTACTGCTAGAGCAGTACAGCCTATTTTGGGAGATAAATCCCCAATGAAATGTCTTCAAAATTAGTTCAAATCTATGCAATGGACTCTTAGATATATCATTATAAATACCTTTATAAAAATCTTTGGTTTTATCAATAGAAGATCTTACGCAATAAGTGCACAAATCTATAAATGAAACACAGTGTGATCTCTAAATTAAACCCACCAATAACACCCTAGAGATGTCTTTTAATCCCATAGGCATTCAACATTGTGAAGGTTTTTATCTCCAAAAGTTGCATCTCAAACCCTTGGCTCGGCCAAAAAAATTATTTCATCAAAATACACAATTAGTCCCCAAATGAGCATTCAATCTTCTCTTTGTATTTTCCTTCACTTTTTCCCTTAATGCCCCTTTTGAGAATTACATTATCTAATATTATTTTTCCCTCTCATGATTTGAGGGCCCAACAAAGGAAAATATGACTTTGTTAAATATTAATATATCTCAAGTCTTCATATTTTAATAAAGTCACTTTAACACTATATACTTTAAGTTAATTATTTAATTTAACTTTAGCCAAATATTGTGACATTTAAATAAATGATTGAACATACTCCGAACTAGAATTTTGAAGCACCACCATGATCACCAATTAGGAAAGAGCATATTTCAAGTTAGATCATCCAATTGACAATTGATACTGATACACTTACTAAGAATAGTAATTTTGGCCTCTAGGCCCAAAAAATAATCTAGAAAGAGTCAAAATGGAAATCCCACTGAGGTAGAAACAAAACTTCATGCCAACCAAGCTAACTAAACCCCACAGTGATCACCCAACATGGGTTCTCTAGCCATCCATATTAGACCATAAGAACCCGAGTGGTAGACTAACCCATAAACTAACTACCTAAGAAAGGGATATTATAGTTCACCCTCCCCAAAATTACTTTCCCACAAACAATTTCAACTATGGATGTTTTAAGATCTGCTCATTCTCCCATGTAACATCTTCTACCGACAAATTCTTCCACTTCACCAAATACTCCCTAATGACCCTCTTTCACAAAGTATGGTCCATGGTGTCAATGATTGCCTCAGGTAAAAGAATCAACTTGTCCTCTTCATCAAGAGGGGAAGCTCCACTAAATGTGTCACATTATGTCCCAACACCTTCTTAAGGTGAGACACATGGAATACATTATGCACTCTACTCTCTACTGGTAACTCTAGCTCTTAAGCCACTTCTCCAACTCTCTTGGAGAATATAAATGGGCCATAGTATCATGGCTTCAACTTATCTATGACACTCTTCTTAAGAATGGGTTTTCTATAAGGTTATAGCATCAAATAGACCATGTCACCAAGCTCAAAAGAATGTTCAACCTTGTGTTGATCTACATATTACTTCTACTAGTTATGCACCTTATAGATGTTTTCCTTCAAGGATTTCACGATATCCTAATTTTCTTGAATTAAGTCCTTGACCTTAGGTACTTTTTTGTCCCCAAACAAAAAATCAAGAAAACTTGGTGCCTTATAACCATACAATACCATGAATGGTGAAATCTGAATAGGCATTAGGAATGTGGTATTGTAATAATACTCCCCCAAATATAACCACTTAACCCATTCCTTATGTTTCCTTATGATTTAGTTCCTTAGCTATCCTTCCACCCATTCTTTAACAATCTCCATTTTCCCATATGTTTGTTGGTGGTTGCTAGTGCTTGGAGTGAGTTCAGTCCCACTCAATCTAAAGAGTTCTTACCAAAAATGACTTAGGAAATTGTTATCCCTGTCACTAACTATGCTTTATGGAAAACCATGAAGCTTGAATACCTCTCTAAAGAATAAATTAGTAACATGTTCTATTGTGTATGTGTTTGAAATCACAAAAAAGTGTGCAAACATTGTCAATCTATCAATCACAACATAAATACAATCCCTGCCTTGGGCCTTGGGAAAGCCTATGATAAAATCCATGGAGATGCATTCCCATTATTTTTAGGAATAGGTAGGGGTTGAAACAAACCAATGGGAAAGGAGTGCTCATGTTTTTTATGCTGGAAAGTAGGACACTCCCTCACATACTTCAATACCTCAGTCTTGAGACCCTTCTATGTAAACCTCTCTCAAATCTGCCTATATGTCTTTAAATATTTGAGATGACTAGCCATAGGGGCATCATGAAAGGCCCTCATAATTCTCCTCTTCATCATTGATCCCGGTACCAATAGTATCCTTCCTTTTTCAATGATAAGATCATTTACCACCATGTACCTATCATCATATATGGTATCATCAATAATGCTTTTGGCCCACTTGTCCTTAGTATACTCAACTAAAATCCACTCACTCCAATTAGTTGCAATTTTTCCCAAAGAACACAAGTGAGGTCTCCATGAAAGTGCATCAGTGATAATATTTTTATTCCCTTTGACATAAACTATGTCAAAGTTGTAGGTTTATAACTTACTAACACACTTCTATTATCTATCATTGAGGTCACACTAACTAAGGAAATGTTTGAGGTTGTTATGATCTAATTTTACAATAAGTTTTCCTCCCACCAAGTACTACTTGAATTTTCCTAAGGAATTCATTATATCTAGCATCTCCTTGCCATAAATGTTGTAGCCTCTCTCTACTCCCCTTAATTTTTTTCTTTCAAAAGTAATTAGGTTATTATCTTGCATTAGCATTACTCCTATGCCTTCCCCTAAGGCATCGCACTCTAACTCAAAGGGCTTGGTGAAATCTAGTATAGCAAACATCAAGAAAGAACTCATTACCTATTTGAACTTGTCAAAACACTTTTGTGCCTCATTAGTCCAAAAAAATGCTCCCTTCATCAAATCTATCAATGGAGTTACACTCTATGAAAAGCCTTTGACAAAGTGGTAGTAGAACCCACAAAGATCAAAGAATCCCTTTAGCTGTGAGAGATTCATGGGTGGGGGCCAATCAACAATAAATAAAATCATATATGGATCCACTTTGACTCCTACACTAATGATGTGGCCCAAATAAAGTAATTATGTCATGCCAAATTCACATTTAAACTCTTTGGCATATAGTGACTCCCTCTACAAAATACTCAATACCTCCTCAATGTGTTGGAGGTGCTCCTCCCAAATCCTACTAAATATCAAGACATCATCAAAAAATATGAGGAAAAATTCTTCAATTGATCTCTGAAAACCTTGTTCATGTAGGACTAGAAAGTAACTAAGGCATTGGTTAAACCAAAAGGCATAATCAGAAAATCAAAGTTCCCATAATGGCAATGAAAAGTAGTCTTCTCCACATCCTCCTCTATAACCTAAATCTGATGATATCTAGATCTCTAATCAATTTTATAGAAGTAATATGCTCCATGTAGCTCATGAATGATCTCATAAATGTGTGGGATGGGTACCTATTCTTGATGGTTTTCTTGTTCAAAGCCCTATAGTCAATACACATTCTCAACATCTTTTCCTTCTTAACCAACACAAATACAAAGGCAAAGGGGCTCTTACTGGGTCTGATATGCCCCATCTCTGTAAGTTCCTTGATTGTCTTCTCTATTTCATCTTTTATCCTCTTTGGGTGTCTACAAGGAGTGATGATAAATAGTTTGGCTCCCTCTTCCAATTCAATTACATGCTTTATGCCTCTATCAGGAGGCCTCCCTAGTGGTATGGTACCAAAAACCTTACTATGTTTAGTTATCAATTTTTGAATATATTGGTGGTAGCTCTATTTAGGTTCTTTATTACCTATAGGCATATTGACACACCTGATTATCCACTCACCCTAATCATGTTTGAGTAACCTATCCATTCTCTTAATAGATACCACTCAAAGTCCATCATCTAACATTCCCCTAAGTACATGTTTCCTCCCATTTATCTGAAACTTCATCTCCATGGTTTGTGGTTTGAGGTAGAATTCTCTAATTGCATGAGGTCACTTCATGCCAAGGAATACATCCATGTCTCCCATACTCACCACATAGTACTCAACCTATAACTCATAATCACTTAACTTAATAGTTAAGATAGGATGCACCTTTTGCTTGTTATAAAAAATCCATCAGCTACCCTGAGCTTGAATCCCTCAAACTCCTATGTCTTAAGTCATCTTCTTGCCACTAGACCCTCATCTATGAAATTATGTGTAGTCCTTATGTCAAGAAGTGTAGTCACTCTCTTCCTTTCTAAGACTCCCTAAATCCTAAAAGAACCTTCTCTCTAAATAGCAAAAATGTGGGCTATGGGTCTATCATCATCATGTTCACCTTGTAACTCTTCTATTGCATTATCTGCCTCATTATCCTCTCAATGTGCTAGTATGATTTTTATGAAGTGGTTTCCCATTTTGAAAAGTATTAAATATTCTTTACTTTCCCCTTCATAGGGAACTTATGGTTAGGGCCCGATGGGCCCTTACATTTGATGCACTTTTTTTCCTCCTATACTCATTAAGAATGTCATCATCAAGTCTAATAGTTGGTTTATTTTGTTGATATATATCTCGATGAAAACTCTTCTTATCCTTATCTTTCTTGTGTAAGAAACCCTTTGACTAAAATTTATTGCTATAGGATGAGAACTCCATATCCATTTCCTTTTTCAACACCTCATAAAGTGTAGGTGGATTGAATCCTTTAATCCATCCTCTTAATGGTTCAAATAGACCATATATGAATAACACAATAAGTCTCCTTTATGAAATGTCAGTGACCATAAATGAAAACATCTAAAAATAAACAATATAAGCTTCAACGAATCCGAATTACTTGTGTTATGCTAACTCCTTAAAATGCAATTTAGGGTCCCTTTTGTCAAACCTATCAATCAGTCTCTCTATAAACTCATCATAGGACACAATCTAATCATGGCCTAATGTGACTAGTCCATGGTACCATCATTCATGTTCGCTCCCATCTATGTTTAAAGTATCATACTCAATGGCATCCCTCTCAGTCATTAGATTGAGCCACAATTAATTATCCACTTTCTAAACCCATGATCTGGCTGAAGTTTTGCCTAAATTATTGTCATAAGGAATGGTCATCTTCCCCTTTTTCTTGTGTAGTTATTATTTTTGATGTCTCACTCCTCCTTCTCCTTAAGGTCTACTCCTTTCCCTAGAAGTTAGATAGGCCAGAAAAGGCATATCTGCATGAAACCCTGCATCTATAGCTTTCTAATCTCTCCAATACTAAGCATGTCAAACCTATTCAATAGGTTCATTAACTTCCTCTAGTGGATTGTTTTCTTGAATAAATTGAGGCATTAGAGGCCCTGTGTTATCTAATCTAGTATAGGTACATTGATGAGTAACTTAGTTGTTAACAGAGTGATCTCCATAATAGACATTGTTTGCATTACTATTATTTCCATTATTACCTCTACCATTTTTATTAGCTCCACCATTATTATTATCATTGTTCCCATTATTATTTGGCACTAAATAGGCAAGAATTTGGGGTAGTTTAGTTTGTGATTAGTCTATTCTATCAAACATGTCATGTTACCCTCTAACCAAATCATTTAGTGCATGAAACAAACTTGTCATATCAACTCTTCCCTCATCGTTATGATCTCTACTAGGCTTGCCTTCTCAATCACCTAAATTTTACACAACAATTTATTTTTCACTATAAAGTATGAACTATTGTTCCTCAAACCTTGAAGGTCACTCTTCCCATTGTTCCTATTTAGCTTCTTTATTTCTCAATATTTCAAGATATTTCCTCTCTCTTTCACTTCCTCTCATATAGATTCACATGCAACACTTGCTCAATGCATGAAACTAACATAAAGCTTTGTACTGGTTCAATTCAATAGGCTGGTAGGAAAAACTAACTCTAATACCGTTTTAGTGTCCCACCCCTTTTGAGACCCAATGTTTTTGATTTTATATGGTTTAGTTAAACCTAATGCATTTTGTGTTTTTTGAACATAACATGGAGTTTACATACTTGTATAACACTAAAAGTAACACAAACTAACAATACCTAGATGCTTCAAAGAGGAATAAATACATTGTGTATCATTAATGAACAATACCCAAATGAGAAAATGGCAAATACATCAAGTAACAAACATACCCATGTGGTGGTATGGTGAGTACAATTCTGTAGAAACATTTTAAAGTCCATAGAACCATCCATATTCATCAACACCTAGACTATTCCATTAGATAGAAATAATAACAATATATATGGGAGTTTGACACCTTGTATGATGTTCCAAGAACCACCAAAGCATAGATATGGGCTATATGGAACCCCATGTCCCCTCCTAGGTTGGTACGACCAAGATAGAAGTGAAAAATAGCAAATAATATACTCAAATCACTCAAAATGGTTTCAAAACTGATCTCTAATTGTTTTAAAATCTTTGTAGATGCTCCCACACCCATAATGGAAGAAAGGTTGAATGGAAGATGCCTCCAAAACACAATAAACCTGCCTCTAGGAAGTACGACCTACTTATAGAGTAGTACAACCTATTTTTGGAGAAAAAACCCAATGAAATGTCTTCAAAATTAGTACAAACCTTTATAATGGAATCTTAGATATATGACTATAAATACCATGCTAAAAATCTTCAATTTTATCAATAGAAGATATTACGTGATAAGTGCACAAATATGCAAATGAAGCACAATGTGATCTCTAAAGTAAGAATATAAATAACATCCTATAGATGTCTTTCAATCTTTTAGGCATTCAATGATATGAAGGTTTTTGTCTCCACAAGTTGTAGCTCAAACCCTTGGCTTAACCAAAAACTCTATTTCATCAAAATACGCAATTAGTCCCCAAATGAGTGTTCAATTTTCTCTTTTTATTTTCCTTATTTTTTTCCCCAATGCCCCTTTTGAGAATGAGATAATCTAATATTATTTTTCCCTCTCATGACTTGGGCACCCAAAAAAGGAAAATATGAATTTATCAAATATTAATATATCTCAAGTCTTCATATTTTAATAAAGTCACTTTAACACTATATACTTTAAGTTAAATATTTAATTTAACTTAAGCCAAATTTCATGGCATTAAAATAAATGCCCAAATGTACTCTAAGCTATAATTTTGAAGCACCACTGTGATCACCAAATAGGAAAGAGCACATTCTAATTTAGACCATCCAACTCGCAATGGATCCTAATACACTTACTAAAAATAGTAAGTTTATCTTTTAGGCCTAAAAAATACTCTAAAAAGAGTCAAAATAAAAATCCCACTGAGTTAGAAATAAAACTCCATGCCAACCAATCTGATTAAACCCCATAATGATCACCCAACATGGGTTTTCTAACCATCCATGTTATTCCATGAGAACCCAAGTGGTAGACTAACCCATAAATTGACATC
Source organism: Torreya grandis (assembly GCA_037957365.1). Lineage (NCBI taxonomy): Eukaryota > Viridiplantae > Streptophyta > Pinopsida > Cupressales > Taxaceae > Torreya > Torreya grandis. The sequence goes on from JARHVA010007211.1 coordinate 586,604, forward strand.
ATAGGAAAGGGAAATTACAGGTTGGGCCCAAAATATCTCACCCATAAGTACTTGATTAGGAGAGATTATGGGAATTGCTATTGTGGTCAAGATTCATATGTATTCCTATCAGATATTGTTCTATCTTTTGTTCCACATGTGTAAAAGTTTTTGGTTGTATTGTTGGCTTATTTTATAGATGTTGATGGTAGTGAAGTTTTTATTTATTATAAGAAGCATGTGATTATTCATTATATTTAGGATCATCACACCATATACTCATAGAACCATACTATTTTGGTGCATTTATATTTGGATATATACCTATTTACTAATGAGGATTTTAGTGAGTGGATTTGATTTTCCATTCTTTTACATTGTTTAGCTTATGATAAAAAAATTGTGACATGACCTATTGGGATGCCTTGTGCTAACTAGGAACATCCTCATATATACACAGAGAGATGGGTTAGAAGATGTCAAGTGTCAAATCATAGAATTGTGGGTTGAATAAGGTTGTTATATGTGTTTAATTTAGGATTTATTAAGGAGGACATATATAGATTTTATTAGGTGTCTTAAGAATTGCATATAGTTGCATTGAAATCAGGTCAAGTTTTCGTTCCATGATAGGTGGCCCAATGTCAATAATTTATTTTAGTATTATTATGTCACATGATATTTTGGTGTGAGGAAAGATATTCCACTAGCATCATGGATGTGGGATTGGAGTGTTAGGGTTGTATAATTCCTTGAGATAGAGGTAGGCCATTTTAGGTAGATTTTACACCCATACCTATGGATGAGAGGGATACAGTGATAGAGATTCCTGAAATTGATGATGTAGGTTGTACTGATTCTTACATTGTGTGATGGGTCAAGCATAGATTTTTGATATTATTTCCACCTTGATGATATAGTACCATAGATGTTGTAACAAATTTACCACCATAGGTGTTTATTAGTGGAGGTAATAAATGATTATTATGTACTTGAAATTTATTTGGGGTCTTATGTGTCTGAATAAGAGATAATGTTTTGTTTATTTTTATATAGTGGATGAGTATTATTATGTGATGGACCTTGATTCAATGTTAGGGATTTGAATAAATATTCTCCCAATGATGTTGTGTAGGGTGGGTTGATTGAGCAAGTGACAATGATCTCTAGAGTACACACTCCATTATTCAATCATCAGTGATTTTTGTTTATGTTTATGTTCAGTTCATTGGATAGCATGATGACTTAAGGGTGAATTTAGTGAGAATAAATATGCCCCTCCTAATCTAGATCCTACCATAGGTCTGAGACTAGTAGATTACTGTATTGAACTATAGTGAGAGCATGTAGACCTTAAGATAAAACTAGCTATTTATGACAATCTCAAGTGAAGGGAGAGATCAATATATAGATTTAAGACACAAGGAGACATCATTGCTTCTACATTTAGGGATCAATTTTTACTAGATATATATTATGATGAGATGGAGATGGAAGATTATGCTTACCATGTTCTAATTATTGAGTGATAATTTGAATTTGATAAAATCGCATTGTATTTCATGTTTTTGGCAATCTTTTGTGTTTTTGTGTATGTTTATGGGTAGGGGGTTAGATTTTATTTAGTATTTAAAATTTTTATTTATATTATAGTACATTTAAATGTATGATTTAATTTTATTACATATCATAAGTTTTAGTATGTGAAAAAATAGTAATAATTTATATGTGAGAATAGTGTAGAGAACTATATGTAACATACATAATAATATGACAAACCCAAAGGGAATTAAAACTATGATCCATACTAATCATTCTCCATTTCTTAATCATTGTACTCTAGTTATAGAACTATCTTATTATGAACAATTATAGGAGGAATCTATGTAACATACGTCCAAAATATTTTTATCATTTGTCACAATATCAATGTTGATTGATTCATATTTACTTATATTACAACTCCATTAATATTGGTTTAGATTTATTCATTAGCTTCCACGTTTTTTTAACTAGTGATACAAATTATCTCTCATATCTTGGTTCTCTAGATACATTTATGGCCGCATGATAAGTTACCATTGGTTCCTTAATAGGAACATCCTAGGATAATGTAGTCATGGTAAAATTTGATCTAGTGGAATGTGGGGAAGGAAATATAGATGTCCCTTTGGTAAATTTGATAATACCTCTATCAACATACTACTCAATCCTGCTTCTAATTACACAACAATCATTATCCCAATGACCATTAATGCAATGATAGTTATATTTAAGATCTAATTTTTATTTTTTATAATTAATGCAATGGATGATAATTATTAGGAAGAAGTGTAATCATATTCCTCTCCAATAATTTATTAATAATGTCATGAGGCATATCTCTAAATGAATCAAATTAAATGGGTTGATTTTCTAAAATAAAGAACTTTATTTACTATAGAATCAAATATAAAAACTAGTAATTTAGTACCTTAGCATTTGATTTTTATGGAATATTTTCTTTAGGAAGAGGTGTATTATGTTCCTCAGCTTCATCTATAGTTTCTATTGGTAATAAATTAATATCAAAATTTTCTTATTTATTTATTTGCACAAGTCCCAATTTCTCCTCTAATGCAATAGTCTGCTAGAAAAGGTTATGAAATGACTTAGACATTTGATACAACTTTTCTTTGAGTAAAAAAATTATACGCCAATAAAATATGTATCATGTTTCTAAATTTATTGGTTGATAAATTAATTTTATCATACATGTCTTAAATCCTAATATGTAATCAGAAATTGGCTCTGACTTTACTCAATGTAGGGATGGTAATCTCTCATATGGGTTAAAGTATAATACTCTATCCCACTAGCTGGCCATAAAAATAGTAAAAAATAAATCCTAAAAAATACTTAATGATTTTCAGAAAACTTGGAAAAATGTATATGTAATGCATATTTGTATATACAGTCTAAAACATATTTGTTGATTAATTTCAATGACCCAAACTCAAGATATTTTGAGTAGAAGATGAAAATGTATGTGTCATGTTTATGCCAAAAAGTGGGATAGATTATTATGCTTTGACCCATATGTAACTATGGGTCCTCTATTTTGAATGAAGTGATGCATCATAAATACTTCCTCTAGCTCAACATATGTATGCAAAGACCCACTAGAAAGAGAATGATGAAACCATTTTAACGCATCATCCTCTAAACTCTTTGTAAATAACTATAAAATAATCCTACTACCATTACAACCATCATATATTTTTTATAATATCTAAGATGTAAATAAGGATCCCCACTTTCATTGAACTTAGAAAATGTTATTATCTTAAAATCACATAGTAATGGTGCATACCAGATATTGTGCATTATAGGGTTACCACATATAGAATTTGAATCAACCCAAGAATGATAAGCCTTATTTTCCAAGGTGAATTAATGTAATTTATGTTATAAATCACCAATGACATGCATTAAATAAATAACCACTTGTGAAATTATATTAAGATATTTAAGGGGATCGTTTATTTATTTAATTCTTATTATTAGCTTTAGCCATTGGTACACTATTTTAGATATGGGAAGAAGTTTTATAAATAGATTCTTCATTCAAAATGTTAATCTTGGGAGATTCATTGGCATTTAATACATCAAATTTTGTAAATGCATATTGCTTTCTACTGAAACAAAAGAAATAATGTTATTATTTTCATCACTAGAATCAACATATTCACTCATTTTATTTTTTAAAGGGGAACTAAGAACATCATCATGATATGATAGCATTATCATTAAGAAAACTATAATTTGATTCATCATGTTTCATACAAACATCATCAAGATGGGGGGAGGGTAAGTAAGATACTATATTAGTGTTAGTAAAAACATTTTCCTCTTCACTATACAAATAATAATCATTATAATTCCAAAGTTCATTGTGATCATCATCTTTTTCACTTTCAAAGTCAACATTTGAAATAGTAACATGTTAATTTTCAAAAGAAGAGGGAATATGCAATGTATCTACACTTTCTAATTTATTCAAAGCATCATTAACACTTAAAATAATAACATTTTCATTTTCATAAGAGGAGGGAGTATGAGATGCATTTAAACTTTATATTGTATTCAAAGCATCATCATATGTAAAAGTAACATTAGTTTAACTAGGATTAAACTCATAAGATACTTAATTTTCATTTTCACTATGAAATATATCCTTACTTTTTTTATTTAAATTATGAAATGTCAAAAAGAGACATAGCAAAATAAAATTGACAATCTAGGAGTATCATCAAAAGATACACATCTTTTAGAAATCTCTCTTTTGTCAAGTAAACCATCACTAAATATCTTTCATCAAATATTTTTGAGATTATTCTGACATTTTTTGTTGATTTATAATTTTCATTATTTTCCTACAATTTTCTAATATTTTTGAGATTATTCTGACATTTGTTGTTGATTTATAATTTTCATTATTTTCCTACAATTTTCTTCTTACTTCTTCTTGAAACTATTGTATATGCTTTACAATTGCTTCTACATAATCACTAACTCATTTTTCAATTGGTAATTATACCAAATCTAAATTAGACATAGGATTTATATCATAAAAAAATTATAATTTTAATTTTCCTATTGATCTATTCACTAAACTATTATATACAAACTCAGCTTGTGGTAAAGCTAAGTCCCATTGCATGGGCTTCTCTCCAACTATGTATCTCAATAAATTTCCAAAGCTCATGTTTAAAAATTTTGTTTATCCATCTATTTGGGGGTCGTATGCACTCATAAATTGTATCTTATTCCCCATATTCTTCCATAAATTCCTCCAAAAATGACTTAAAAATCTTGTGTCCCTATTTGATGTAATGGTTTTTGAAACACTATGCAATCTCACAATATATTTTAAAAATAGTTCTGTAATTCTAGTGGCATCATTGGTTTTATTACATGCAATAAAATGAACCATCTTAAAAAACTTATCTATAAAAAAAATTGAATCATTAACTCTCTATGTGTTTGGTAATCCCAACATAAAATCTATACTCAAATTTGTCCATGGTCCTCTTGGAACTGGTATTGGCGTGTATAGCCTTGTATTCTATGCATGTCCTTTATCCACTTGACATATCCTACACCTTGAAACATATCATGTCACATATCTCTTAATATTTTTCAAAAAATAATTTTCGTCCACCAAATTTATTGTCTTTTTCTTATGAAAATGTCTAACCAAACCACCACTATGCAATTCTCTTATAATATTATCTCTTAGATACCCAATTAGAATACATAGGTGTTTCCCTTTGAAGAGATAACCATCTTGCATAAGATAATCATCATAAAAATAACTTATCTCACCTATTAATGGATTCCTACATTGCTCAACTATCTAGCCAAAATTTGAATTAACATCATATACTTCCTTAATGACTTTAAATCAAACTACTTCACTCACCATAGTAGTTATCAACCCCACTCACCTACTCAAAGCATCAACTACCTAATTTTATTTTCTTAATTTGTGATTCAACACAAAATTATAACCCTTAAATAAAGACACCCACTTTGCATGCCTGCTATTTAACTTCTTTAGAGTTTTCACATACTTCAAGGCCTCATGATTAGTAAATAGGGTAAACTCCTTAAGCACTAGGTAATGCCTCCAATGTCTTAATGCTTGTATAATGGCATAAAATTCAACATCATACATAGAAAAATTCATTCTTACCTAATTCAATTTCTCACTAAAATATGTTATTGACTTTCCTTCTTGACTCAACATAGCACCAATTCCCATAGATGAAACATCATAATCAACATAGAACATTTTGCTAAAATCTGGTAATGTTAAAATATGATTTGATGTAGTCTTCTTCTCAAAAAATCAAAGTTTTTTTTTACTACTATTGTCCATAAAAATTATTTTTCTCTCATATAATTTGCTATTAGTGTAACAAGACTACTAAAATTCTTAATGAAATTTGTATAAAAAGTTGTTAAACCATGGAAACTTCTTACCTCTATGATGCTCTTTGGAATAGGCCACTCAACAATTTCCTTTATTTTTTCTTCATACATTCTTACACCATATACTAAGATTAGAAATCTAAAAAATACAAAACTATTCTACATAAACTTGCACTTTTTCAAATCTGCATAGAGCTTCTCTTTTCTTAACAATTCCAATACCATTCTCAAATGTTGTAAGTTTTCTTATTTAGTATTACTTAATATTAAAATATCATCAAATAAAACACCATAAACTTACCACTATATTCTCATAGCACTATAATCATCACCCTCATAAATGTGTTGGGTGCATTAGATAATCTGAATGGCATCACCATCCACTCATATAAACCATCTCTAGTCTTGAATGTTGTTTTTCATTCATCTCCTTCACGAATTAAAATTTGATAGTAATCACTGCTTAGGCCAAAAATTCAACCCCTATAGGTAAAAACTTACTTTTCATGGTTTTTTATCTTATTTCTAATATTTTCATGCCTTATGTGATCTCAAATAGTTTTTCTAAAACCTTACTAACATTATTTAAGGTAAATTTGGAGATATTAAGGTAACACTTTATATTTATTTACATTAGTCTAGTTATGTCATAGTTTAATGAGACTTAGTAAAGTGGTGTCATAGGTCCCTAGGTATCCTTAAAATTCATATTTTACCCTTCACTACCTTGTACAAACATTTCAAATGTATTTGGAAAGTTTGGGGTTCTTTTGTGAACTTTAAGATAATGTTTTATGAGGAAAAAGTTTATTTTTACTAACTCCAATGTGTGTTAAAGCTAAAAAAATCCAAAAATATATAAAATACACTTAGGTTCTTTTAATAGTTACATAACTACCATATATGTCATCAAGTTAGAAAGTAGTCAAAATCTTGAATTTCAACACTTAAGAGGTAGTTTTATGCACTTGTACGAACTTCCAGAGCTCATCTTGAGGTGAAAACATTAAAAAAGGTGTCTCTTGGGATTATAAAGGTAAAAATAATTCTTGGATTGTAGGTATGTCTCATATATGTAAAATTTTCTTCAAAACCTCCATCACCCTATTCACAAGCCTGTAAAGGTAGTTTTCAAAAGGATGGTACAAATAGGAGAGAGAGAGAGAGAGAGAGAGAGAGAGAGAGAGAGAGAGAGAGAGAGAGAGAGAGAGAGAGAGAGAGAGAGAGAGAGAGAGAGAGAGAGAGAGAGAGAGAGTCAGGGGACAATATTTTTTCTATAGGAGGGGATCATAAGGACCTTTAAATTTGTGGCATTACTTTTTTGATCCATCCCCTCTCCTTTATGAATAATTGGTAAGAAGATAGGGTGGTCTAAAACTGCTAGTCAACCCTACACACTCATTATTTCTCCTCAAAATGATAGTTTCAAATGATTTGGAAGCATAAGATCAATTTTAAGAGATGTGTGATGTATATCATACACCAAATCTCTCTAAAATCCTACCCTCAAAATGCACTTTTTGACCAATGGTTTAACACTTCTTTCTAAAGGTTCACTTAATCATTCTTCATATAATAAATTGAGGTTTCATTGATGACTATCTATTTTTAATGGTCTTCATCATTCCTAGAATTTTCTCATTACCCTCTTGGTCCACTCACCAACTCACAAACATCTCTCGATCCTTGATAACTCTACCTTTTTCAAGCACATTTTTTATAACCTTATTATAGGCATTAATGAGTATTACAAAAAAAATTACAAATAAAATTGAATTACCAATGATTTTTTCTCCTTTGTATAGTTAAGACACACCTGTTTGTCAAATTTTGTGGCCTAATTCTTTCCCTAGGTCCACTTTCTCACTTTTAGGCCTATTCAATTAGGCTTCTTCTAAGCCTAATTCAATCTAGACCTATAAAATCCATACCTAAATATCCATACAAACTCTACAACCATGAAAATTAGTTGGATCACCCTTTAAATATTTATATTACAAATTTTAGGGATTTTTTTATGGTTCAATCTTTAGATATGCAAGACACCCTAATCTAGGGTTTTTGACGGCTCTATCTCAGTCAAGAGCCTATAAAAATCAATTATGAATGTTTTAGTGGGATTCAAAGATCCAAAATAGGTTTATAAGGTATTTTTATACCTATATCACCTTTCCAAATGGTTGGTTGGTTTCTAACAACCCACTATTATACCTTTCCATACCAAGATACACTTGACTGTGTAAATAAATTAGGGTTTACCAATCTGTAACCATACAGAGATGGATAAAAATACAATAATATGAAAAATGGGAGTTTATAAACCTTCAACCACATGTAAATAACTCACCTCAACCTTTAAAATCACTTGATTAGTGATTTAAAGATCACTTCTTCCAAAGAACACACTCACCGTCCAATCAATGAATGACTACTACAAGAAATAGGATTCAGTCTTTTGAATCTATATGAATAAGATGGTTTTATTTATTATCTATGGTTATTATAACCTAAATCCATAATCAATCCAATTTATTAAATATGAAACACAAATTTCCGACTTTAATGATTTACCATATTAATAAGCATAGTCTGCAAATAAGGAAACTCTCATAAAATAGGGGTTTATGTATAATGCATCTGAGCACCAGATATCATCATTATTATTCCTTGAAAACTTAACCTCAAACACATAAAACTATTCTTCAAATACCATGTACTATAATTATAAAATTTCATTTGATCATATATCAAGCAAGATACAGTTTGTAACAACAAATAGATAACTCATGGACATGGTTTGTATCTTGTTCCTCCTAGAACAAGGGTCTCTCTTCTCTATTCCTTTCAAGTATTGAATCATAAAAACATGAATTAAATTATAGTTACATTTTGAAACATTTCCAATTTCACTCTTTCATTAATAAACACTTATGTTTAGCAATAAAGACCTAAAAATAGGGTCTGAATATATTCAATTAACAGAGGTTACAAAACTTCCAAAACCTCTTTCATACAAAATTATCCATCATTCATTCATATTATCAAATGGAAATTCAATATACAATGCCAAAACTAACTCATACACTCCTAAAAAGGATACATAACTGATTCTTGGCTCCTTTTCCTCGAAGAGGTCTTTTAGTTACATTGCATTTTCTTGATTTTCATATAATGTAGTGTCTTCAACCATGACAATAGAATCATGAACATTTTAAGGACCTCTTACAATGCTAAAACCCTTAGACATGTTTAACACATTTTTACACCTTCACTAATGCATAAAATTCCTTGAATAAAGCTTGACAAGATCTAAAATTTTAAAAAGGAGTTTTGGCAGGAAAATCAAAATTCTAATTATATGCTCCTTAAGGCTATCTAAACTCCACATAAGGACAACTTAGGACCTATAGAACCTATTAGACACCTAATAGAATAACTCAAGACAAAATTTAAAAAAAAATGGGTCCTTATAGGATGCCCCTGAATCAATGTGTATGGTCTATGTATAGATTTCTTGTGCTTTTCCAAGTCACACTTGGCACTTGTGGCCTCAATTTGGCAAGAAACGTCCATTGTACATAGTTTTTAAAGTTGATTGTCATGCTCTTTATTTACACTAGGGTTTGCAAAATTTTAAAAGGTTAAATGAAGTTATTTATTCATGTTGTCATTATCATCAATGAAATTATAATTTCATTAATGGATCTATTCATTCCAACATCATTTGCTCCAAGTAACATGTAGTTTTCTCACTTTCAAGACTGTGTAAGTTGCCTGCAATAATAGAGTAATGAAATATTATTTTGCATTGTTAAAATTTGTTTGAGGGTATTTAGATCATAAATAATTCATGAAACATTAGTTAATAATGATCTCAGAGTCTGAAAAGGTGAAGATAGACCTTATAAATAGATTTATTGCATAATTACAGGTCTAGATAGTCATACACAGGCCTACTCACTAAAGCATGTGGTTGATGTGAAAAATGAAGGAAAATAGTGAGTTAAAAGTGGATTTTAAATAATTTAAATATAATATTATACCTAAATATATAATCTATCAAAGTTTCATCTTCCCACTACTAAATTACTAAGGACACTTTCTACAATTATAGGCCATAAACTATGCATAGGTCTACCAACATAGGAAATCAAAAGAAGTGCCAAACTTTGCATTGTAAGTGTGGTTGGAAGGTAAAAATGTCATGTGTTTGGTTATAATATAGATATATATGTCTCTTAAAATTAAATATGAATATGATATACAATTTGGAAAGTCCTAACATGACCAAAAGATAAACTTACAGGTCTAAAGACCTGTAGGTCCCTTCTCACTTGAAATAAGATGATTTTTGCTTAAGGAAGTGAGGTTAAAGTGACTTGAAACATGTGGAAAATGACTTAATATATTTTTAAGGTGTTTTAATCAATGTAAGATAACTATTTCATTGGAAACATACTCTTGACTCTCTAGTCAGACCTTAAGTTAAACCTCTAGTTACAGCTAGTCCTATTTCTAGGCAAGTGTGAGTAAATGACCATCTGATGAAAGAAGAGAAGCTAGGAGTTTGTAAGAGAAGTAATTAAAACTATTATAATCATAATATATATATATATATATATATATATATATATATATATATATATATATATATATATATATATATATATATATATATATATATATGACACTTTCTTATAGTGTCAAATAACTCACAAGTGACTAGTGGAAATATAGAGAACAAGAATGATATTTGATCAAATAAGCCTAAAATGGGTCATATACAAGACTGTGTGTATCCTAAAAATAATATTGTAAGTATGAGTTTAATTTATGTTTGAATATTATTTCAAATTTTATATAAACCTTTTTTAAGAGGCTCTCATTTAAAATATGCAATCTAGAAACCAAATACACACTTACAATTGTGTTTTGTCATAATGATTGCTGACTGTGCATAGTGCGGTAAGTAAGTCAAGTGGAATTTTAGAACCAATGAAAGTATTTTATGGGTATAAAAAAGGTTATATGTATTTAATTTCAATATTATAGGATGTTTTAAAACCCTCCAACATATAATAAAATATAAAACATATTCAAACTAACTTCTACAAGTAGAATTGCCAAGCCTAAGTAACTTGAGGGTTGTGTGTGTGTATTTATGATGGAAGACTAGTTTATAAAAGATGATAAAATAAATTTGAATAAATTGAGTAGGTGATAATTAATTTATAAAATCATTATATTAATAATTTGACCCTTATAAAGAGAAGATTTAACTCAAATATAGACAATAGGGTCACTAATTTTGGTTTGCCAAAGAACCCTAGACATGAGAAAATGAAGGTTGTAGAAGGCTTATGAATATGAATGGAAAATTACATTAGGGTAACAAGTAAATATTAGTATTTAATACCTCCTTTAAGTATTTATAAGCAAATAAAAACTCAAAATGTCACTCTCAGACTTATTTGTTCTCTTGACCTCACCAATATACAATTTGCCAACCCGAGTTGTGGTTTGAGATGCCCATATTTTTCATGAGGGGATGCATGGTGGGTTGATATATTTGGAATAATATGTCACACCCATGCATTCATTATTAATGTCATTTTTATATTCATCTAAGGCCTATCCTTTATGAATCATCCTTAAGACCTTGAAGCACTCCTATGTTGCCTCGAAAACCAGATTTGACCTGATGAGAGAAGTTGGCTTATAATATGCATGAAAAAAGTTAGGTTTCCCTTGAAATTATATAAAATTAATAATTCCAATATTATCTTCATCATGTACCTTGATGGTACTTCCACCTATACAAATACATTTAATGCTTCATTTATGTAGTGTTTTGAGTACAAAACAAGGTTCTTGAGCATATGAATGAATGTAAATACTTGGGAGAGGTGCCTTGGGTTGTATTATTATTTATAAGGTAAAAAAATTCAGTCATTTTCCCTTAAAATTACACCTATAATTTTTATTCTTGAAGATGGTGTAAATAGGCTTAAGAAAGGACTAGGTTTTGAGACCATTTCATGGTTCTCACACTTCCATGGGGTCTCAGGACCTAAAATTTAGGATTAAGGTTTTTAATATACTATGAGAAGTTAATCACATTATTTTTTATGGTTTCACATGTGTGGGATAGATCTAGAGCAGAAATTTAGTCTTCTAGGCAAGGAGGCCTAATTAAGGAGAGAGAATAGTAGAAAAAAGACCTTTCCACTCAGATTCAAGACCTAAAATTTGGCATAGAGATATAAATCCATACTGGGTTCTCAAAACTATCTTCAATTTACAAATACCATACTTACACTATCATACACAAGGAATTTTACACATTTTTAGGGATACAAGGAATGAGACCAAATAAGACCTTTTGGTGCAAAATAGAGTATTGGAGAGAGTTTGATGACTCCAGATGATTTTTTTTAGGTTTGATATGATGTGAATATGACATCAATGGAGAGATACTACCTTGATGAGGAAAAACTCAAGATTTGACACTTATAAGCAAGATTGGCATAGTAGGACAAATGGAATTTCAAGACACCTAAGGAGTTGTTTGATGATTGCCACTGAGATGTCAATTGAGAGAGATTCTAAAACTAATGAAAGGTTCCAAGATTAGATAAGGAATTTAACTTAACATGTCTTGATGTTTAAAATTTCCACTTGTCCTCTCACAAGTCAAGAGAAATGGCAATTTTGAAGAACAAAGTAAGGTGTCAAGCAAAGTTACAAACTTTCATACCACTTAGAGGAGAAGAGGGTATTAAGGAGATCAACACTTGTCCTTGAGAACATGATAATATATTTTCAAAACTCTCTTATTATTTTTAACTCATGAGATACTTTTCATCTCTCTCTCCTATGCCCCTCTCTTTCTCTCTTATTTCTCTATATATTCAGCCTTGTTTGTATCTTCCACCTAGGTATGGAAAATCCCTACACATTTTCAAGTAGTTGATTAATGAGAAACTTCTAATGTTAACTCCTCCTTTGAATGGTTTAAATGTGTGTGCCTGACTAGTTGATCTTGATAAGTGATTAACTTTACTTCCTTGGCACACTTGTCCTTTCTTACATTCATATTTAGTATAAAAGTCTTTTTGCAGGTCTTGTGAAGTGTCTAAGTGAGGTGTGAAGGTTAAGTGAATTGTATTTTCATTAATGTCATTTCATGACCTCTTAACTTGTCCCCCTAGCCCAAGCATTCTTCACAATTTTCATGAGAAATGTTGATGTAGAGAGGTAAATTTTGACTAGTGTCTTGTTTAGGTTAGTCTCATGTTTGAAGTGCATTTATAGCTAGTTGGTAGTGGTCATGTATATTTGGTGTATCACATCCATTAGAATAGGTTTTCTCTCTCTTTTATTATTAATTTGGTAGAGTAGTTTGTGAGCCTAATTGATTCATCAAAAGGAGATACTTCTTTAATCTAGAGATTCAATCCAAGTTTAGGCCACCCACATCCTAAGATTGTTTCCTTATTATTCTAAATTTGGAAGGATTGAACTACATTACAAAGGGTTAAAATTTGGTTGATAACACTACCTTCATACCACCTTTCTAGAAGCTATATGTTTTCTTTGTTCCATCATGAATTATATTTCTATCAAACTACCATGGCCTTCCCAATAACACATGACATGCATCCATTGATATAACATCACACCATATTTCATCCTTGTAATTTTTTATTATATAAAACTTGATTAAACACATTTTATCTACTATAACATCATTCCCTTTCTTAAACCATGAAATTTTGTCAGGATCTAGGAAGCACAATTGATTACCATGTACAAGCAACTAAATGCGGAATTCAACTAGATGTAACAAGTAACTAGAATTTAGAAATAACACAGAATATGAGAGACAATACCCAATTGTATTAATACTCTTCCAGAAGGAAATACAACAAAGAAGATGCCACATTCTTCTTCCTTACACACCTCTAGGGCTCCCACACCTCTAGGACATAAACAGTAAATCTCTTCAAGAGCTCACTCTCTCAATTACGGTCCCAACACACAACTCAAACACAGAGTTGGTGTTCACCTCCAACCAGTCAGTATCACTAATGCCAGTACCACCAGTCAGTATCACTACTGCCAGTACACAAGTACTCCACATACTCCATGATCGAGTACACACCGTACTCCAAGTACACAATGTACTCCAAGTAGATCTCACTTGATCTTGCTACCTGTTGTGTTGCTGACCTCCCTGATCTTGCACACCTGCAAATCAATCTGGTTCTGCACACTTACAAACCTAGATCTTACACACACACGCACCTGCAGATCAATCAATCTTACTTACCATGTAGATCTCCCATGAACTTGCAATAACCTGCAATTCAAATGATCTTACAATTGGAAGGATCTACCTTGCCTTCCTCTATTGCTCTCCAATGGAACTAGGAGGAACACACCTTGCTCTCTTCACTCTGAAGGAGCTAACCTTGCTCTCTCAACTAGAACACTTTAAAATACAGCCCATGAGTCTATTATATAGATCTCATGCAAGCAATAATTAGACATCCAATTATAATAATTAGATCCATAGCTCCAAGACTAAAATTAGCCTTTAACATGCAAACAACCGGTTTGTTAACAAACTGTTCATGAAACTGACAGTTCTATAACCACACAGGTGACTGACGTCAGTCCCTGTCTGCTTGGAGATGACCGACGTCAGCTGATCCTGACCGATGTCAGTAGCCCTATGCTCTGAATATGACCGACGTTGGCCAATCCTGACTGATGTCGGTAGCCCTGTGCTCTGAATATGACCAACGTCAGTTGGCCTGACCGACATCAGTTTCTCTGCACCTCAGCAACCTCCTCCTATTTGCATCCTAGTGAAGCTTTTAGCTCCACAACCTAACAATCTCCCACTTGGAGATAAATAGTTGCACCTATACCTGTACCTATACATCGTCTAATCTATTTCCTAGTTTGTATCCCTCTTCAAGATCAATCCTAAATACCAACCACCACACATCCTATGGTGCAACACCTGTCATCCAAGTAACCTGCCACATCCTAAGTGCCTGACCCTACATAGCATGTCAACCTACTGCTGGTCCCTCTCAGATACTTGAGAACCCACTGAACTGCTTTCTAGTGCTTCCTTCCCAGATTGACTACAAACCTGCTGACAACTCCCACTACTGGGGCAATATCAGGGAGTACACATGTACTCAACCTCATCATGTGATTGGGGACCCTGTTCTGTGAACTATCCATCCATAGGTGTGCTACCCAATTTTTCATCTTGTACTACCTTCACACAATCATCCTATGACAATATCAACTTGTGATCTTCCCTGTCTCTAGGATTACTCATGCCAAAGAATTTCACTGCTCCCAAATCCTTCATGGCAAACATCTGAACTAACCTTACCTTTAGCTCAAAAAAAACCCTATATGTCTAAACCTGAAACAAGCATATCGTCCACATACATTAACAGGATAATGTTGCAATCATCATCCAACCTGGCAAGACAAACACAATGGTTACACTGATATTGACTAAAGCCCTACTTTGTCATACACCCGTCAAACCTGTACCACTATCTTGCAGCTTCCTCAAGACCATGTACCCTAGCCTTCCATCTCACGTGTCCATTCTCTCTATTCTTTAACCTTGGAGTCCATTCATCTCAGTGCTTTCATCCCAGCTGGAAACTTTACCAAATCTCCCATTTGGTTCTTCTCCAAAGAATTCATGCCATGCTCCCACTGTTTCCTAGATCCTACGTACTCTACTTTTTTAAAAACTTCCTGGTTCTTGACCATCAGTGAGCAACAAGTAGTATAAAGAAGAGGAATAACGAATTTGAGGCTTACTTACCCTTTCAGTCCTCCACATGGGCATTTGAGACTCCTTGACAGCTTGCTATCCACCCAAAATCCGTTCTAGTGACCGATGTCGGTCACCACCCAGTCTACATCCTACCGACGTCAGTTCCATGCAACTGACCTAGTCACCGATGCCAGTTATCCTACCAACATCGGTTGCCACCTACCCAACACCATTAACTTCTCTAGTCTGCACATGACTAACATTGGTGCTTGTTTGTTCGATGTCAGTTTCCCCTAACCGATGTCGGTACCTGTATTTTCCTGTGAGTGATGACTTTTTACCCGCAAGCTTTCTTTGAATCATACCCATGTTCAGACTGCCCTGCTCAGAAGCATCCAGCCCCATCCACTGATCTCTATCTATCATGTCCTCTAAGAACACCAAGGCTTTCTAGTTCTTAAGTTTGTCAAATACATCAGACTTCCTTTTCCTGTAATAAACACAATCCTTTCTTGTAGCATCCCTCTGCTCACAGAAATCTTGGTCTATGCTCTCCGAAGCTAAACTCTTACCATTTGACTTAAGAACATCCATTCCCTTCTCACTTATGTGACCAAGCCTACAAAGCCACACCTGTGCAACAGAAGTGGAATCAGTAATACAAGTAAGTAGATAAAGAGTACCTGCTTTCTTACCACATGCTAATTCAAGTGTATCCTTGATAACATTCCAAGAATCCACTGTGAGAGTTACTGTGCATCTCTCATCACCCAACTTTCCTATAGAAATTAGTTGCATCTCCAAGACTGGGACCTGTATGACCTCCTTCAACACCCATGTGTTGGCCATCTACAATTTCAGCCACACTTCCCCTTTGCCAAAACTTTTACAAGGCACACCAGCCCTAAATAAATCTTTCCAAAGTCTCCATGGACCTTAACATGAAAAAATAATCTATTTTGGGCTGTATGGAAAGAGGAAACAAAATCTATAAAATAAGATTCTACTTTATCCAAGGAACATCCCAGAGCATCTTGTGCAACAACACCTGTAACATCTACTTCTTCAGTTCCCTCATGTTGATCTTGTACCGACCAACAATATTTATTTACCTGCTCTTTCTTTCCATAACTCCGTAATTGATCATTCTTGCTTTTCAATTCTTCCATTCTTAGCTTACTTTCTTCTACCATTGCTATACTCCCACTCAATTAGAAACCCCTGAGAGTGACCTGTAATCAAACACAAACCTGCTCCCTGCAACCTTAGCTCTGATACCAACTGTCAGGATCTAGGAAGCACAATTGATTACCATGTACAAGCAACTAAATGCAAAATTCAACCAGAAGTAACAAGTAACTAGAATTCAAAAATAACACAGAATATGAGAGATAATGCCCAATTGTATTAATACTCTTCTAGAAGGAAATACAACAAATAAGATGCCACAGTCTTCTTCCTTACACACCTCTAGGGATCCCAAACCTCTAGGGCATAAACAATAAATCTCTTCAAGAGCTCACTCTCTCAATTACGGTCCCAACACACAACTCAAACACAGAGTTGGTTTTCACCTCCAACCAGTCAGTATCACTACTGCCAGTATCACTAGTCAGTATCACTACTGCTAGTACACAAGTACTCCACATACTCCATGATTGAGTGCATACCATACTCTAAGTACACAACGTACTCCAAGTAGATCTCACCTGATCTTGCTACCTGTTGTGTTGCTGACCTCCCTGATCTTGTACACCTGTAAATCAACCTGGTTTTGCACACCTACAAACCTAGATCTTACATACACACACACACACACACACACACACACACACACACACACACACACCTGCAGATCAACTGATCTTACTCACCATGTAGATCTCCCATGAACTTGCAACAACCTACAATTCAAATGATCCTACAATTGGAAGGATCTACCTTGCCTTCCTCTATTGCTCTCCTGTGGAACTAGGAAGAACACACCTTGCTCTCTTCACTCTGAAGGAGCTAACCTTGCTCTCTCAACTAGAACACTTTAAAATACAGCCCATGAGTCTATTATATAGATCTCATGCAAACAATAATTATACATCCAATTACAATAATTAGATCTACAGCTCCAAGACTAAAATTAGCCTTTAACATGCAAACAACCGGTTCGTTAACAAACTGTTCATGAAACTGATAGTTCCAAAATCGCACAAGTGACCACGTCAGTCCCTGTTTTCCTAGAGATGACTGATGTCAGCTGATCCTGACTGATGTTGGCAGCCCTATGCTCTGAATATGACTGGCGTTGGCCAATCCTGACCAATGTTGGTAGCCCTGTGCTCTGAATATGACCGACGTCGATTGGCCTGACCGATGTCGGTTTCTCTGCACCTCAGCAACCTCCTCTTGTTTGCATCCTGGTGAATCTTTTAGCTCCACAACCTAACAAATTTGATAAGGATTAGGATGTTTTTCACACAAGAATCCTAGTTTCTCAATCATGTCCTTAGAAACCATATTTTCAAAACTAGAACCATATATAATTACTTTACATATCTTACCTCTTGAAGTAAACCTTATTCAAAAAATATTTTTTTTCAACCATGAATTACCACCTTATTTATTTTGAACATGTTTTTTCCTTAGAACAATCATTATTATTTTCATCATGAGATTTTCTCCAATATCTATTGCTACAACTTCAGTAATTTTCTCTTCTATCCTAACCTCAAGTAGATTCATGCTTGGGTGATCCTCTTACCACCTTTATTGATCTTGGTAATGTAGACACTCAAATTATCTATTTACTTATTCTCCACATCTATAACAAACATAATATGTACGTTGATTTAGAAACTATCCTCTACCACCACCATAGCTTTGTCCTCTCTAAAATCATCTTCCTCTTTTTTGGTATTGAAACCCTTATCTATTATCTTCTTGTCTTTTTGCACCATGTGATGATTATCTTCTAGTGTAATTAAACCCACATTTATTTATATTGAATCCACCTCATCCCCTTATTGGAGGGTAATTCCCTCTTCTTGGCCTAATATCTATGTTCGTTTGAAATTTTATCTATTTTATTTTTCTGCCTTCAAACCTAATGGATAAACCTCCTTCATGCAAAGTATTATATGCATGTTTAATTCATATTGAGTAGAAAACTTTAAACCATTTACATACCTTACAGACATCTATTCTTATATTTCATCATGTTTCACTCATATGGAAAGCTTGTGAAACTCATCTATAAATTCTTATATATTGTGATCCTTTTGACTTAAATTCTAGAACCTTTTGTATAGGGTTTGTGTATATCCACAGAATGAAGTTTATCCCTCAATATGTTCTCCATATTTTCTATAACTTGATCTTCTCTTTACCTTTTATCTTTCTTTATTTTTTCATAAGATCCCACCAAATCATTGCATGACCCTTCAATTGCATACATGCAAACTTTACCTTCTTATCTTCTCTCATAGTTCTCCATTCAAGAAACTTCTCCATGTTATTCATCTAATATATCAACTCCTTTGGTTTTAAACTTCCTTCATAATCTATAACATCAACCTTGATTCCTTCATTCCTTCCTTATAAATCATTAACCATCCTCTCTTCCTTTTATTTAGACTATTTTTTTATTCCTCCTCTTGCACAATTTCTTCTTCCTAATCTGTCCTCCTCTACTTCATCTTCTACTTTCCTTTGTCTTTGATTTGTAATAATTTTAGTAAATTAATCTAGTTGCCACTACATATTTTTCATAGTTTGGTTCATTTGAGTGATTCCTCCTCATCCTCTCACCATCTCTTATACCTCCAAGATTATAATTTGCTCTGATACCAAATAATGAATATGAATACTATCAAGGAAAAAATATCCAATAGGCATAATACTTATAAAACAATACTTTGCTTTTATAAAATTTAATAATTTAAATAATCATAAACCATGCATAAATAAACCTCAACTTAGAATTGGAATTGACATGCAAAATTCAAAGCTCTAGAAATTAAAAAAACTCTACTTGTTATTTTTAATAGCTATTGTTTTTAGTAAGTTTCACATACAAGCACATGTAGCTCTAAAAATCTCCAAAAATATTATAAACACTAAAAGTAACCTATCAAACTAATTTCAACTAAATTTCATGTCTGGTTACAAAAATATATAATTTTTGAAAAGATAAAAATCCCAAAAAAATATTAAAATGAATTTTTGGACCCTCAAATGGTCACGTATGGCCTTCAAAAATATCTAAGATAGGTTGGGTTATGGCTATACTATATTTTTGATATGGTCATTTTGGCATGAATGAGATCTCAAATGGAGCTACAAATCAAAATTTATGGCCTCTGGAAGTTTGGGCTCATTTTCTACATCACAAGAACCTAACAAGATCATGTGCATGAAAAATGAAACATAAAAAGGGGACAGTTGGTAAGGGGAATAACTAAGCTAGCCTCAAAAACCCTTTGTAACTAAGTGTTTACTACATAGTCTCAAAATAGTAACTTATGTCAATGTAGTTCTCCCTCTAGTATGTATGTGTGACTAGATCATATAAAAATGTGAATATAAATGTTCTTTTGCCTAGGCCCTCCTTTAGCCCAAAGCATGAAAATATAAATGTAATAATGTAAAACTTTAGATATTCATAACCATATATAAAGCTTGTTAAAGTATTCCTTTTATTTAATAATGTTTACTTAGATAAGTGTTAGATCTAAAATTCCTCTTATGACTTTATATATAGAATATTCCTAATTTAAATTTTAAAAACCTATTGGTATGCCAAATTGACTAAATTGAAATGAAAACAGTCATAAAAGAGATCCATATGAAATGTGCCCCAAAAATAAGGACCAAAAGTGACGTTAGTAAAAGTCTATAGTTTTCAAAAAATCATGTAGGGTGTGCTTGTTCGTATAGAATAGTTTTTTTTGGAGCAATAAAAACAATAATATTAAATAGGAAAAGGACTAGGGATCTCTATGACTTGCATAAAAAATTAAATATCATAATAAAACTTATCACAGATTTAAAATGAAAACTTCAATGTAAATACCATAGGAAAAAGGATGTAGGACTAATACATGATGCACCAATAGAGTCTTATTCAATATTAGAAGCTTCTAAAAATAAAAGTCACAAAAAAGATAAAGTAACTATGTTTTCTTAACCAAATTTATGTTTCTATAGACAGGTGAAATAGTAAAATCATATAGGGTCAAATATAATCAATGACAAAATCCAATATCTAAAAATTTCGTATTTGAGAGGTGAAAAATAAGATCCTAAAAGGCATTAATCTAACCATATAATGGTATGTAAGAGTACCAGGGTCACCATATATCTTAGTTCATATAGTGTAAAATGAAAATTACACTTGTATAACTTTGTAAATCTACTACATAATGTAAACCTTTGTAAATATAGTCATGCATACAAATTTTAAATATGCTACAATAAAAATTGAATGTTTAAAACTTGAAAAATTAGGATGGTAGATAAATATTTGATTTTTGACTTGCATGTGAATTTTCAAAGGATTACATAATTGATTTCATAATTATGTAAGTAGTTCTAAAAAATGAGACAAATAAAAACTATAAAGTATTTTATGAACATATAACTATCATAAAAGTGTCAAAATCAATCATTCACTAATAGTAACATGGTCAAAATTAACCTTCCATTAATTTTGTTGTTATTTTGATCAATTCCATCATTTGCACTTTTTTAGGTCTATAATTTTTTGGATAGGTGTGTTTACTAATGTTGAATAGGGTCCAAACTATGTTTCACTAATTTCATAAGTACAATATGTTGTATTTCTTATGCTTTCATCTTGACCTAATCCCATATAATGTTACAAAAAATAGTGTGTGCAAGTTTTTTGGCCTAGTTAACCTATTAAGGAGTTTTATTTGTATATCACACATGATTTGAATTAGGGATATATTTAGCTATAGTGCTTTTTTAATCTAATCCCAACCCAAGTGAGAGATATGGCTTCACCTTATCTCCCTATATAATAAAATGCAAATACATTATTCACTATGACATTATTTTGATACAAGATGGATGAGAGAATAATTAGATAAATGTGTATATTCCTTTGGAATTGATGTGAAAACATGTTCATAAGAATTGATAAATGATAATGAGAGACTTGGCTTGTAATAAATCTTGATGATAAAATGTCTAAGGTACCTTTTTATAAATAAGCTTCACAAAGGCATATGCACATAGGTCAACCCTAGAGAATAGTGCAAGGCAATAATAAATTTGAAAATGACCTAAAATTAAAGTGGCAATAATAGGTTGATTAGTACCTAGGAAATAACCCTAAAAAGGTGTTTTAGATACTCTAAGAGAATTTAGGGTTATACAATAGAAAATAAATACTTGGTATTTAAGTTATCTTAAATTTATGTGTAATAAAGGTATAGTAATTTACCTATGGAGAATAAAAATTTAAGATATAAGGAGAACATAAGTCAAGATATGGCAATACAATTTCCAACACAAGGTAACAGTGTGCTAAAAATATAAAATAAATGTGTATGGACCAAGTGTGATAAAGAATGAAGAATATTTTATGGAAAGGGATATTTTACTAAAATTATATGTCTACACAATTATTAAATCAAATAAAAATTACAAATATAAATAAACAATACTTTAAATATAAAAGGAAATAAAATAAGGAAAATGAGTCAAGTGTAAATTTAATGCAAGTGCATGAAATTCATTGGATTATTTAAAGGCTTTCCCTATAATGTAGCTAGACAATAGTACCTTGAACCAATTTCATATGTAATAAAATATGGATCTATCCAATTAAGTTTAAATTTATCTTTATTTTATTTATCTACATTTATATGTATTTGATATTCCCTTAGTAACGAGCTGCTCACATTGAATTCTCTTGATCTAATATTTCTATATAAGCTTTCTTAAATAATTTTTCATAAACTCTTAAATCTTCAGTATTACTACATGTTTCATCTAACATGTCCAATCGATTTAATCATTTTTATCTATGTTCATTATCACCAATAAAACCTTTAAGGTACACTTGAAGATAAGGAGACTCAAGCTTTAAATATAATAACTACTTATGCAACATAAACAAGAGAATAATAGGTATCCCTTTTAGATGTCTTAACATTCATTTTACATGCAAATAAATCATATATAATTTGATTATTTTGATCCTCACCATATTTATAAATAATTTTACTCAAAATATTCATAGTTATCTTATTTATATCCTCGGCTTAGTCATTCCTTTGAGGATGTCAAGGAGTTAAAATGTATTTCAAATTTTATATTTAGAATAAAAAAATTTACTATATTATTCTTAAAATATTAACCATTATTCATAATATTTTAATATATAAGTCTAAACTAACAAAAGGTATAAGTAATTAGAAATCTGCATATGTCTTCACATTTAGTAGATTATAGAGGAATGGCTTCAACCCATTTATTAATATTTTTAGTAGTAATTATAATAAATTCTTAACCTTATGATGATGTAGGATTTAATACCTACTAGATCAAATCATCAAATGGAATATGGCCAAGGACAAATAATAAGTTTCAACTCTTGATAAGGTGCATGCATCGAATTCTTATGTCTTTGACATTTATCACAAACCTCTACATATTATTGACATTAATTTCCATTGTAATCCAATATTAATCCATTATTAATAATTTATATGGCATGGTTTTTCCACTAGAATGTCCCCCACACTCAATATCATGAACTTCTTGTAATGTTAGTTTGGATTTTTTAGGCCCAAAGAACTAAGAAAATGACCATCGAAATATCTATTAAAAAGAATGCCTCCAATTATAAATTGTCTAATGTTATATTTTCAAATTTTTATTTTTTAATTTCTTAGAACATTTGGAGGAACAATATCATCTGATAAAAATTTATAAATATCCATATACCACTCTAGGTTATTTGTGTCAACAAAGATGGCAAATAAATCTAACCTAACTATATCTAGTAATGCAATGATTGGTTGTTATAATCATATCTTAATAAATATATAATGATCATCCTTAATATAAATATTAATAAGGGAATAAACATTACCCATAGCATTGGCATGATTATTATTTCTTTTATGAATGTTACAAATATCAAAGTTATGAAATAAAATCATTAAACTAAGCATTAAATCTTGATATGGCATTATGTTTTCTTATTTTTTTGATAGGTACCCATCAATTTATTAAATAAAAAATTAGAATATACATATACTATAATATATTTAATCTTTAAAACACATGCGACATGTAAACCTCGAATCAAGGCCTCATCCTCTAATATGTTATTTGTACATGAAAATCTCAATCGATATGCTAGTGGCATGTCTAACCTTAAAGAGTTAATAACATAATGTCAGCCCCAACATTTTAATCACATTATGAATCATAATAATACGTAATGCATTTTTTTTAAATGGTACACATATCAAATTCATCATGAAAATCATCATACATAGGAGTGTGGCATAATAAGGGAGCCATAGGTAACTGGTTGGTGATGACCTACACTTTTAATTATCTATATGGTATAAATTTAAGATAGAACTTAGGAAATATAAGGAATGAAACCCATGTGGCATATAGGAAAATAATGAGAAAGAGCAATTAATGTTTTTATCAACCCAATCATGTGCAAAATAGGATAAGATTTCAATAGAGATCTAATAAGAAAAATAAAATCACAAACTTACAACAAATTATGAATAAAATGAAGAGAGATTAGAATGATTAGTTAGTAAAAAATTCCAAAAGGATATGGATGAACTTTTCAAATACATTTTTTAATAGTAAATAAAAAGAGGAAGATGTTACTGTAACAAAAGTAGTAGAGTTGTTTGACATTGTAATGAGGGATACAATTGAGGATGACATTAAGAATATTCTAAAGGTAGCATTAGAGTATATGTTTCATAATTTTTATTCCCAAAGGTACATTGGGTTATTTTAAAATCAAACTATGTAGGAAGAATTATAGGATGAGGTGTATTGTTGGAAAGGACTATGTGACAATAGTGTTGAAGAAACTTGGTGGAAGTGGACAGACTATACCCAAAAATGGTGAATATATATAAAAGTATAATTAGAGATAGGTGTATTCGGATGTTCTATGGTTCAACAAGTGGATAAAAAAAGAGTAATAAATATAATGTTAAATTTCACAAGTACCTAACGAGGTTGAAGGGAACATTTTAGCCAAATAAATTATCCAAGAGAGTGCTTATATCATTCACCCTACATTTGTGAGAAGGAGATATGAAAAAATTATATCTCAAGTGTATGATGTAGGGGCATCTAGGTCCAAAACAAATCTTTCTTCAAAAAAAATGTGAGTTGTGTTCATAGGCCTTAGATGGGTGAATGATTCAAGTTCTTTGAGTTTGCATGCACAAATATGAAAGAGTGCACTTATGTTTTTTGTGCAAATATGCACAACATTATTTATTTATACATAGTTTATCTTAGTATTTATTTCATTTTTAATGCTCTACATAGTTTTATTTATGTCTATAAATTATGCCTTTCCATGCACATCCTCCTTGAATATTGATCCCCACATAACTCTAAAATATAACAAGATTATGTGAATTCATATACAACTTTGGGTTATTATTGTATCCTTCTAAAATTTTGAGAAACATCAATCTTATCATCCATGTGTAACCACAAAAGGGCCCCATATTTTTGCTATAAGGTGATTTTATGATTAAGTACACAATCATGCATGTATCACTATGCAATAGTATGTTGTTGTTCATAATTATGCATATTATATGGGTCAAAGCATAATAGTGACACTCCCACTTTTTTGCATTAATAGGTCACATACACTTCCAATCTCACCTTAGTATGTATCAAGTTTGGTTTAATGGTACTAATCAAACATATTTGTTTTATATTAAATATAAAATAATGTAGTGTATATACATTTTTTAATTTTTTTTAAATCATTAAGTACTTGTTAGGATTTATTTAATATTTTTTTTTTGGTCCACCTAGTGGGACACTATTATTTTTTGAGTAATATAATTAAGATAATTTCTCTACAAAGGCATATAATTTCTACATATACCCACATAAATAACTCATTCCAAAACTTTCACATAGAAAAAAAGTGGTTATCAACTTCAAGGAATGAGTCTTCTCTTAAAGAAGGAAATGGTTGAAGGGTTGACTTGTGTTCAAGTTAAAAACTTATGCACCACTCATGTTCTACACATCATTTCATTAGTATTCCATAAAAACCCATTCAAACTAAATGTTACCCTTGATATACATGGATTATATATACATATCCACAAGATCAAATATATATGCATAAAATATTAGAGGTGTTGTAACAGTTGGAATACAAAGAGTCAATATGAGAAGATGAAACATCACGCATGGATTAATTTAAAATATTAATATTATATAACAATTCTTGGAGAAAACTTGTATAAAAATATATTTTTATTCTATGAAATGAGTCTCTTCATTTGCTCACCAATTCAACAGCTTAACAACTAGAGATTAGGAGTAATGAAGAAATTCTTGAGATACCATTAGAGGTAGTAATAAGAAGATACTTTATAGGAATGTATAGGTCTGAATAGATATTTTTAGGAGTGAACCATGCCCATGATTGGTTAGGTGTTGTCAAATTGCATGTTTTTTGTGTTTTGAGTAACCTTGAAAGGCATTTTTTTGTATGCATTATATTTCCTCGTGAAAAAGCTATAAAAATATTGGTTTATTTTTCATGTTGTGCAAGGTTATTGTGAAGCTCCATTTTTTAATATTAAAACATTGTGTTTCATTGTATAAAGTGGTTGTTAATTTGACTCCCTAATATGACTACATCAATTCAATTTTAACCTTGGCCCAATGAGATAATTATGAATATTAATATTTTCTATTGTGTATAGTATCCATGGAATCAATGGTATAGGTAAAAATTATTCACCAACCTTTTTCTCTCAAACTCCAAAAGCTTATAAATTTTTTTTCAATTAAAAAAGTCTATAAGAGTGGTCAAATGTGGTGAAGACCATTTCCATTGATATAATTTTGACCATATCAACATACTTCTATGACCATCTTGTACACTTTATTAGAGAGGATAGATTTCATTAGATAGATTCAAATAAATCATACATTTTTATTAATTTTAAATAAATTGAACAACCTCTTTGTTCATTCATTTTATATTTCCTAGATTCTAAAAGAAAATAAAAAAATTAGAAATTTTGACCTATAATTAGAGGAAGAACTTGTAAGTAGTTTTTGAGGCAATAGAAATTCTGATATAATAAAGCCTAAATTTTTGCATACTATGTTTTAAATATTACTTAATCAATGTTGGTTTTTTATCTTAGATTTATGTTTGATTAGTGTTTAGTGTTATAATTCATAAAATGAGGTTTAATAATAGTATAAAATAAGTAGAGAATAAACTTCCTTATGTAGATACTAAAATATAATATTAATTACTTAAAAATGACAAGATTGACAAACATTTAATATGCATGAATTTCATACACAAATATGGTCCTAACGTACCATTATCTCACACCTACATGCTACATATGACTTTGATCCTTGTGTTTTGTTTTTACACGCCTATAAGAACCTCACTTTCTATTTCCAACTAGCATACTATCTTGCATAAAATTTTCCAAACCTTTAGTTCAGTCCACCTATGTATAGGTCACTAACATTACAATGGGTTAGTATCACCAGTCAATATTGACATGTGTCTATCAATAGTGATTCTCTCCTAGAAATGACTATTTTTTAAAATAAAATATTTATTAGGGTCAACCAAATTTCCTAACATGTCTATGGCATGATTAATAACCTAGTTAGACTCATATATATTCAAATCAAGGCTTCAATTTATATGGGACTTAGAAATTATATAATACACATCTATACACTATTTTTCACTCAATAAATCTATCACATTCTTCCCAATTTGAAAATCAACCACTAGGAGAAGTCACAATCCAAGTCTAAAGCATACTAAATCTAAGTCAAATCAAGCATTATCAAATATCAGCTCCAAATCATTAGTTACATCTATATATCAAAGGATCACAATTTCACAATCACACTATGTGGAAGAACTACATGTCATTTGATTTCCCTCCTTTTAGTATCAAATACATAGGTAACAATCAATCATCATCATGGGTGAATTGGGTTAACTCATCCCATCACACTTTCCCATTTTTTATAGGTTTATAGCCCTCATATTCACACTTATGGTTTAAATGTGGAGGTTGATTTATGGATTTGGACACATCATTAGGGTTTTAAATCTCACATACATAACTTTCAAAGATAGGTGAATGTGATCATATAGTCATAGACCCTCTTTTCTACACAAATCACTATCAACCACTACAAGTCATTATCAACAATCGATACTAACCCAAAGCTAATATAACTAGCGCTACATATATATAAACATAGTTCCATATCTAAATGAGTCACAAGGTTTCTTTAGTATATTTTCCACTGTTAAAGAATAATTATATTTATATAATCAACCATAATAGCTAAGTACTTATCCATTTGTTGTAATAACTATATGATCAACTATGCAAGTTAAAATTCAATATTTCAAATCAATATTTATCTCATAATATATTCACACCTATTCACCCAAAAAAAGGAATAGATTATAAACTCTTATTTAGGCACAATCTTCTAAGGGTAAATAAAAGGAAACAATGACAAATCATCGATATATTCAAAATGAAAACAATAATTTCAATATCATCTCACATTAGTTATAGGTGACACTAAATTAAAACATGACTTGGATGAAGAATAAATCATACATTTTAATGAATAATATGGAGATGTCAGATATCAAAGATCCAACACCATTTCAATTAATAATTCTTCAATATAAACAAAGAACAATATTACAAATACTACTTGATCATAGTCTCTTCACATTACAATCTACTAGACATTGATCCATAATACATATCTCACATCAATAAGGTAAAGAATGATTTTATTATCATAAAATAATTGGGCATAAATAATTTCATTATGACACATTAGAAAAGATTTGGTAAGTAGGAACTATTTTGGAAACATTGAGTTGCAGTGTTTTCCTTTACCCGATGAAGGTATGTAGGAGTTATTGATATGATAGTTCTCTAATTTTCGCTTATGAAACTTTAGAGTCACTACTTTATCTAACTTGTGATTAAGATCCTGAGGAGTGAAAAGTTTTGAATTATGAATTAAATATTATAAGTTGATTCTAATTAGTATAATGTTATATATCCATGATTAGATTGATATTGTTCTCTTTTGCTTAAAGCATGTTGATTTGAAGAGTTATTTTGTACCTTTCATTAGAAGAGATTAGGGTATAAGATGTGCAAAATATATTTTCCATCTAGGGGTTGAGATAAACTTTTAATTTGTTACATTCTAGCTAAGCAAGTTGAGAAATATTGTTTGAATTTATCCTTTGTAGGTTGTAAAGGAAGTGTAACACTTGGCCTTTGTATGTTATGTTAAATTTTGACATTATTTACATATATATTTGAAAAAGAAGAGAGTCTATGATCCTATGATTTCCCCATTAACCTAAATAAAAACCAATGCATATTTGAAAAACACATTGATTATTATATAGAACCTCTCCTAACAACCAAAGACTTTAATCATTTTATAAAACATACATAATGTATCACTTTAATAAAAAATTGTGATTAAAATCATACAGGTATCAACCATAGAATTCCATGTGGCCATAGAGTTGCAAAATGACTTTTATTTTCACTATGAACTCAAAAAACTATATGAATATAATAGTTAATGAAATCAGTTAATATTTATGACACACCCACTCCTTTCCTCCTATGCATAACACACGCACACGCACACACACACACACACACACACACACACACACACACACACACACACACACACACACACACACACACACACACACACACACACACACACACACACACAAGTGAACATAAAACATTAATAAGTAAATCACTTGGTGATCAAACCATAGTCAAAAGGGGTCAAAGTATTCAAAATGTAACTTAAATTATTTTTTAGTTAGATAAATATGTGTGGTATTCAAACATGGTCATGGGATCATAGAATTCATGGAGTGGCTTAGTCTCAATGTGAATTTAGAGGAATTTATCGATTCATTAGAAAATTCAAACCCATTCTAGTTGTGGTTGGGTCTATTTATCACATATATTTTAGGTGATATGGAATAAATTTAATATTATAAAACATATGAATCATATCACCTTAATAAATTTCATGATCAAAAAGTAAATATGTGGCAACCACCCACAGTCCATGGGATTACAAAATCACATAGTGATTTTTGTTTACACAGTGAACTTAATAAACTGCATAGAACCATTAGTTATTGAAATTCATTTAATATTTATGGCACATCTTATTTACTATAACAAATATACATAAGTGAACACAAAATATTAACAAATTAGACATGTGATGGTAAAAATGTAGTAAAAAAGGGTTACAATAGTCAAATTTTAGCTTTAGCTCTTTGTGGCCATTGTAATACATTTGATAACATGACATTGTACTCTACATCACAATTTTAGTTTTTTTATTGTAATTTTTAATTAAATATTGATAACACAGAGTGCCCTAAGAGGCCTTGTTTGGTACAAATATGAAATACATTCATGAAAATCTAAAGACAACCAAAAATATATTCATGAAAATGCATAAAACATAGAAAGAAGATGAACTTGTGTTGTTTTCATGAAACAACTCTATAAAAAAATCTTTACATGTGACTATGTTTAATAAGTTGTATCAAACCTCGAGTAACCAAAGCTCCTCTAAGTTCAACAAGAGAAGAGAATCCATTCAACAACAAAGACTTGATGATTTGGGAGGTCCAATAGTACCAATGGATATATAATATTTAATAAGTCATATCCAGAAGCCACTTTAATTACCATATAAATGGTCCTAAGGAGACCCACAATGCCAAAAAGATAGATGGAAACAAAAATTATTGGCAATTGATATTTTTTTTCTCCTCTTCCTCATTATTCTATGAAAGAAAGGTGACAAACATGGATAAATAGGATATTATTAAACCATAATGGATGAAGTAATCCTTAAAGTAATAAACTCAATTCTCCTCTACATAAGATCACTACATTAATGGTGGATGTTATAATAAAATTACTTTCTATATTTTTGGACTCATAAAAAGAGGATAGATAGAAGAAAATAATTAGTTGAACTTGATCTAGGCCAAGGAACCAGATGAAGAAATAATAAGGCAAGATTTTTGAGAAATGTCCATCTTTGAAATGAGATAGTACACTCTCCAACACTGTAAAGGGTAATTTTTAATAACAAAAAATGAGGGAAAATATTTTTATGTTAGCATTTACTTAGGGGTAAATTCAACATTGATCCCTATACCTAGAGTCAAATATCCACCTAAGCAGATCATGTCATGATGGCAAGACTTTAACATACATTTATTAGGGTGAGGAAAGTTTATTTAAACTCACTTATGAATCCTCAAATTTTATCAATGAATAAGATATGAAGGCATCAAAATTTCTATATTGGATGGTACTTCATGTGAAGTGTAGGTTTCACAACAATGGTCATCATGAAATTTATTAAGTGAAATGTTAGAGAAATAAATAAATGGTATTTTGTTATGATTTGAATATTGATTGAAAAGACCTCTACATACCTAGTCTTTCATTTTACATGATGGAAGGAATGAGTGTCCATTTTTTCTCAATTATGGCTACTAACATGTTTAACATACTACATCATACTACTAGTCTCAATGAGCTTTCAGAAGACTTTGTGGATCCATTTAAAAATTAAAATTATTTTATATAAAGGTTGGATCCACTTATCATAGGCATCTTAATTGATATGGACTAAGGTGAATTTTATGCTTGGGACATATAAGATTTTATTCACTTTTTGTTTTACAAAAAAGTACTTAATCATAGAGATATTAATAGTTATATTTACTAATAACTTACTACTACAATGTTTAAAACTATTATTTGGCCAATTCAACTAGCAATTTTTAAAAATGTTCATTCAAGTTTTGTTTTAATTTAAAAATATATATATGTGATACTTATTTTTATTTTTTATTGTAACTTATTACATTGAGTTTAAAACTATTTCTTTTTTACATATTTTTAAATCTCATTCTAGTCGAAAGGAAATTATCATTATTATGAGTGAAAGGACTATTTTTTGGACATCTGTTGTTTGGATTTTGAGGAATTATTGGATATAGATCACCAATCACACAACCTATTTTTAAAAAATTCATGTTATATATAATTATTCCACACATTTAGATGTAATTTTTTTAAATATTGTAAATAAAAATTTATATATTGGGTTATGGTTTACTTATCTAGACTCAAGGTTACTTTGTTCTTTCTTTCACCAAATTGACTCACTATAAAATGTCATTTTTAAAAAAATTAGGGTATGTCATAATGCAAGATAGGTGACAAATTTTTTACAATTAAAACATGCAACTAGGTCTATAAAAGTACCCACATGTGTATGGATAGAAAAATAAATTGTTCATAAATGAGAAAACATGTTTTTTTGGTGACATAAGTTTTTCTTATGTTATAATTATGCACTAAACTCCATTTAATTACCAATTTAATTTTCCTTGTATAAAAATTTCTATCTTAAGCCCCTTTAATTGTCTAAATGAAAATTGAATTTAAATATTGGGTTCCCATAGTATTTAAATAAATGAGCTCATATATTTAAAACTTAAGTTAGTCCATTAAAGCCTTTGTAATAAAAAGAAATAAGCTATGTGAAAGGAAAAAGGATCCCACTATCATTTGAATATTTAACAAAAATCTCTTCTTCTTTTAAATATTTCAAATTAGTTTAAATTAAAAGCAAAAGTAAGCTGAGTACGAAAGGAAGCATGGGCTTGAGTCTTTGAAATATTTATTGAGCTATCAAATTTTTAAAGATTAACAAAAGTTACATAAGTAAAGTATGGGAAAAATCAAAAATATTATTCAATTTTCCTATAATTTTGGTAGTGGCAGTTAATTTGATGTCTCTTCCCACTCTTTCTCTTCTTTATTCTTTTATATAATGTAATAAACTCATTTGAATAAATTGGTCAATTTCTTTATCTTTCCAATTCTACTAAATTCTTGAATTCAGATAAGATCCCATGTTGTTTTGTTATGTATGAATATCTAGAAGATTTATTGCAATAAATTGTGATTATGCATACTTTATGCAAGTAAAAAAGATTATTATAGCTCTTGTTTATCTGTCTCTTGGCTTTGGTTTGACTATTTCAACTCCATTTTAGGGTTGTGTCTTGTTCTTTACATTTTTTTCCTCTATTTCATTCATTTCCATTCCTACATACTCGATAGAATTATGTTCATATAGGTAAGAGATATTCACATTTCTTATTCTAGTGTATCACTGCCTTTTCTTTTATGTTTCTCTCTTTCATTTTTATTAGAGGTACAATCACTAAGGGGGGGTGAATCAATGATGCAAGATATTTAAAAATTCAATTATAATACTTTAAAACTCTTAATTAATGACCAAAAGCATTCATAAAACATACAAGATGTTCATAACAATGAATATGAAATATGATGCAAAATCACACACATAACATAAGATCTATGTGGGAAACCCTCTTAGGGAATAAAACCCACTCTCAAGCCTACAAACACATGGAATACTTGTCTTATAAGATGATCACAAACATGAGACCTTTTAATGAAGCAGCCACTTCACAAAGAGCACCCACCCCTTAGTATGAAAAAGCACCCACTTATTATATATGTTGAGAACCTACACAAAACCTTATGAAATCAACAACTCAAAAACTCTAATTACATTTCAATCTGATTGGAGAAATAATACATAACACCTCTCCTTCAACTCATCACTCACATTCATACTTGCTCATACAAGCAATGCATCCAAACATCACTTTTGGATCACTCTAGGCTTCTTCGCTCATCCTAAATATATTGTGTACTTTATTACATCTACTAAGCACACTCCTTCTGATCTCTTTCCTTTTTATTTGTCTTCTACTCTCTTAACTCATTCACATCCCAGTCTCTGAACCATTACCTTAGCTTCCACTCTTTATAAAGTCGTTATGAATAACAATTTCTAGGTTGGCCATAATAATTTCCTTAACCCTTAAGACTTATATCATGCTAACACATAGCTCAATACCATCCTTAAAGGATGGCCATAGCATTCATGGGTCACACTTAAGTAGCTATGCCTTTCAATTAGGCCTTAGTAGCCTTTATAAGTCTCATAAAGACTTATTAGCCCTTTTGCATTTCATCAAGCAAAATAAGAACAAAATATCACTTTCAAATATATGGGTCCACTCCATATGACTTCTACGACATATTAAAATAATACTCCCACCAAAAACACTCTTTTTCTAAAGCAAAAATTTCTTAAACAATATTGTGTACACAAGAACACTATGAATAAACAAATAGTCAGATTTAAACTACAATAAATGCATATGTAGGAATAGTCAAATCTCTAGACCAATTTTTTTGTATTTACCTTACAATTATATATAACTTTTCCTTTTACACCAATATCAAATTATGCATATATCAAAATTTATAGCTCAAACAATATAAACTAGTTTTTCCTTTGTTAATTTGAAAATTCAAATTCCAACCATCACTGTGTAAATAAAAAACATATGACACTTGTCACCATCTAATGTCCCCTCACAACTTTGAAAAAGTACAGTCCCTCAATCTCCTTTTGATCTTCCCATCTTTAACTCTACATCTCTCACTATTGATCTTAGATCCTTGCTTCTGAGATCAAGCCACTTGGTAGCCCTATGTACCCTATAGTCAGTCTCTAATGGACTTCCACAACTGAGCAACCCCATGTGCCTTCTAATCATCCTTTGACATATTGACTCAATATACTATATTGGATCATAATTTATATGATTACATGCTCACCATTGATCTTTATTTGATAGGATTCATGGTTTTCATTAGATATTTATTACCTAATTAAATTCTCACCATAGATTTGTCTTGACTATTTGACCCTAGACTTCAATGTAGTTAAACTTGATGGTCTTTGGTTTATCACAATCTAATAGAGAAACTTTGAAGGTTTATATATTAAACTATAAAACACTTCAAGATTCCAAATCTTCAAGATACCTTGTTATCATTATAGACAACATCTCCATGAAAACCTTTGACCGTTGTTGACTTTTTTGAATCCTTCATTAAATACACAAACTTTCTAGTTCATTCATATCTACATGACATGTAGTAACAATCTAGCTTATTTTAAGCTATAAGATGCATGTTTATCTTTCTAAATGATTAAATGACACACCAAAACTTCACCAAGACATTTATGGATGCCTCACAACTTCTTTATCCTTATAGACCTGCACATGTGCCATATCTCTCCAAGCTATCAAACACATCTTATTTATAATTCATGCACTAGTACTACATGCTTTCTTTGGCATCAATGACAACATTAGACATCAATGACCATGCTTAATAATATCCCCTTTTGCCAATGATGGCATAACAACCTAAGAATGACTTCTTACTCATTTGAACTCATTCATTCTGATCTTTCTACCCCTTTGACATTAATGACAAAGGGTCTCTTCCTAAATATGACAACTATCCTTCCTCAACATCATATATGCATTCAAATACTATTTAAGATGCTTAGGATACTTACATACTTCCAATAATATAATCAAATTTTCCCCCTTTGATATGCACCAATCTAAACTTGGACTTCTTTAATCCTTGGACTTGACAAACTACTCATAGAGCTTAGAAATCTCCCCATAACATCAAGTTCCATCTCATGTCATCTGTTCTTTGACATACACCAATCTAAACTTGGGTTTCTTTGATCCTTGGACCTATCTACCTACAAAACTCACAAACTCTCTTTTCTCATGCAAGAAGATTCAATACTTTGTCAAAACACATGACTTGGTTTGATCAAGTCATCATATCAATCTTATTAATTTCACAACTATAACAAACATCTTCACACTTCTATCATGATTGAAGCATCTTCACATATACTATCCCTCACATCATACACATCTTATTCAAGCCACTTCAGATAACTGAGTTATCTCTCCCTTAGCCAAACACATTTTGCATATTATCAAAATTGAAAACATACCTTTGTGTTGATTGGCATTTTAATCATTACCTAGAGCACACACACTTGCTTCCACACATGAAATATGTCTCCTAAGAAGCATAGGTAGAGACACCCACTTGTCAAAGAGGGACTAAATATTCCAAAACTTAGGAGACTCCCATATCTCCATGCTCTTACTTGACTTGCATTCCTTCCTCATCTTTAGATTGACTTTGAATGAGTTCTCAACCTTATTCTTTTCTTTTATCTTAGAATCATGCTTGATTTCCTTGTCTATTTGGGTAGATAGGGCTTGTTTCTTGATACTTAAACTTGTTACCTATTATATTATGGCAAATAATCCACTTTGATCCTATTTTTCATTTACCACCTTAGGCCTCCATTCACTATGGCTCCTTCTCTTCATGATAGTATTGACAATTTTTGAAGTAGAATATTGATCATTCTTGCAAAACCTTGTTATATGACCTCTCTCATGACATTTGAAATAAATGAAGTTTCTTAGATTATACATACCTTTTGATTGAGATATATGATGATTCCTTGAATTTTCATGAATTCATTCATGTGCCTGCTCATTTGGTCTTCTGATGAATATATTATAAAACTTTGTAATATGACCAAATCCTTGACACTTGTAGCAAATGATGTCATTCTTTCCTTGTGAACCTCTTGACTATCTTAAGTGATGAAGTTATTCATGATTTCCATTATTTTTCTCATAATTCCATGCAAATTAATTCCTTTAGGATTTTTTACAATCTTTTAACTTGTGACTAAACTAATTTCAAGAGTAACAAAGACCATTAAAATTTGCATACCTCATAGCATTTGGTTGTCTGATCTAATTTATCTTCATTCTATCAATACCTTCATTTTTTGACTGATGATTGATCTTCAAATCCATTATCTTGTCTTGAGTTACATTATTTTTTCTTCTTTGTATCCAAGACTAGATCTATCAATAGCATACTTTTGAATACTCAATGTCAAGATCATTTGAGCTCTTTTCATACTTCACAGATGACTTCACCTTACAATATGTCTTTTCTAACATAGCTTTTAATGACTCAATTTCAATCACATACCTTAATCACTTATCTTATTTGGATTTTAAGCTTGTATAAATATTTTCTAATTGACTATTGAGATACTTGATAGTATCTTCATATTCTCTGGTGTCATCATTCATTTTTGCTTCAAACATGCTAGATTTCTCTTTATAGTCCTTGATTTGTGACATCATCTTATTCTTTTTCTTCTCAATATTTAGATATTCAAGAGCACTCATCAATTCATCTTTATTATTTAAATTATCAGTTGTATCTTTACTCATAGATTGATTTAATTTCATCTACAAATACTTTATCTATAATTAATACATGATACACTTTTCATCCTTACTCTTTAATTCTTCATTAAAAATACAAACCTAAGTTTTAGGCTATTGTGTGATCTCATCATACTCATTTACTTCATTACTCAACCTTCCTTCAAAAATTCCAATTTGTTCCTCATAGGATTTGATCAAGAAATCTTATTTTTTATTCTTTTTTTGTAGTATCTTCATTTCTTCCATAGTATCTAGATATTTATCTTCAAGAGTGACTTTCTCATCTTCTTCCTCTAAGTTATCTCTGTCAAAGAAATCTTGACTTAAAGAACATTCACCAATACACTATGTAGTTGTAGGGGCTAGCTCCCTAAATGTATCTTTATCTTCAAGAGAGTGTTCACCCTAGAGGACATGAACCTCTTGATTTAAAGGGGCTATCTCCCTAAATGTATCTCTAAAAAAAAGATTTTGTCTAAACAAATTTTCTTGAAAGGAAAAGAGTTAGATATTATAGAAAAGGAAAAATTACTCTAAGAGTGGTGATACATTAATATTATCTTCCACATGAATGTCATATTCTAGTGCACAATACAGCAAAATGCACTTGACCATTCCCAAGCTCTAAGGATTTCTAACATAAGTATTTTAATATAGAGGTGAGATGCATGAAATGATACAAGGAAAATGAACTAAAAGGAAAATTTCACATTCCAAGAATAGTTATATACTTACAACAATTTAACATACTTAAACACACTCTATATGACCTGTTAGACTAAGAACTTTTGCTCAAGCATGAAGGATAAATAATATAAAGATGAAAAATCATCACTTACTATCATTATACGTCTCTTACACACCTAGATAATTATTTAAAAACTTTAAAGAAATAGACTGGTACATAATGCTTAAAGGCAAAATGTGACATCAATCTAGTAGGGCTTCACCATACACTATGTGGTTGTTTTTACACTATCCCAAGGGTTGTATTTATAGTAGAAAGGAAGTGAGAGGAGGAGGCATTTATTACTAGAAGGAGGAATCAATTTTTTAGGAGTCTCCATCTTCAACTACAACCATCTTTGTAAATGATGCTCCTTTAGGCCATTCGATTGATCCATGTCACCTCAAGTGGTTACAGCACTAGCTTGTTCTCTCAAATATGCTTTCCCAATGGTTGCACTAGTAAAAACAAGATATTTTTAGCTACATAATGGCATCAATCGATTATGAAAATGAGATTCCACTTGTTGTAGATTTGTCTTGATGCTAATAGCTTCTCACTAGCTTGTTGAGGTGTACAATGGTGTAGGGAAGAGTCACTTTCATTCTATTAGCCTTGGAGAGGCTTCTCTTGGAGTCTACATGTACATTAAATTTTTCCTTTGATTTTCCATCAAAAAATGACTCAAATCATGACTTTATCAATGGTAAGTTGAACCCTTTAATCTACTTTGGTGGATTAAGAATGTGAGCCCTTGGATCTTTGAGCATTTGAATGAGGACCATCGATCTGCCTAGGATCCACTTATTTAAATGTCAATGGCTATCTCATCACCTTGAATTTGACATCCATATAATCATCATTCTACAAGGACCATTCCCTCAAGGTTTTTGTTTGGACTTCTACTTCAGCATTTTCCCCAAACAATTTTCTCATGGACCCTTTTCTCTGAAAGAAATAACCTTTTCGACCCCTTCTTAAACTTGCAAGTGGAATATTCCTTTGATAGACATACCCTTCAGGACATTGAAAAGTGCCCTTCAAAAGGATCAAACATGACCTCTGGAATTTTTTCAAGTGTCCCTTCAAAAATCTTGAAATAGACACTTTACTGAGAAAAGACCCTTTGGAATTTGTGTAAGTGTACCTTCGGGCTTTTGTAAAGGACCTTTCAGAATTTTTGAGAGAGCACCAATTCCTTTGAAAAAATGTAAGAGCCAATTCTTTCAAAAGGATTATTTCAGACAAAATGTCTAAAATAATTACTTCAAAAAAATGCAAAGGACACTTTCATGAGAAAAAGACCCTTTGAAAAGATTATTTTGAATAAAATGTCTGAAATAATTCCTTCAGAAGAGTTGAAAGAGCCAATTCCTTGAAAGAAAGATTTCTTCAAAAATATTGTTTTAGATAAAATGTCCAAAATAATTCTTTTGAAAAACTCACAAAGTGCCCTTCAAAAAACTTGAAAAGGACCAATTCCTTGAAAGAACAAACCCTTCAGAAAAGTTACAAGGGACATTTCTTTCAGAAATATTGCAATGTACCTTTCATAAAACTTGAAATGTACCCTTCAAAAAATTTGAAATGGACCAATTCTTTGAAATAAAAAACTCTTTAGAAAATTTACAAAGGACACTTTTCCTTTGGAAAACTTGAAAAGGACCAATTCCTTCGAACTTTTTGTTTTGGAAAAAAAGTCTAAAATAATTCCTTTGAGACTTGAACAAAAAACCCAAAGCAAAACCTTGCCAAAAGAAATAACACTTGAGCAAAAAGACTAAAATAACACTTGTAAAAAAGACTAAACAAAGGCTTCCAAAGGAAATAACACTTGGTCCTTTTATTGTGGGGATAAACCCATAATAATTTTGCCCTTAGCCAAAAGGAAAGATGCAAAACTTGGGTGTGAAAATTGGCTAAAAGGTCATACTCTAATACTAATTGGTTGAGGTACAATCATTGAGAGGGGGGTGAATCAATGATGCAAGATATTTCAAACTTCAATGGTAATCCTTTTAAACTCTTAATTAATGACTAGAATCATTTATAAAACATAAAATATGTTCGTAAAAATGAATATGAAAGATGATGCAAGATCACATACATAACACAAGATCTACATGGGAAACCCTCTTGAGGAATAAAACCTCTCAAGTCTACAAACACATGGACTATTTGTACTATAATATGATCACAAATGTGAGACCTTTTAGTGAAGCACCCACTTCACAAGGAACATCCACCCCTAAGCATGACCAAGCACCCACTTGTTCTAGATGTTGAGCACCCACACAACACCTTATGAAATAAAAAACTCCAAAACTCTGATTACATTTCAATCTGATTGGAGAAATAATGTATAACATCTCTCTTTCAACTCATTATACACACTAAAACTTGCTCATACAAGTAATGAATCCAAACACCCCTTTTAGATCACTCTAAGATTCTTCACTTATCCTCAATCTACTCTATACTTTATTCCGTCCACTAATCACACTCCCTCTAATCTCTTTCCTTTTTCTCTATGTTTTGATCTCTTAACTCATTCAAATCCCAATCTCTAAACCATTACCTTAGGTTCCACTCTTTATAGAGTCTTTATGAACAAAAACTTCTATGTCAGCCATAATACTTTCCTTAACCCTTAAAAATTATATCATACTAACACATTTCTCAATACCATCCTCACAAGATGATCATAGCATCCATGGGTCACACTTAAGTAGCTACATTTTTCAATTAGGCCTTAGTAGCCCTTATAGGTCTCATGGAGACCTATTACCCCTTTAGCAATTCATTGAGCAAAAATGGAACACAATATTACATTCAAATACATGGCTTCACTCCATATGACCTCTAAGACATCTTCAAATGAATACTCCTACCAAAAACAATCTTTTTCTAAAGCAAAATTTGTTTAAATAATATTATGTACATAAGAACGTTATGAATGAATGAATAATCATATTTCAATTATGATAAATTCATTTGTATGGATATTCAAACCTCCAAACTAATTTTTTTGGATATCCCTTGAAATTCTCTACAACTTTGCCTTTTACACCAATATCAAATTTTTCATATATCAAAAGTTATAGATCAAACAATACAGACTAGTTTTTCCTTTGTTAATTTGAAAATTCAACTTCCAATGGTCATTATGTAAATACAAAATATCTAACACTTGTCATCATCTCATGTCCCTTGGTAACTTTAAACAAATACACTCTGTTGATATCCTTATGAGCTTCCTATCTTTAACTTTACATCACTCACCATTGAATTTAGATCTATGCTTTCAAGATCAAGCCATTCGGTAGCCTTGTATGCCCTCTACGTACCCTACAGTCAGTCTCTAATGAACTTCCACCACTTGGCATCCCTGCATGACTTCTAAGCATCCTTTGACCTATTGAATCAATATGCTTTATTGGATCATAATCTATATGATTACGTGCTCACCATTGATCTCTATTTGATAGGTTTTATGCTCACCATTAGATCTTTATCACCTGATTGAATGCTCACCATAGATCTATCTTGACTATTTGACCCCAAACTTCAACATATTTAAACTTGATAGTCTTTGGTCCATCATAGTCTACTAAATTAACTTTGAAGGTTTATATCTTGAACTAGAAAACACTTCAAGACTCCAAATCTTCAGGATACCTTCTTGGCACTATAGACAACATCTCCATGAAAACCTTTGACCACTTTTGACTTTTTAAGTACCTTCACTAAATGTAAATTTTTTTTGGGTCACTCATATTTTAATGATGTGTAGTGATGGTCTAGATTATTTTAAGCTATAATATGCATATTTCTCTTTCCAAATGATTAAATGACACACCATAACTTCACTAAGAAATCTATGGATGCCTCACAACTTTTTTGTCTTTACAGACTTGCACATGTGCTATATCTCTCCAAGCTAACAAACACAACTACTTTGTCATTCATGCACTAGTACCACATGCTCTCTTTCACATCAATGACAACCTAAGACATCAATGACCTTGCTCAACACTTTTCTCCTCCAAATATATTTTTATGTTGATAGATTAGCATTAGGACAGGAAATAAAATCAATTTTATTTGGAGATTATTTTGCAAGATTAGTCTCACACTAGTAGAGCTTCCCATATTATGTTTGAAATGTGGATGAAATTAAGTAGAAATTTCAAGGCAATTAACACTTTTCACTTCCTTCTAACTCAAAATTTAATGGCACACTACATTCTTATAGGAAAATATATACACACATATGTATGTGGTTAGACCATGTGGACCCATAACCAATTATGTGTCACTCCTTAGAAAGAAACAAACTATCTATGAATTTGATTTAGATATCTTGTATTGCTTTATATTTTTTATATCAAACTATATAAAAAAGTGACTTTTATTAATTTGTCTTGTATAAGTGCTAAGTTATATAAACAACTTTGGTTAAATTTTTAATTTTAAATATGAATTTTTTCTTTCATATACAGCTAATTATTTTGATGGCATTGATCTTAGTGACTTTTACTGAGTTATTTTGAGTCATACATTAGAAGGAATATCAATTACTACCATTCTTCACAAAAATCATTATAATATTCAACCTGTTATATTCCAGAATCAAGTTATTTAACATTGAATTTCTAAAACTTTTAAATTGGAATATAGTATACCCTATATTAGAATCTTGTAATTTGATATTTAATTCCACAAAAATATAAATTGGAATTTGATAATATTAAAACTCAATTCCAATATTTCTTAACATCAATTTTATTTGATAGGTCACATCAATTCTATGAATTCATTTATAAACATCTTTTCCTTTCTAGCATGAAGGCATTTCTAATCTTGCACTATAGTATTTGAGGTTATTCTAGTATTTTTATTATTGGTAACCCATGTTTTATGCATTATGATCAAGTAATCGCATGTATATTCATAGTATTTTTATCATTTTCTCATCAATCCCAATTTGTGTCTCTTATTCTAGCATTCACCATGTTGACATTATGCACCACCTTATCTTGCCTTTATTTTTATGAATCTATAAAATCCTTTGTTTTATGTTTCCATGTTATTTGATAATAAGCATAATAAATTTATCTTCAAGGATTATGAGGACATTTTTTTCCATCTGTGATTCATCTCTCTGCACACTCAACACACAATACATTGTCATTGTTGTCTTGGAACTTGTTTGTCAAATTAGTATATGCCTTGATTTTGTTAATTGCTTTGTCTCTATAGATATCCCCATTATTTTTTTCATTATGGCGATGGATTCCAACCTTGTTGGCATTGAAGGGATGTTGGATCCCACCCCCATAATTATTGTATCATTATATCCTATTATTGGTTTTTTTTGTCATTATTTTTCCTACAATGTGAAGACATTCCTACTATTATCTTGTTTATATATTTAAGTGCTCTAAAATTATTGTCATCATGTGTTTTAGATCAATAAAAAATGCAACAAAATCTTTGGGTTTGTCATGCATAATTTTGAATAAGATGACACTAGGATGTCAAATGTCCCATGTTCTGGTAAATCTTGAATTAATCATTTCGGCCATCTCTTGATTTTTCTTGCTTATGTTTGACTCTCTTTAGAAATTCATGTCAATATTTCCCTTATTTTCCACACCCCAAAAACCATATAGCCAAATTTCATTTCTTATTTTCCTTTATTTCATCTATCCTTCATATAACATCTAACTGATTTTTTGGTTTTGCATTCATAGATAACATTTTTCATAGTATTAAATTTTTTATACGCATGAGGCAGTAGTAACAACTTCATCCATATTTTTAAATGAAATTTGGGAAATTACAAGATTGATTATTATGTGTGGTCCTTTAATGAACCAAAGTTATTATAAACCAAAAATGGATGACAAATAAAATAATAAGAATTGGTGAAAACCAAATTTATTTCATTAATGAATGAGTGAGAGATTATAATATTTATAGCCAAATATTTGACTATTCATTTCTTATTCCAAGAACACCCTTCACCTTCTTACGTAGACTATCTATCTACCACTAAGAGACAAAATCTCTCCTATAATTGTTTCTAAGATTAGCTTTTTTATATTAAAATAATATTACATCCCCCTTAATTTTTATGGGTTATTTTGAGACCAAGCATGCCTCTAAATTTATCAAATTTTTTTCCAACACTTTTTTTAAGATGTTTGCTAGTTTCTCTATAGTAGGAAAATGTAGCAACTTTGCATTGCATATTTCACATAATGTGGAATCAAATTAATTTTAGTGTTCATGTGCTTAGTTTGGTCATGAAATATTAGATTATTTTCCATTTGAATTGAATGGGTTGTCAATCATGAGAGGTGTTGATGAAACATGTTGCTCCTATAAATCTAAAAGAAACCTTCTTAACCAGAAAATCACTTTGGTTGCCTTTAAAATTGCCATACATTCTACTTCTATTGAATAAATTTTTGGCACTAATTACTTCTTTGAATTCTAACTAAAAACTATTTTTATCAAATTCATTACAAACCTTGAAGTAGATTTTCCATCTTCAAAATCACCAATATAGTCATAATATAAATATCTGACCAGTTTTAAGTTTCTTAACTTGAAGTATTTGAGTCTAAAATTTTGTGTTCCTTTGAGATATTGAAGGACTATTTTTTCTACTACCCAGTGGATCTTATGCAAAGATTTAAGTCACAAAGATAATAGCAAGATGGAATAGAGATATAATATTTAAACACACAATATTATTATTATTATTATTATTAT
The DNA here is from genome assembly GCA_037957365.1 of Torreya grandis. Taxonomy (NCBI): domain Eukaryota; kingdom Viridiplantae; phylum Streptophyta; class Pinopsida; order Cupressales; family Taxaceae; genus Torreya; species Torreya grandis. The sequence continues at coordinate 631,529 of JARHVA010007211.1, forward strand.
TATTATTATTATTATCATCTCTATTACACCATTTGAATAGTACATTGGCTATTATATAACCATTGTGATAGCAAACCAATTTCCTATTAAATAGGAATCCACAATAACAAATAACTTGGTAATAGTTATGGGTATAAATAAATAATCACTAACCAATAATAATCATATTAACCATATAGTAAATAAAAAATAATAGATAGTAATTTACCCAATATAAATACTAATCCCAACATTCCCTCCCCCCTTTAGTTTTTATATGAGAAGAAAGTACATCATATGAATTGAAAATAGAATCATATGCCAATGCATACTTTTAGGCCTACATACTTTTGTTTGAATATTTTTGTATGGATATTGCTACATATTATCACCTACATACGAGATCTTAACTTGCTTTTATTTCCAGTTGAATGTATACACCGACTGACCATCTTCTAATGAAGTACGATAGTTAGAGGATCTCTGTAGTCATAGGATTTATACAGTCAGTTGCCCTCCTATATAATTGTTTACATATTAAATGATATTTACATTCTCCTCATCTCCAACTCTCCAACTTAGTAGGGGACTAATTAGAATGTTGTATTTTTGCACATAACACACAACCAAAAAATAAAAAGTGCCACCAAAATAGAATACAACCTCATCATTATTAGTTGATGAGAGTCACTTTTCATCCTCCTTCCTCTAATACATCCAACCTCCATTAAGTTTGATACTTACTTAGGAAATATAATCATGAGACTCATAAGTATAATCCCCCCATCAATTCACACATTAGGTTCCACCAAAAATGCATTTGAGAGGCAAAAAAAACAATATATTATTTTTTAGACTTTTGATGACTTAACCTACTTAACAAAAAAAATGACTAAATAGGGACGTTTTTTTTTTGTGCATTTTTTTGTTCACAACATAGACTTGACTATGCTTGAACAAAACAACAAGAGACAAAATATATTGACAACTATAAAAACTTATTTCAATTTAAAAATGTGACTTTAAAAACTAAATTAAATGAAATTACTAATTTTAAATGATTTGACTCAAAGACTAAAAAATAACTCATGCCTATTATAACAACAAATACTAACTTTGAAAAAATATTATACCAAATGACCACTATATTTTTCTTTTAACAACCTAATATTTACCTATTGAATAAAACTACTCTTTTTGTATTATAAATAATGCCAACTATTTTGAGGTGGTTTCAATGAGCAAAACTTCATGATTTTTGAGGACTTGAGAGCTAATGTATAATGTTATTTGTAGTCTAGTCAGATTGAAAGATAAAGAGATATACAATGATTTAGGCCAAATTTGTCATGTAGAAATAGGTCAGAAACATCTCCACCATATGCATCTACCAAAGGCATTGTATTAAAAATAATGAACAAGATAATGATCTTTATCCAAGCTTATAATAGTGTAACCATAATAGTAGGTGATAAAAAATAAATAAAGGATGAAAAACATGATATTTACAAAAATGTTTGATACAAGGCGTACTAGCTTTGATCAAATCCACATTGATTCATCCTTATATCTCTTATCTCCACTAACTAAAATATTTTTTTTATACTAGTAGATCAAAATGCACACTAATAGTGCTACAAAAACCTCCTTTACTCACTAGCCATCGTGGGACTTCACAAATAGAGAGTTTAGAAATAGAGTTGTGAGTATGAATACCAAACATGGTGATTATATATGTCACGTATATCTTGAAAATAAATCAGATCAAGCACTATGATATATCTATAGGACTCTCATAATGTATTCTTGTTTGCTCCAATACAACTAATAGGAATTAGTGGATATTTTGGAAATATTTAACTCACAAAAGATAAAAGCAATATGGGACACAAATAAATAATATTTAAATATATAATATTATTATTCTAATCTCTATGACACCATTCAAACAATACATTGACTATTATATATCCATTGTGATAGAAAACCAACTCCCCATTAAATAGGAAGCCACAATAACAAATAAATTAATAATAGTCATGTGTGTAACAAACTAACCACTAACCAATAATAATCATATTAACTATACAATAAATAACAAATAGTAGATATTAATTTACCCAATGTAAATACTAATCCTAACAATAAATATATGCTCTAGCTATAGTCACATAGATTAGACTTCTAATGAGCTATTTGTATTTAGTCACATCTTTTAAATTATTGGTATCTTATATTGGAGTATTCATTACTCTCACTTATAATATATCACTCACAAAACATTATCATAGTTAGTAATCCATTCACACACAAAAAATTAGATTGGATCTAAATATCTATCAATTTTTACAATCCATGATATACAATACAAGGGAGTCCTATAATATATAACCAGTAAAGTTAGTTTTTCCAAAAAATGGGTTTTTATGAAAATAAACTATTAATGTTGGTTGAAAAATATAAACTCATTAAATAATACATGAAAATATAAACAACAACCAACTAACTAACCTCCTTCATTTAATCTTACCTCTTGTTGTAGTGTGTGTGTAGACATTTAAGAATTTCCTCCCCTTTGTTGTTACTAATTTTATCGTCATTAAACACCAATTACCATCGTACTAATTACCATAATGAATTTTAATCATCATTTACATATTATTCCATCATATCAACCTTTATCTCTCATCACATTATGTGTTTATCCTAATTAATCATCTACTCATCACCTACTTAATTACTAATAAGATTCTCACAATTTTAAAGGAATTTTATATTCCTTCCTAACTACTTCCAATAACATTCCTAAAAAATCCCATCACTAATCCCTCATTTATTATACTAACTTATTTTATAATATTGTAATCCACCACCTTTATCTTTGTACCTTTCCTTTATCTCCTCACCACCTCTCAAGAATTCTCCAAGGAATTTAAAATTCCTAAAATCCCAACTACACAATCTTCTCATCCATTCTCCACCATTGATCAAAATCCATCATGGATCAATAATATCCATTAATTTCTACATGTGGAACTTATATATAGATCTACACCCTCATGAAACCCATCTTAGAAAAACTTTGTAAAATTATTGAAAGTTCAATAAAGAGAAAATCCAAGAATACAATAGTGTTATCACCTTTTCAAGCAAAAAAATCATCCATAACTAAATTATTGAGTCAACAAAAACAATCATGCATCAAGTATTCATTCATTTTCAAATCTTAGAATAAATCTAAAACAACAACGAAGGGATCTTCAAAGGTAAAATTTGAAGTATCATTTGTTGTTTTTTTATTTGAATTTCTTTTACTTAATTGGAGGTAGTTTGTTTCAATTTAGGGAGAATATTTACTATTGTTATTGGTTTCTATCATATACCCTAGATTGAAATAAACTAAATTTTGGTGCCCACAGTGTGATCTGGTCATCATACTTGTTATTTATGTTTGTATAAAATATCCAAGGTCACTCCTTTTTTTACCCCTTGACTTTTTTTTTGTCACTGCGTCCCATGAGATTTTGCATCAAATTTTACTATCAAAACTTCTGCTACTTATTGGAGCCTTTTGAAAAAAATTAACTTTTTTATAGATGTGTAATCTTGTATTTCATAGCTAAATTAACCTTAATTATTAATTTTTAGTTTTATTTTAATTGTAAAATTTAATTTTAGAGAATCAAATATGTTTTGAAACATATGGTTACTACTCATTTTTTGTCAAATCCTCAGGTTCAATAAATGCAGCTAGGAAGTATATCTAGATGCAATAAATTATTACATCCCAAACACATCATGGATAACTAGAAGATTCCAATCTTAAGTATTAGATACTTTAATAATGGGTTTTTTTATAACAATCCTTGATGTGATGTTTGAATATTTATTCTGACATTGATTCTTTTAATGTAATTTGGTCATCGTATCTAGTTGGTTATAACTTGTAAGGTGTTTTTTTTATTTTTTTTGTAATCTCATTTTTTTCCTACCTATGTTCCTTATCTTTTGTAATTTTTATATTAATTAAAACATTATAACCTTTGACAGGACCTTTCTACATCAAATTTTATTGTTAAAAATTTTGTTGTTAAAACTTTTCCCATAGAGAGTTGTGTTTGCTTAAAAGTCTCAAAGGCCTTTTAAGATAAATCCCATCTTGTGCATATCCAAAAATCATGGAATTCCATTAGACCATGCATCTTTGAGGCATTTTTTTGAATAGATCAATCACCTTGTGTATGTTTCCACATTTTGCATACATGTCTATCAAGACATTGACAAGTATAACATCTAGAAAAATTGCTTAATGTGTTTTTTATAACGTCTACTGAATCATATGCAAGGGATGAGCTATATGGTGAATAGGGCCTGATTTATGCACATTAATACTTTCTTAAATAAATTATCATCTAAAAAAATCTCACTTGATTTGCATCTTTAAAAAATTTAAAAAAAAATCAAAAACAACAAAAAAAACCTTTTTATACTTTACTTTCAATAGAAAGAGGAGATAAAACCATGTCAAAGTTTTTTTTTTTAATAATTTCATAATTTTTATTTTCAAACCCATAAAATTATACAAATAGGGGTAAGTGTTTAACTCTAACTTGCAGTTATACGAACATCAAAGGCCAAACCTTCAAACTACCAACATTGTTTTTTTAGTCTTGATTTCTAAAGACATTAATCAAAATTATTAATGGTTTGTTTCCAGGTTCACTTGTCAAAATTAAGCATCAAACAACCATCATAAAACATCATAATTAATAAATTAATTAGTTTTTATGTAACTTAATCGTGTATACTCTCCCCTCACACCTTGGGCAATCTTGGGGATCAAAAATAATAAATGTTACTTTGTTTATGATCAAATATTGTTAATTTATCTGTTTATCCTTTATTTTTCTTTTTATATGTGTTCAACCCAAGAATCAATTGTGTATGTTCTCCCCTCGCACCCTGTGGCTATCTTGGAGATCAAAAATAATCGACACCTCCCTCTTTTTCATTTTTTTTTGGGGAAACATAATGTGGAATTCATCTTCTTGAATTTTTCAGTCTTTATGAGGGTTGTGACATGGATTTCATCACCATGCACTTCTCCACACTACCAATTTTCATCTAAATAATTAAACAAGGAAAGGCAAAATAATTAAACAAGGAAATGCAGAATAAATGTGCATAACACAACACATGAATAACATGGGAAAATTTTAATAAGTTAAAAACCTACAAAGCTTATATACATTTTATTGAGACATAATTTACACCTAGTAAATACTTTTTTCCTTCACTTCTTCTCTTTACATAATAATAACTACATGGAGGTAATATCTTGTTTTATTTTTTATATCCACACAATACAACAATGTACTTCACATGATTATCATCATGATATACATCTCACATTTAATGATTTAAATATATAAGTGCCACTAAATTAACTCCAAAAATATTAATGTTCAAACACTCTCCTTAATGTTTAGTCAAGATACATGTCATAATCAATTTTTGATAAATAGGGATTGCAATCCATAAATCGTTCACAATGAGTTTAGAATATTAGGTAACACTCAAAAGATTTATACAACTTCATCATGCTAATATCATCTTGTTATATAAATATGATTTAGAATACATAGACCATAGGGTGATTTAGGCCAGCATGATAGTGGGACTAGATCCCACAAATTCTCATGGATAAGCTTACAAGAATTTGGAGCCTTTATAAACATAAGGACATCCATTACTAAAAAAAAATTGGGTATACCGCAAACTCACATAGGATTAATTTTACACAAAAATCACATAGGGTGACTTTAGGAAATAATTTTACATATATAATAATTATAGAGAGGAAAAGGAATACATGGTCATTAAGAGGTGACATTGTCATGCACACTCCTAATCAATATAATATAATACAACCATCGTCATATCTTTTCACATTTTATTATATATTTTAATTATAATTACCTATATATTGATTTATTTTTATCTAGTATTATTTATCTTATTTACTTTTAAACTATTTTTTCACATAACTCTAATTTTTTATATTATCATCCATAATAATTTATATTGATTTAGTATTATTAAATGTTTACTAGAGACACATAAGTCATTGTATGCAATTTCATTATTAAATGTCTCCAATATTAACAACATGAGCATCCCCAATTATATTAATTTAACATATAATTCAAATAAATTTAAATTTAATTATGTTAGTAGCCAACCACTACAGCTCCAAGTTAAATTAAATAATGATATTACATATTAAGCTCACTAAAAAACTATTTAATTTTTTTTAAGTACAATAAAACTTTCATCTCAACAAATATAGTCATTATTACCAACTATCATTCCTTATATGTAAATATCTCATGTGACTACTCTAATGTAATAAGTATTTCTAAGAATTACCCTATTAAATTAGGTTAAAAAAAATCTACTTGTTATAAACAATTTAAAATATGTCATTGTTTCAAAAGATATTTTACATTTTATTTAAATAGAAAAAAGTTATAAATATTAATAAATACAACATAAACATATCAATATTTTGTAAGTTTATTAATACCCTATTTGCAGGTTAAACCCTAATTTTATAGTATTGGTTACTAATGAAACAAATGATTTAGCTAAAGCCCATAAGAGAAATGTATTAAATGTAACCAAAATGAAACCTATCAACTAATAGCAAAAAACAACAAAAGTACATAGCCTTTTTATTCTTTTCATAGCCACCAAATTTAGGTGTGTCTTGTATTGAGGCACAACACTGGTTAGTATTTCAACAGCAAATGTAAGCAAAATAAACCCTATCAACTAATAATAAAAAGCAACAAAAGTACATAGCCTTTTTATTCTTTTCATGGCCACCAAATTGAGGCATGTCTTGTATTGAAGCACAACACTGGTCAATATTTTAGCAGCAAATGTAAGCAAAACAAATCCTATCAACTAATAAGAAAAAGAAATAAAAGTATATATCTTTTTTATTCTTTTCATGCCACCAAATTGAGGTGTGTCCTGTATTGAGGCACAACAGCGATCAATATTTCAGCAGCAAATATAAGCAAAAGAAATCCTATCAACTAATAGGAAAAAGTAAGAAAAATACATAGGCTTTTATTTTTTTCATGGTCACCAAATTGAAGCATGTCTTATATTGAGGCACAACATTGATCAATATTTTAATAGAAAATATAAACAAAAGAAACCCTATCAACTAATAGGAAAAAGCAACAAAAGTACATAGCCTTTTTATTCTTTTCATGGCCACCAAATTGAGGCATGTCTTATATTGAAGCACAATACTAGTCATCGATATTTTATCATGTAATAACACCATGGAGGTAAAATTACCATAGCTTGACATGATTTTGAACAACACTACTATCAATGTAAACATGCATTTTACAATGTCTTGGCTCCATTTATAATATTTTCATTGTGATATCTTCTCTAAAATTTAAAATTATCAATATGGGTTGTAAAACTAAGATATCAAATCAATTTCTAAAATCAAATAGCTACACAATATTAATTATTTTTTAGTTTGATGTTTCAAAGAGATTTTTTTTGTATGGTATGGGCATTTGTCAAATAATAATACAACAAAGATATCTAAGATATTGTTATTCCATATTGTGAATTGTTATACATTTTTTAGACTATTGATTTTTTATTTTTATTTTTTTAATATATCTAAAAATATTACATATAATTGTTGTAGAAAAGGGTGCACAAAGTTATCTTCATCAGTTCTTAATTTATTTCAACTAGGCACAAGCATGGGATATTCCATTTATGCTTAACATTTTAACACTCAGTTGTGCCAACATCAATCCACATAAAGCACAGGCCTTATAAACTCATCCAAAGTACAACTAAGAAGGAACTAGGACCTGCATTGGGCTAGTTATGCCATGGCATGAGACTTCAATTAGGGGGACTTGATCCATTCAATGAAATTTTTAGGTAGATCCATAGGTGTAAGCCTCTCATGGATAACCTAATGTCATATGGGCTCAAACCTTTTATGTACTAAGACTAAGGTCATCTAGGCATTTGAAGTGTCAAAAGGTGGCTCTTACTCAAACTACTCATGCTAGACTCATGCCCCTAACAAGGATAGGAACACTTGGCACAAATTATATACTTAATCTTTATACAATTTACAGTAGAGGTCATTAATGTTTGTAAGGGCTCCATTAACAATGCTAACTAAAGCATTCATAAGCATTACTTCACAAAAATGTATTAAAATTATGACATTATGACTATTACACATTTCAATAGCAATACAAAAGATGCATAAACTAGATATCATGTTTTACTACAATAATCTTTGCCATTAATCATAATTCAAGCCAAATATAGAGTTCATAACATTTAGAATAGAGTAAATTCTTAGATCATACTTAACAACCCAGAGGTTCATAGGCAAGCTTGGGTGCTTACAAATGGAGCCTTCATGGCTTCTGAACTATTTATACATCTTAATGGTTGTAAATAAATTGTATATAAATATTTAAAATCAATTTTTCAAAGATTCACCATAATATCTTACTCTTCTTCTATTGCTTCTAGATCAAGATCCTTAAATGACTCTCAAGATCATCTTCACCAGGGTGGAACGTGCACGCTGAGGGTCAAGCTATAACTTTGGTCATCATAACCAGTAGTTCCATGACTCCATGAATTTTGCATTGTAGTCACCATGTATCACCAATCCTAGAATATGCCCCAAAAATCTTGGAGATAGTTAGCCTCCTGCCCGTTTGCACAAGGTATACACTACATCCTCCAACTGGTGCTAAAATGCCAATCATTATACAAAATTATCCCCTCATGTTGATGTGGATTTCATGTTGGCATGAACCCTATACTTAATCAGATAAGATGCCTAGCATTACCCCATACAAAAATTATAGTCCATTCTTGGACTAGGTTGTCAAGCTCTTTGAAGCATAGAACTCAAGTGCACTCTCCTTAAACTTGACACTGAAGTCTTCAAATCCATTAATGGTCAGCTTGATTTCCTTAGCAGTGTTGTCAATTTTGGAGGAGGTAGCAATGAGTGCAAGTACATCCATATTTTCTAGTTCTTTATGGAAGGCTTTGACATTTGCTTATTCCTTTTCCACACTCCCATCTAGGATTGTTCCTTTCTCACAGGCCTTAGTCTATAGAGCATGAAAGAGTGCTTCTAAGTTTTTCTCATTGTCTTTGATTTGGTTATTGAGTTCATTAACACTCCCCATGATCTATGCCCACTTTGACCTGCTTATCGAGTATACCTATGCCATCAACTTTTATTTCTCCTCTTTTACTTGCTTTAGGCATGCATATATAATAGAGGCTTGGTTTGAGAATCTCAAGAACATGTCATTTATTACATCTGCACCCTCTTGTATTTTTTCAAAGAGTTAGTATACATCTTCAAACTTACCATCTAGCTCCTTTTTTAGTGTGATGTAGGTATCTTCTTCTTCTTGTGCCAGCTCAAGTTTTAACCTTGAGAGAATTTACTCCACTAGCACATAGATTTTGTTGACCTCTAAAAGGTTTGAAGTATCAATGCCAACTATAAGGGATGGTTTGGTCATCTCTATGTACTCACAAAGCTAATGCAACTTGAATTTGGTGGTTGTGCTTCATTTTTGGCTTCTTTTTAGATTTTTTTCCATTTTCTTGCCCTATCATCATTGATGATGTTCCATCCTGCAACTTCAATGGCCATTTTGATCACTACATTCTTAGATCATACTAGGTTCATGGCATGAGGTTTTATAATAAGGGAATCTTACCCCTCATCAGTCTCTTCCAAGCTTGAAGTAACCACTCTAAGCTCCTCTAAATGATGCTCATCCATATAATGATCAAACACAAAAAAGAGTTATTTGCATGTCTTAGTTGTGGTGTTTTGGGGGGCACAATGCCATACATGTAAAGTTTTTCATCCATCCATTGTGTGCCTTCTCCCTTATGCTCAACTCCTTGTCATATTATTTTATTATGGCCATCTTTATTTATACTTCTTCTCTTCACTAGTGCCACTAGTCTCTTCAATGCTCTCCTCAAAAGACTCACCTATTTGATCTTTAGGAGTTTCTTCCTTAGACTTTTGACCTTCATCCACTTATTCCTCTTAAGGTTTCTTAATACTCACCTCTAGGGAAATTCTTTTGATGCCAATGCCACCTTGTTACTACTAGGGTTCCTCTACTATCTCCCTTTATTTTTATAAGGTGTCAGTATCACCTTCTTTTTCTTCAGGCACCCATTCACTATTTGGGTGTGCCTCTTATGCAACTTATTTTACCTTCTTGGTAAGGGTACTTGGTGCTTGCTTGACCATTTCAACTACTGGTCTTATACTTATAGGAACCTTCGTGGCCTTTTTATGTAACTTGGCCAATTCCTATTCCTTGACAAGTCTTCACTTCTCCTCAAGTGCCAATGCCTTATTAATGTCCTCCTCACTCAAGCCCATTTTCTTCTAAACCATTCTCTTCTCCTCTTTCATTTATAGAGATAGTGTGGAGTGTTCTTTGTTAGATGAGGGGCTTGTTGGCTCCTCTGCTTCCTTTACATCCTTGGCACTTGGCTCATCTTCCCCTTCTTATATCTACAGGATATATGTCCCTACTCTATCTTCTTCAATATCCTCCTCAATTTTGGGTGTGAGGGTTACCTCTTTCTCCATCTCCACTAGATTTATAGTATGGACTATAATGGGTCCCTTAGTCTTTTTCTTGTGCTTCTTGATGGAGTAAGAACTTTTTGGTGTGAAGGTCACATGCTTCTTAGGAGTTAGGGGTGTAATTTTCTCCTCAAAGGTAATTTTTAATTGGATGTGATCTATGATATCTTCAAGTTTCTCTCCTTATTTCTTCTGGAGGGTCCTCTCCTACATCTTTGGTGAAACATTCCTTTCATCACCAACTAGGAAGGGGTGATCATCATCTTTTCCTAGGTCATCACCCTTCTTATGTGGTAACATGTCATAGGAGAGGTTGAAAATTCACTCATTTATTATCTCTCTGTAGAGGGGATGAAGTTCCATCCTATCAGATTCATTCTCCTTGTCTTTGGTGGCCTTGGCTCTAGGGTGCATAAAATGGCACCTCATCCTACTCTTATCTTAATCCATAACCTTGACCTGTATATCTAGTTGTTGCATGTTATGAATTCTTCTTATCACCACCATGAAATACTTGGTGGAAAATGGATAAGGCAACTTGATCCATCTAGATAGGTTACCATTTATGAGCGTTAGGTGAACTACATAGAAATATTGTATTACAGTAATGGTTGTCATTTCCACCATATATTGGGGAAGATCCGAAGGGATGTGTCATTCAATCCCAAAGACTTTGATGTACCTATCACACCACCATTTCACCCTTATCTTGTACTTTTTTGAGAAGTTGGGTGGGAAAATGAAGTCTTAATACTTCATCATCAGGGACTCATGGTTGGTTCAAAATACCCATAGGTTGTCATCATCTATGTCTAGCACACCTATCTCATCCATCATAATTAGAATCAACATATATCCCCACTTGAAGGTTTTTCACACTCAATGGCACTCTTAAATGTTCTTAACAATCTCCTCAATAATGAATTTAGAGATGTTGAATTTTACCTCTTGCACCATATGGTGGGTGATGCACAAAAAGATCTCACTAAAGTTAGACCACCATTTTCCAAGGCATAGTTTATATCTAACTAGGTGTGCCACTGCCCTCATGCCAAAGTCTTAGATATCCTTAATGGGTAATGTGAATCCTAACTTGTATTATCCTAGGAGCTTCATGACCCTTTTAACCTCCACTTCATCCTCCATCATTTGATGGATGTCTACCCCTATACTTGGAAGCCTTGTGATTCTACTAATGAGTCTCATCAAGATCATCATGCATCATCTTGCAAAGTAGAAATGGTCACCATATACATGAAATAGGAAGAATTATACCAATTCATCTATCTTTCCAAAGTTTAGTAGCTCAAATAGTTATGTTATGCCTATTGTTTCCAGTTTGTCTTAGACAGAGATGTTGAAGAGTATGGTGCCCACCTTTGTCTTCTTCCCTATGTCTACCATCCTATCTTGGTTTAGATCTAACTTTTTACTCCCTATCTGATGTTTATAATCTTTGAGTTTGCACATGTGTACAAATGACACCCATTTCTCCCCCACCATAACCTCTGGGGGGAACTATATCTCTCTATAAGCAATATTTTTACTTGCTTTTAGCTTTATTATCGTGACACTTATGCCTTCTACCAACTATGCCTCCCATTTTTTGGTATTTCATTATTTTACTACCTAAACTTTATTTGCATCCTTATGTTCCTAAAATGGACTTGTACTTAGTCTCTTTTTTTCCATCCTAAACTGATTGTTGTTGAAACATGGTTGGTTGATCTTTCTGAAGCCCAAAATTATGATTTGTGATTATTCACAGTCATGGGAATTACAACTATGCCTTCAGCTCTTGATCTTCATACACCATTAATGATGGAATTGTAATTCTATAGAACTCCTACTACCTTGTTTATCTATCAACTTTTCTCCCCTCACTTCCTTTCAAATTCAAAGTGGAATGTAATCTTGTTGTCTGTATTTCCCTCTCACTTGGAAGGGTTGTGGATGACTAGTTTTTACTGGTAGTGTTCTCTAGTTTTTTATGGTTTCATCTCTATTTTTTGGTTTAAATTATCATAAAGTTTTGTAACCTATTGACATTTTCCATTCACCCCTTTATACTATATTTTCAGCTACCTCATCAATGGTTATTAATTAATGGATTAGCAATGCGTGGATTTCTTAAAACCTACTAAACCTATAAAATCCACTAAAATCTGCCACCAAATTTTCATTTATTGTGGATCTTTGTGCTTCTACCATCACAACATTAATTCCTCTAATGGTTTATTTAGTGAAGTGATAGGTGATTTAAATGGTCACTTCCCACTGACCATTGGGTGGGTGTCAACTATGTCAACATTTATTCTCTTGTGCTTAGCTCAACTTGGCATGACCTTCACCCTTATTATGGAAACTTGGGTACAACGCTTCATATGCAAATGATTCAGCCTCTTTGATTCCATCTATACTTAGTGTTGTGCTTCTTTACAAGTGCAGCTCTCTTTCTTGGTTGATTTCTCTACTCTTTCATGTCTTTTGCTTTGGCCTTCCCTACCCCATATAAATCCTTATGTTGGTCCTTAAGTGTTTCATTCTCTCCTCTTTATTCCTTAGACACAAATATCTTGTGTTTCACCCTTTTTCAACTTGTACAACTTTCTAAATTTTTAAAACTTCACGTGTTTAAAAACTTAGGTGTTTGATCTCAGGTTCTTAGAAAGTGATCATGCTTGACTCACTCGACTAGATTTACGCATGTAAGCACCAGAAGAGTTATGCTATAGGCCTAAAATCATCATGCTTATTAATTTAACACAAATAAAACAAACACAGAGAAATATTTAGCTTGTGCCAAATTTTATTATGGTCAAAACAAAGCAATCAACTTGTGATCAAGAAGTTGGTATCTGATGGTGATAGTGTCATCCTAGTGACTGTATAGCTTCAATCTATTACCATTAAAATTCTAATGGAAAATTTCACCTATCAATATGTACAACTTACATCACCAGTCTCCAATATATTATGGATGACATAATGTCCCATCCACCTAATCTACATCTTACCTGGGTGCTTGAGGTACTTAGAATCATATAGAAAAACCAATACACCTTTTGTAAATACCTTGTGCTTGATGTAATTAGCATGCCATAAATTTTGGAATGCCTTTTTTATTTTTTGGATCCATATTTATTGGGTGTGTGTCTCATTCAAGCATTATAAGTATTCCATGCATGCAATCAAAGACTCTTGTTCATCCAATCAACCAATACATGCAATGCATAATGACGGCATTAGAAATTTTATAGGTAAAATGGCCTATGCACCAAATACAAATTGAAATGGTGTAGTCTTATTTAGGAGCTTGTATGTAGTGTGATAGGCCCACAATTCTATTGATACATGATCATCCCAATGTTTGCAACCAATGTCACACATCTTTGTGAGCCATGTTCCCAATATCTTATTGAATGCCTCAGGGTGTTATTTTCTTGGGGATGGTATGGTGTCATTTTATGGTATGCCACCATATATTCAATCAATAGGATCTAAATGGTTTTATTGATGAAGCATGTGCCACAATCACTAGTCAAACTAAGTGGACATCCATAGTAACTAAGGATATTCTCCTAGATAAACCTTGTTACAATGGTAGTTATACAATAATTGGTCAGTGTTGCTTCATCCCACTTAGTGAAGTGATTTTTCGTAGACAAAATGTATCGTGTGCCTATGCACCTTGCAGTGGTTATAATAGGCCCAACAAAGTTAATGGCCCATTTTTTAAATGGTGCCTGGGCAAGGATGGGGATGAGAGGCATCTCATCCTAGTAATTTAATTTTCCTATGCATTGGTAGATGTCACATGTTCTAGTGCATTCCTTTGCATCTTAGAATAAATTTGGACACCACAAGCCTAATTGTAGTACCTTGCATGTTGTAGCATCTCCAGTGTAATGGCATCTAGCAATCCCCTCATGCACCTCTTTCAATAATGAGTCTCATTTGTGATCTATGACACATTGGTGCATGATTTCATCATGGCTCAACTTGTATAGCTATTCAATAATGAGTTTAAATGGGGTGGTGAAAACTATGAGCTGCTTCTTCTCCTTAGTCATCATCTCCTGGTGCATATATCTAGAGGTCAAAAATGTGGTGATCTCTACCAAGTCTTCAAGGACATGTAGGACTTTATAAATTTATGCATCAGGCATATCATCTTCAAAATGTGTTTCCACATCACTATATTTGGTTTGGGATAGATGGTCTAGGCCTGAGTTTTATTTTTCAAGATTCACTACAATAGAGAACTAATATTTGTAAAACAAAATAATCTATCAATAAATGCACCCGTGTAGAATGGGATTATTGACCAAGTACTTAAGCACCTCATGATTAGTGAAGAAGATGATTGGGGTAGATAATAAGTATTGTCAAAAAAATTATAGCTATTAAACCATGACAAGTGCCTCACACTTGGTTATGGTGTAGTTATGCTCTACCTTGGTTAGTTTTCTTCTTGTGAAAGAAATGGGATGATCTATTTTTCCTTCACTAGGTTGTGCTAGAATGGACAAATTACAAAACCAATTACATCGACATGGATGTATAAGGGAGTCACCCAGTTAGGAAATTGTAATATTGGTGCACTTGTTAATTTGAGCTTCAAGGTTTTAAATGCATTTTCTTTCACTACACCCTAATATAATGGCCATCCTTTTGCAAGAGCTCTTCTAGTGGCATTGTAATCTTGGCATATTTCCTTATGAACTTCCTATAGTACCCATAATGTCTAATAAAGACACAAATATATTTCTACATTGATGGGGTTTGGAGATGAATGATGATTGTAATCTTTTCTAGATCAACAAATAAACCATCTTTGTAGATGATGTGCCTAAGCAAAGTGGCAAATGGCATTATGAAAACACACTTATTGAGGTTTAAAGAAATTTGCAACTGCCTACACCTTTCAAACATAAGTCACAAGTTATAATAGTGATCCTTCACTAACCCATACACTATCTAATCATCTAAGTATACTTGAAAGAAATTGTGAATGTAGTCTTTAAAATTGATGATCACTACTCGGGAGAACATAACTAGTGTATTCTTTAGCCCAAAAGGCATCACATTGTAAGTGAAATAACCCCATCCTATCAAACATGTGTTTTTTGTCTTATCCTCATCATCAATTTAGACTTGATGGTATCTTGAAAACCCATCAGTAAAAGTATATATCTCACAACCTGTAACACCATCCAAGACTTTATCAGTGAATGGAGTTGGAAAGGGGTCGATTACGTAGGCAACATTTAACAATATATAGTTGATACAAATTTAGATGCACCCATCATTTCTAATTTTGATGACCATGGGGATAACCCATTCATATTCCTTCACAAGGTAGATAATGCCTACAACTAGCATACCATCAATCTCTATTTTGACCTTGGTATGAAGATTGGGGTTCATCTTATAAGGTCACTTCTTGATGGGTATTACATCATCGACTACTTTGATGCTCATCTTCCTAAATAATGGGTGTGTGCATTTCATATATCTATAGTTTCAAGGGAATAATTCTTAGAATTATTTTAGGATATCAACAATAATTGCCAGCTCTATGTCAGACTAATAAGCACCTAGAGTGGTAATATTTAGTTCCCCTTCTGAACTAATATCTACTTTGGTAGTTCTTAATGGTGCTCGATAGGGTTCATTCTTCTCCTGGTGTAAATCTTAAATTTATCTACTACCCTAAATTATTTCTATCTAAATATGGATAGGGTCTTCTTATTTTGGGGCATTATCCTCAACTTGGCATACCAACTTCCTTTCTCCTATAACATTCATCTAGTTGCATGCCTTCTATGTTTCATCATCTTCATCACTAGAGTCACTATTAAGAGTTTTCTCCTCAAAGAAGGTTAAGAAATCTAACCCCTTTTCACTAAAAATGTCTTTTGGGCACTCCTCCAATATTGTAATGTCCTCAAAAATTAACCTTAAAACTACCTATAGTGGCTTAATTAATTCAAATCTTTGTAAATAAAAGGAGAAGGTGTGATCAAACCACTCCTTAAGTGCATCCTACTTGGTTGTCTCATAGCATGTTCATTGACAATGTGCCATGCCCACACCCAAGTCTTTAAGGTCCTATATAAGGTGTGTACCCATAGATTTCTCTAGGTATTTTCACTAAAGATGTTCCATGTTTATTCACAAAGGTGTACATGAACTATAGGTTCAAAGTCGTTAGTGTAAGCTGAGATGTTTAGGTCCTTGTTACTCTTTCCAAATCTAATGTAAATGGATACCTTCACATCTTTCCAAGCTGGTAAGCTATGCCTTCACACTACCCACCAATGAATGGCAATGCTCTTCAATGTATACATTAGTGTGCCCACTCTATCCACATATTTTGGGATGCATGATTCAAGGTCATAGACATAGTCTTCCACTAGATTACTCCCTTCATATCTTGGTAGCACTAAAAATTTTCCCTTACTAAGGAGAAACACTCTTTTTCCCTTCTTCTTAGCATAAGGGACCCATCTTTTATAAGTGCAATCAATTTAGACCCAACATGTCTTTACTAGTTTTGTCACCTTCATGTGCACCAAGCAACACCTTCAACTAGTGGTCGCATATGCTCCCTCAATCCATTAGTCATAGGCAACATTGATGGTGTTTAAGGTTGATTGGCCATCTTCCCAAGAGAGGACTCCTTGATCATTTAGTTTTAGAGTCTTGACACCTTACATTGTGATGTTATATATGTGGTTGATCTCATCCTTGATGTCTACACTCTCAACATAGGGGGGTCCTTGGTCATTTGAGAGGGGTATAACTACCCTCTCCTTTTTATTATCAAATTTCACATAGTGCCTTCTAAAGCCCATATCTACATTATTCACATAACATCATGGCCATCTTAGAAGCATCGAGTAGTTATCTTGCTTTACTAATTTGATTATTTCAAAGTCAGTGAAAAATTTGGCACCCATGATATATATAATTATGCTCTTCATAATTATGATAGGTTGCTCTTGAGTCTTATTGGCCATGAAAATTACATGAGGGGAAGGTCTCAAGGATGTCCTACCCATTTTTTCCTAGGAATTCTTGGCTAAGATGTTGACCTTAGCACTTGTGTCTACAAGGACCTCACAAATAGACCATCCATCAATAGTGGCATTCACTATGAGTTCTTGGTCATATTATGCATTTTATGTATGTCAAATATCTTGCACCCTCTCCATGCATGTCATGGATACCTCAAATTATTTTGGACCTGCATGTTCCAAGAGTAAGTTATTCAAGAGGGGCAACATTCCTTCTATTAGTAGGAGGTGCAAGATATCAGTTAACTCTTATATCTCAACATCCTAGCTATTATGCTTCTTATAAGAGGCAGCCTCCTATGATTTTAGGTCTCATGCTAATTGGAGATCCCCTTACAAGTTTTGGATTACACTCATAACTTATTGTAATACATATTTTTGGTGCATTAGGTATAGGTAAGGCATAAATTTTGGTTCAGGCCACGTTATACATTCATTTCAACCCTTATTATCATATTCTAGGTGTAACTCAAGTATTGACATAACTAAAAACTGAGTGGTGAATCCACTATGAGTAGTCGTCTGCACCTTAACTACCTTTATGCATGTAGATTGCACCTTTGAGGTTGATCTTTCCATTTTTGGCTCATGCCTAATAATTCATGTGTCCTTGTCTATATTAGGTCTGCCTTAGGTTAACTTTTTATACAAGTTAGGGCATTCTTCGACCTTCTAAGACCCTCGATAATACCCACACATGGGATGTGTAGGGCAATCATGTTGATAATGCTCTATTGAGCCACACTTACAACATTAGCATGGTGAGAACCTTCCACCACCATGCCCTCTACCTCACCCTCTAGCACCTTATTGCATTTCAAAGCTTACATTGTATTGGCCATAACCCTTGTTTCCTTGGTTAGCCTACCCTCCAACTGATTTGGTAGTATATCATGTGCCTCTAACCATGTTTTTATACATTTTATCAATCACTTAATAGTCAATATTGGTATGGATGTAGGCATTTCACAACTAACAATAGATGGGTGTGTTAACTTGGTTGGCACATTGAAACAAAGGGTAATTGTAGACATCATGTGCCTCTCGATAGACTTTGCATCTTAGAAGTAGGATGCACACATTCCTTCATGCGTAGTTGGTCCTATTATACCCCTCCAATTTGTATTCAATGTACCATAATCCACTTCAAGCATCATGTGATGAGTTGGTAGTAATTTTTTAGATCTAGGAGGTCATTGATGTAATCTGTGCCTCCATAAAAAATATGATCCTTATATCTATGTTTTGACTTCCTTGGCTTTGAGTGTAGCTTCAAGTACTTCTCAAGGTTCTGTAAATGTCTTCATGTAAAGTGATCTTCATAATGGCACGAGAAACCATTCAATGAACCACTGTGCATGTTGGGAGGGGTGAATATCATATGGGATCTGTGATAAAATATTTTTGAACCTTGCATCGTATAGGCACATGTTTTCTAAGAGTCTTTGGGTAATCTATTTTATCACGATGATATTTTGTTGTTTAAACTCTAAAATGTCAAATTCATTTAGGAATGCATCCTTTAGGGTATCATAGTCAACCATGGCCTAGTTAAAATTAAATTTCCTATAATAGGTGTGGGTGTGATCCATTAAAGTGGTCACAAACTGGGTCACCTTGCACTCTGATTGGGTTATGCCCCATACACATCATTTTATTTCACACTTTAGCACATGCTCTATGATATTCTCTATGTTGAGATACTATGGCAAGTACATAACCATTTCATAGTATATTTTTTGTGGGGGGTAGTTGGTATTTAAGGTGTTTATCCTTATGCACTTATCTTGGTAGCGGTCATCTAATGCCTCCATCTAGTGGGTTAAGTGTTGGTCTAGTCATTACTACTAGCACATTTGATGTTGATGGTAGAGTAATACTTACATGTGGCATCTAACCACTTCCTATAGGCTATTACCCATTTTATGTTACTAACATCAATTGAGTTGGTATGCTCATTTTCAATTTTTATTGTAGTGAGCTAATGACCAATGGTCTAGAGGTATTTGTGCTTACCTCCTTATATGGAATAATCTGTTCAATCATAAAGTTGCAATCCAAGTCTATAAAATGTCTAAGATCTATGTCAACATATTTAATTATAACTTTTCTACTTTCTTCAAGTGGGGGATCTAGTACATGAGCATGCACGACAGGTTCAAAAGTGTAGGTGTGTCAAGCATATCTATAGTCACCAAATCCTATAGGAACCCAATGAATTCCACACCTATCAAGTATTGAGATCAATCCATTGTTTCATTATATTTCTCATCCTTTCACTATTATATTTTATGAGATCCCTCCCTATGCCCTTCCCACTCACTATAGGTTCTCTTAGTACTTACAAGTTCTAGATCTTTTGTTAGTCTGCATTATCTCTTATTATAGGTCTATCTTCTAAGCTCTTGAGTGTAAATTTTCTCATCCCCTTCCATTATGATTCACCTACACATCCCCTTCTACCCATTTTGTGTTATTCATATGCAAATGGTCTTTAGCCTTCCATCCCTAAAGTCTCAAATCCATAATACACCATTAGCTTTTTGATCTCTATATTGATGTCTTTCACAAATTTACCTCTTAGGTTGCATAAAAATTGGTATTCTACTTCATTAGAGCATGACTATGTTGAGATTGTGAACTCAAGTATGTAAATATTCAATACTCATTGCCACTATTTATCCACTACTATAGTCCAAGTAGCATCTAGGGTCTCAATTTTCTCTAGGTGTTCCTTTGTCCACTCATAGTGATATCCATAGTTTCTTCTTCTATTGGTTGAATATGTATCCAACCACCAATACACATGTTCAAGTAGCTCATAGAAAAAGACCTTGTACAAAGAATCATATAAGTTGTTCTGAATCCATTTCCTTAGCTTTTATCCTTGGTAGGTTGGATGCTTTATCATAAAGCTATCTTCCACTTGTTGTAGCCAATACTTGATGTTTTCAAGAGAAAGTTGTTAGATCATTTTTTCATACTATCATAACAACAAAATTCAACATGGGTCCCAAAATGCAACCAAAATGTTGTAAAAAATGGTACATAAAGTTTTCTTAGTCGGTTCTTGGTTAATTTCAACCAAGCATAATCATTGTATATTCCATTTACATTCAACATTTTAACACTTGATTACATCTGTATCAATCCACATAAGGCATAGGCCTTATGTTCTCACTTGAAACGTAGCTAAAAAGGAACTAGGATTCACATTAGGCTAGTTGTGCCATGGCACAAGACTTCAATTAGGGGCACTTGATCCATTCAATGAAAGCTTTAGGTAGATCCATAGTTGCAAGCCTCTCATGGACAACCTAATGTTATATGGGTGCAAGCCTTTTGTGTATTAAGCTTAGGATCATATAGGCACTCGAAGTGTCAAAAGGTGGCTCTTACTCAAACTACTCATGCTAGATGTGTGCCCCTAACAAGGATAGGAACACTTGGCACAAACTCTATACTTAATCTTTATGCAAGTTATAACTAACATCATTAATGTTTGTAGGGACTCCATTAACTACATGAACTAGAGCATTCATAAACATTACTTCATATAAATGTATTAAAATTATGACATTATGATCATTACACATTTTAATAGCAATACAAAAGATGCATAAACCAGATATCATGTTTTATTGTAAAAGTCTTTACCATTAATCATAATTCAAACCAAGTATAGATTTCATAGCATTTAGAATAGAGTAAATGCTTATCTCATACTACTTAATGACCCAAAGGATCACAAGAAAACTTGGGTGCTTATAAATGGAGCCTTCATGGTTTTTGAACTATTCCTATACCTTAATGGTTGTCAAATAAATTGTATATAAATATTTAAGATCAATTTGTCAGAGCTTCACTGTAATATCTTTCTCTTCTTCTGTTGCTTCTGGCTTGATTCCTTAAATAACTCTCAAGATCATCTCTGCCAAGATGAAATGTGTATGTTGAGTGTTGAGCTATAAATTTGGTCATCATAACCACCAACTCCATGACTTCGAGAAGTTTTCTCTATGGTTACCACATATCGCCAATCCTAGAAGATGCCCCAAAAATCTTGGAGATAGTAGGCCACTTGCCAACTAGTGCAAGGTATGTGTTACATCCTCCAGTTGGCACCAAAATGGAAAAATACCAATCATTATGTAAAATGATCCCCTCTCACTGATGTAGATATCATGTTGGCATGAACCCTATACTTAACAAGATAAGTGACCCAATAAGAATCATTAAATTATATAGAATGTCTAACATTTGTACCTATATTTTATGGATGATTTTCTAATATCAATACATTATTGATTTTTAAATGTAACCTAAGACAAATTTTTATTTAATGAATTATTTACATGAGAGGCAAGTGATGATCTAAAATTTAGGTAATTTTTTTAGACACTTTAACATTTTTTAAATTTAAATTCATCTTTAAAATAAATTTTAAATCAAATTTATTTATGCCATGTATTAAAAAAAATTGATATTTTTTTTAAATTTCAATTTATGACATGTTTAAGACATTAAAAGGTATTGTAAAAGTGTCCTACATCCTTTGCTTGAATGCATTTTTAGTACTTGTATATTTAAGATCCTCTTACAACATATGCATAAGCATGGTAAAAGGTATGTTAATGCACCTCAAAGGTATTTTAATTATATAGTTTAAATTTCACTTAAATTTTGCATTTTTCCATGATAAATCTAACTTAATTTTTAGAAATAATATTATATTTAAATTGGATTGTTCTATCTTTAGTAAATATACTAGGTATTTTAACTATATTCAAGTGATGATGATAAGTAGGGATTATGTATGTATTTATTCATGTAAAAAAAAAATACTTGTGTTCAGTAAGTTAAGATGGTTAATAAATAATTATTTTTAAGAGTGTATCACTTAATAAATTTATGGTTAAAACTAAAAAACATTATATATTATTTTCAATAGGGTTAATGCAATTAACACATATCTTTCAACAACTCTAATCTCTTTAGGAAAGGAGTATACAATTAGGAACTTATTAGAATATTAATGTTATAATAGTTTAAATATCTCATATCTTTGTAGAAGGATATTAAGGGAACAAATTATGTAAAATAAGGGTTAACTTATTTTTTCCCTCACTTTTTTATTTACATATTAATAATTACATTGAGGTAATATCTTGTTTTATTTTTTATATTCACACAATATAATAATGTATTTCATATGATTGTCATCTTGATATATATTTTACATTTAATGATTTGGTTATACCTTTTTAATAAATTTAATTAATTATTTACATTTACTTTAATATGTATAAGTTTATATTATTTACACAATATAAAATTCAAATATATTATGTAATTAAATAATAATATAATATTTATTATTTATATTATGGAACAAAGTAGGTCATTAAATTAACCCCATAAGTATTAGTGTTTTAACATACACCTTACATTTCAATGAGCTATAAAAATTCAAAGTTATTGTAAGACTAAGTGAGACTCCTTATAAATGGTTTCATGAAGTGGGAAGGTCATATTCTAATATTGATGATGCATCAAACAACATCTTTTCAACACAAACTTGGGCCCCATACACCATGAGATAATTAATGGATGTAGCTAGAGAACCTCATAAAATGTAAATTAAGACAGCCGTAAATAATTAGTAGTGAAGAGGAAACCAAATCCCCAAAAGTTATTCACAACATACGTCCATGGAGTGAGGGTTGGGAGACCAATCTAGCCACCATTTCACAAGAGTATATACATGGGCTACTAGTTACACTATACACCCTTTTACACTAAAATAGGGTTTATGGCTTGTGTGTTATTTTTTATGTATTGTCAATACACTTATTGTTTGAAAACCCCACACTTTATAGTAAACTAAATGAGAATATAATCAAAAATCGATAGTTAAAAATCAAATAGGACATATGAATCCTTAAATCCAAGCACATATTAATAAAATTTCTTCATCAAATACCCAACAAGTCAAAATCCCTAAACAAAGTCCAACCCAAATATCATCATCAATTCTATAGCCTAAGCTTGTCAAAACCCATGATATATCAAGACAATCACCTCAACCACATAGGCTTGCTAAATCTCCTAAACTTCCCACCATTCATGATCATCTAACCATTAAATTTAAATGTCAATCCTCTAAGTGCATTGTCACAACTAGACATGGTAAGGTCACTATCCCAAAATCACCCCCTAAGGTCACTATCCAAAGAGCTCATTTGCCTACTTATGATGATGAGTATAGCCTCATTCAATAGCTTTTGAACACCCCTACATAAATATCCATACTGGATCTTCTCAAAATATCCTTTTGTTAAAAGGGACATCCTCAGCAAAATCCTACATGAGTTAAGAGTTCCAACTGACATCAACCCTAATCATTTCCAATCACTCATTGAAAATCTATTATCCTCCCATCAACTTAAATTAGAGTAAAGTGAGCTACACAATTATGTCCCATCATCTTAAATTTAACCAAAGTGATATTCCACCAGTGGGTCCTAACCATAAAAACCCCCTTTATATCTTGGTTCCCATTTCAAAGCACAAAATCAAAAGAGTTCTTGTATATAGTGGCTCGAGAGTTAATATATGTACCCTCACCTTGATCAAGCATCTAGGATATTTTGAAATAACATTGACACCTAATATAATTATAATCAAAGATTATGATGATGATAAATGACAATCATTATATATAATTTATCTTCCCATCATGGTGGGTATAGTTACACACCAAACATTGATCAACATGGTGGACATTGAACTCCCTTATAAATCCTTCTAATATGTCCATGGATACATGAAATGAAATTTGTACCACACACACTCCATAAATGTATTAAGTTTCCTTATTCAATCATGGAGGTTACAATTCTTGGTGATCCATGAACTTACCAATATTGAAAGATGTTGGAAGGATGAAATCATAATGCCATTTATTATCTTGGTACCAAGAGTGTTTTTCATACCATGGATAAACCAAAATCCCTTAAAAACACCAATCCTTCATCATCTTATATCCATCCTAATGATCTTCCATCCACCTCCAAAAATCAACCTACCATTTCCTACCTTAAAATAGTTTCCAAAAGATGTGGTGGATATGAGTTTCATGATGCATTACCTATTGGTAGTTCCCCTTGTTATCACAACATTATGGATGACCCACCATGAGGAAAACCAAGGATACATCACATCAGTTTGGTAAAATAAATTTCAACAATTTTGGGCTTCTATCAAATGAAAAGATCAATGGTTTAAAGGATTCTTGGTTTTATGATGATGGTTTGACATCCTAATTCCAAAACCTAGAATGTCCAAAGGTAAATAGAATGTGTGAAATCATAAAATATAAAGGAAAAGGACTTGGCATCAATTAACAATGGGTTATATAATCCCTACCAATCAAATTTAATTAGCTATTTTATAACTTGGGATACAAACCACCATGTGGTGACCCATTCAATGTTGCTATTGAAATCTCCTCAATTTTTGTGGAATCCTCCTCTAATGATGACATTGAGAAAAGATCTATGCATAACCTATATGATGACCTTGCTACCACAAACCTATTCATAGAAAGGTCCATTTTAACCATTAAACTTGACCTTTGCTACCATGAATTGATTAATTGGGACCATCGAGATGACCCATATTTTGGCATATTTCAAAAAGATGAAGCAATAGTTGAATTCATGAGACTTTGGGATCATATAACAGCCATTGATCATAAAAAGGGGTTTGATATCAGTTTAGAGATGTTCCTATTTTGAAGAACAAGTGGAGTTCCCTAGTCAAGAAAAACTGAAAGGATCAAAAGAAAATGAAGATCAAAAATATAAAAAAAAATTAAAAAAAATTCAAAATATGAAGTCCTCTAGTGAAAACCTCTTTGAGGTGCTAGTAAAAAAAATATGTTTATTGGTGAAAAACTTTCTAAGGTACCAATAGATAGGGAATTCTACTTGCTTCCAAAGTATAACATTAGAATAGCTAAAATCCCCAAAATCATTAAATTGGGTGATTCTCTTATTCTCAAATAATATTGATCATTTATTTATATACTCAAAAAAATTCCAAAATTCATGAACACATCACAATAATTTCATCTTCCTAGCTTTGACATACTTTTAGGATGGATCAGCATCATTATTCAAAGAAAAAAATGATGTCAATATAGGTAATAAATAGAATCCAAGGATAATCAAACTTGGGGCCACCCTTACTCCTCAAGAACTCAAAATCCTAATTGAAATTCTCAAATAATTCAGTGACATATTTACAAGATCATATAAAAATATGTTAGGCCTATATCCATCTCTAGTAGTGTAAGATCATGTTGTTCATCCAGATGCTAAACCCATCAATCAAAAATTACTTAAAATACATCTAAAGGTAGCATTCTTGGTAAATAAATAACTATAAAAGTTCCTAAACATTAGGTTCATCCACCCAATTGACTATTTAGACTCTAGAATTGTACCATTAATCAAGCCATATGGTGGAATTTCTATTTTCATAGACTTTAGAGATATCAACAAGGCATGCCCTAAGGATGAATTTCCACTTCCCAACATATAGATTATTATCAATTCAATAGTTGGATATGAAACACTATCACTCAAAGATGCATTCTCATGTTACAATTAAATTTTAATTATACCATAAGCTCAGCACAAGACATCATTCACCACTCCATGGGGAACAATATGGTATCATCTTATGCCATTTGGCATAAATAATGTAGGTGTAACATATCAATAAGCAATTATGGTAATCTTCTATGACATGATACATGACATTGTCAAAGATTATGTCAATGACATAGTGGTAAAATTGAAAACAAGGGCAGAATATACTATAGTGCTCAAAATATTATTTGAACTAAGAGAATATAAAGTTTGATTAAACCCCAAGAAATTCACCTTTCGCATAACATTGGGAAAAATTTTGGGGTTCCTTGTGTCTAGACAAGGCATCGATATTGATCTATAAAAATTCAAAGTAATAACTAAAATGCCTCCACCACAAAAATTCAAGAAACTTTGTAGCCTACAAAGAAAAATCTAAGCCATTCATCAATTTTTATCTCAATTGGTTGATAAGTGTCATCCATTCAACTATATTTTGAATAAAGGGACTAAGTTTCACTAGAATCAATAATTTCAAGAAGCCTTTGAAAATATCAAATAATATTTATTAAATTCACTAGTGTTATTTTTTCCAACACTTGGAGAACCATTTCTCTTATATATATCCACTACTCAATATGAATTAGGGGACCTCCTAGTTTAGTATGACCAACATGGAAAACAAATATCCACCTATTATCTTATTAAAATGTTGATATCACATGATCTTAACTATAAACTATCATTACATGTTAAACAACAATACCAAGCTCATTTCCAAAGTGAATCTATTGAAATATCTGATATGAAAATTAGCTCTGACAGGTAGACTAGATAAATGGATAATGATATTAAGTGAATTCAACATTTGGTAAATGAATCAAAAATCAATTAAAATATAGGTTCTATAAAATTATTTGATTGAAGCTTAGTCCCTTTCTAGGGACTAAGATATACAGTCATTGACCATTGGGTTTCTAGATGAATTGATCCTATCTATCAATGAGTCATCAACATGATATTTTTACTTTGATGGATCCTTTACTATACATGGTTTGAGTCCCAAAACCCTTTTCATCATAACTTAAGGATACATTATCGCATAGGCTTTATAGATTAGTTTTCCTTGTACAAATAATATAGTTGAATACAAAGCACTCATCTCAAGCCTAAAACTTGTTATCTAATGGAATATTCAATATATTTTAGTCTATGGTGATTCATAGTTAATCATAAACAAGTCAATGATGAATATAAGACAATGGATGAAAAACTTGTTCTCTATACATGTATGGTTTATAAATTTAAACATTAGTTCAATAAAATCACATTTGAACAACTTCGTCATGCTAATAATAAGTCAGTAGATGTTATGGAAATAATCTATTCTTTGTTTGAAATGTCACAAGATACACAACAATCCTAGTTCCTAATTGAGAAATTGATAATATGTTATTTTTTGGTCATAATTATCCCTAGTATAAATACATCTACAATTACCTTTATGATAAAATCCTACCACTAGATCTAAACTAAACTCACTACAAATCATTTATCCAAAAAACCTCTTGTTTCACTATCCTTGGTAACACACTCTATTATATAGGCTATGATGGTACCTTGTTGAGATGTTTGAAGTTGAAGAAGGATAAATTAGCTATCAATGAGGTTCAGGATGGAATTTATGGGGCACATACCAATATAATGGTCCTAGATAAAAATATCCTATGAATAGGTTATTATTTATCAACTATGGATAATGATGCATGTCAGTATGTCAAAAAATATGTAATGTGTCAGAAGTATGGGGGTCTTATCCATGCTACATAATATTCATTAAAACCTATTACAATTCCATAGCCTTTCTCCATATGTGGATTCGATCTCATAGTCAAAATAAATCCCTTTTCATCTAATGGCCAAAAGAAGATCATTTGCAACAAGGGAATCAATAGCCTAATTCTAGTCTTAGTAATAGAGTCTATTACAACTAAATATAACTAAAATCTAAATTAGGTGTTTGGAGCTAGAGCATAGTGTATAAAAGAGAGAATGAAATATGTACCAATTGTTGTGTCTTTGGTCACAAATGTGAGATCAATAAGCATAAGGAGTAGAATGAGAATGACACTGGATCATTAAAGGCTATCAAGGAAGACTTAAAGGACCCAAGAACAGGGCCTACATTAACCAAAAATCTTGAAATAATCATTAAAAATCATCCAATGGAATCTCGCCTTCTAGCTTAGATGGAAAGACAAGGGGATGAGGTGCAAGGAAAGGAGAATAAGATTATTACAACACACATGGAGAGAAAAGAAGGCTACAAGGAGAAGGGTAAAAACACTTAAGGTAATAAAGTGGGAGGAATAAATAGGAATGAGAAGTTTCAATCTCTAAACCCTCATGAATTGGTTATGAGGTCCCTAGAGAAAGGAAAATCTCTTTTAGAGACAGAGGATGAACCAAATGAATTTGAAAAACTTAGACCATTATTGGAAGTTAAGATAGCACACCAGGTTGGTTGTTATGAGGAGCCCACCCCTCAATGTACACAAACTAATATAAATAATAGAAAAAAAACATTGAGAGCAAATTAAATCCAAGGGAACATAAAAGCAAGAAAGGGAGAATCTCCTCTAAAAGGTCAAGAACACTGGATGCCTTCCTTAACAAATTTATGCCACTTAACTAGAATATTGACTGTAGATGGGTGTATCATAGGGGATGCATTGTAAATCCTTGTTGAGATGGTTGTGTAGGATATCAAGAGGATTTTGTTAGATTCCTTTGACTAGTCATTAAACTTGAAAGATGGATTTATAAGTGGGTTGTTGATTTGTTTGTTTTGACACCTGGCAATCATACTATTTCCTTGAATTACATTCTTATTTATTTGGTATCTCTATTTCTTTGGCCCTGACTATGGTTCAAACCCTGAACTACTTGGGAAAAGGATGAAGGTAGTAGTTTATGGGTGGCACATGTTTTGTAAATGTTGTGATCCATTGGACTAAGTTTGATAGAAACATTAAGGAAATTTTGAATTCAAATTATTTTTCACTTCCTTGGGCAAGATGGTGATAACTTGACTGCTTGATGTATCATTTCATTTAAATGTTTCTATCCATTGTAGATGGTATTAGTTGAAGTTTGGTTTAATTTGAGTTTGGTTTATCTCCCTTGTTGGTTCCTATTTTGTTGCTTCTATATTTTATATTTTGTTTGATGGGGCTTTATGTGCTCCCATTTCTCCTTTTCTTAGGTTTTTATCTCTTTGGGGACTTGGGACCCTTGTGCTTAGGAATGTAATCCAAAGACTTATCCTAGAAGGGTCCTTTACGAAATCCTAGCTATCCATTTCCCACTAGGGGGAGACTCAAACCTCCTAATGTGTTTGGGGCTGGTACTACACCAACTTTCAAATGTGAGCTTATTTTTATCTAAACATTCACCTAATGGTGAAACCCAATTTTCTGTCACCTTGGGTAAGTAAGATGATGAAAATTGATTTTTGGCATCACTCGTAGGATACATTTTCTACAAGTATCTCATGTGGAATACCTTAAACATTTTGGGGAAAGCCTTACCTCATCTAAGCCATCATGATTATCATATACCATTATACTTGTCATCCTTATCTTATTTTCCCATTTTTACTTAGGTCAAGTTATGTGTACAACCATGCTTTTGGAAACATTTGGTATGACATCATCTTTTTAACATATTATAGCATAAGGTTTTAAATAGTTGAAATAAATATTAATCAAGTTCAAAAAGAGAGTATGATTTAAACAAGACAAGGGGCATATAATCAAGTATACAATGTGACCCTTAAGGTGCCTATCTTGGGTTTTCCCTCAACCCACCCAGTATGCTTTTCAACCACCATTTTATTGTATCCACTATCAGTACTACCCTAATAGTGCTAGGAATGGACTTCCTTTTTTCTAGTTTCTACATTTTGTCCCAATATTCTAAAAATCATAAAATTCCCAAAAGACCAAAAATAATCATAGAAACCATAAAAACCCAAAAATATCCCATTTTTTTAATTTTAAGTCCTCAAAAAAATTTATGTGTCTATCCAACAAGTCATTGCAACTATCATTTTATCCAATCATTTATCATTTCATAGGTGGGGTGGGGGGGAGGGGGAATCACACAAGGCTAAGTTAAATCTTGATTTTTTCACGTTTCCCAAATATTTTTAACAAGACAAATGGATAGGAAACTGATCACCTAAAAATAAATATCACATATCATTTGCATGTAAATACTTGTATGTTCATTTTATAATCAGTGTTTCTATTATTATCATGTATATATATTTTTTCATTCATTAAGTGTCTTTATCAAGAGATAACTAATTATATTTTATCACATGTTTGTGATCCATATTTACATTAATTCTTAACTTTTTTGAGTTAATTATACATCTGACTTAGGCATTTTATAATATATTTATTTTCAAGTCAATATTTTCCACCCTTTTATATTATTTTTTTATGTGCAATAACATAAATCAAATATGTTATCTTGGTTTCTAATACAAATGGTTCATTATGTTATATGCTTATTGTACATTTTGTTTTTAATCTCTTTATCTTTTGAGTCAGTCCAACATGCATTTTGGTAAAAAGTCATCATGGTTACATAGATCATGGTGCATACTACCTAATGTTACATTAAAATCATGATTTCTCATAACTATGGCTCAAGATAATGGCAACAAAAATCATTAAAACATCCAATCATCATAACATGTGAAAACCTTCACCCAAATCAAACATTAAATCATTTATCTAAATCATATTTCCAATCAAATCAAACATCCAAATCCAATCATATATTTAAATCAAATAATAATCAAATCATATATCTTTAATTTAACATATCTAACAATCATATCTAAAAATAATTAATAATATAAATCTCATCCCCTCAACTATCATTACCCCTTTCATCCACTTGATTCCACATTAATCAATTGAGCTATGTTTGTTCCTTAATTCATCAACTTATATTCATCAGTAGGATATATAATTACTAAAACCATTCAATGGGATATATCATTCCCATATTCAAATCAATTGATATACATCATTACCACATCTAGGATCATAGATTTATATCCTTTGCATATATCATTATTTTGGTAAAATAAATCCTGTAACTAATCATTGAATTAATTAATTGATCCAATCAAAGCTTACAGCTTCTGCTCCCTCACATACATCATTACCTGGGGAAAATCAAGCCTACAAGTAATCATTCATATCATCATCATCATCATCATCAAATAAATCTAATCAAATATTTATCATTGATCCCTCACCTATATCATTGCTTGGGGCACATCCATGATTGCAGCCTAACTAGTTAATCTATATAAAGTTTACAATATGTCCCTTTCATATATGGTTGATTGGGTCACATCCAAGGTCATAACTTTATCTATCCCACTCCCTCACATATATCATTTCATGTGGAAAAATAAATCTAACTATTGATAAATCACATCTCACCATTCCTAAGCATTAAATTGATTACATCTCACAATATTAATCACATTTATCCCAACCCCTCTCTTCTAGTGAATCATCCCACCCCTTTCTTTTCTTCTGACATCTAACCATCAAATATTTTTCTCCTTATATATATATTGGTCATCTATCTCATTCCTCTATGTATGACCCCTTGAGGGGGAAATTCTCATTCTAATTTTGACTAACTTACTAACCAACACATTCTTTCACTTTTTTGAAACACCACTACTTCTTCCAGTCATAATACACTTTCAAAGACGGACAAAAAGTAGATATCTAAAATGTTCCTCTCCTTTGTTGTTACTAATTTTAATATCATTCAACACCAACTATCATCACACACTAATTACCATCATGACTTATAATCACCTTAACATCCCCTTTACATCTTCTTACATCATTTCAACCTTATCTCTCATCACACTATGCTTTTATCCTAATTAATCATCTACTCATCACCTACATAATTACTAATAAGATCCTCACAAATTTTAAGGAATTTTATAATTATTCCTAACAACACACACATACCTTATCTAACATTCCTAGAAAATTCCATCATTAATCTCTCATTTATTATACTAACCTCCTCTATAATCTCCTAATCCACCACCTTGAGCTCCTCACCACCTCTCTAGAATTCTCCAAGGAATTTAAAATTCCAAAAATCCCAACTACCTAATCTTCTCATCCATTCTCCAACAATGATAAAAATACACCATGGATCACTCATATCCATTCATTTATCGTGTGGCTCTTATAAATATAGCTACACCCCCATGCAAAACATCTCTTAAAACTTGGGGAAATTTTTTAAAAATCAATAGAGTGAAAATCTAAGAATCCAAGAGTGTTAACATCTTGCCAATAAATCAATTAATTCCTACCAAATTATTTTCAAAATATTGAGATAACAAGAGAAATCATACATAAATCATCAAAAAATCCATCCATCCTCAAGTAATCAATCCAATTGGGTAAATATTGTCTACCAAGGAAGGGGTCTTCAAAGGTAAAATAAGATTATAATATGTATTGATTTTGTGGATTTGTATTTATGTTTTCCTTAGATTAATATCAAGTATTTTGATTTGGATTACAATATGAGATCTGAGTGAATATTACATGGTTTATAGCATACAACTTTAATTCCTATTACATGCAGTGTGAACTAACACAAAACTAAGCTAGATAAATAATAACTAATTATGTTAAGATTAGTGTGAACGAAAAACTCTAACACTTTCCTTAATAAAAAAATAGGGAGTGAAAAAGGAGAAATTTAGGAGATAGATCTTCAAATATGGGTCTACATAATTAGGCAAAAGCAGGTACCCATTTATAAAAAAAACTAGGAAAAAAGAGTCAATGTGAGTGAAAATGTGTCATAGCAAGGTTACCCAAAAACCAATGACAATATAAAAATTTGAGAGAGAAAACATATGTTGCAATGAATCCCAAGAAACATGAATTAATACTCAAACATAATGTTT
The DNA here is from genome assembly GCA_037957365.1 of Torreya grandis. Classification (NCBI taxonomy): domain Eukaryota; kingdom Viridiplantae; phylum Streptophyta; class Pinopsida; order Cupressales; family Taxaceae; genus Torreya; species Torreya grandis. The sequence goes on from JARHVA010007211.1 coordinate 665,006, forward strand.
AATTAGATATTTGGTAGATAGAGAGTCACTTAAATGTAATTTTGTACTAATGATCTAGATCCATTATTCAATCATTGAAAAATAACTAACACTATATTTCACTAGGATAACTCCATTCAAGGAGACTGCTAACAGTGTCGTTAATGCAAGATTTCACAAAATTGAATTTGATCAATTTTCTAAAATGGAATATGTGGTGCACCAAGGTTTATTAGGGGACATGACACTTGAAGAATTAAGAGATGCCCCACTCCTCCCTATACTATTGATTATGTGGAATGACACAAGAAAAATATATATGAGTGTACAAAGCCAACTTCTCAAACATTGAAAATTTGACACTATATCCACCAAAATAGCTCCACTTCAAGTTTCAAGAGATTGTCAACATGTCAAAGAAGTGCCAAAGATAAAAATAAAATATCTCTTAAGAAGATGGCCTTGGTGGTGATGGGATAATCAATAAATTTAAGTAGAGGAAAAATGCTCAGAATAGAGCACACACACATGAAGTTAGAATGAAAAATCAAACCATCCATGGCTATGTAGCCTCAATTTGACTACAAGGTGATCCCATAAAAAAACAAACTGCCAAATGATGCATAGAAATGCTATAAAAAATTCAATCTTTATAATATGCTATCAGTAACAAAAGAGTTACTCCTAAAAAATGTAGCTAAATAAGAGATCAACTAGCTAAGAATTATCATCAAAAGGCATGAGGAGTAGTGAGAGGACTAAGTAGATAAATAGTGGAGGAGCCACACCTATAATGCCCTCATAGATAATGATGACAAGGCCACCACAAGTGATCTAAATTCTAATTCATATGAATATGGATGGAAGGATGTGTTATAATCATTGAAAAGAAAAAAAATAGAACATGTGAACAAACATTTGGTAGCATGTCAAGAGAATCATGTCTAACAAGAAAAAAATCATGGTCTTAGGGTGCTCAAGCTTGAGTGTAGGTACATCAAAACCAATGTCATGGTGACATTTTTAACTAATAGTATGAAACAATACCTATGGATGTCTTCCAAGACCTCCACGAAGAAATCCCGTGGAATGGATCATGCAAGAACCACAAGTAGTGGTATGCTTCTAAAAATATCTAGAATAATAAGCATGTTGATATGAAGTGGGTTGAGTAGGAGGTGTAATAACAACTGCATCAAACTTAGAATCAAAAAGTGTAGAAATAAAAATATTAGATATATAAACTAAAGATGTAATAACAAGAGCATCAAATATAATGTCAAGTTTTTATATTGACAAATCAGGATCAGTAAGTACAAGAGCACTAGTTGTAGTTAGACTAGGATCAAGGGCCTGAGGTCCATAATATTAATCTAATGTTTTAGGATATCTAGTTTGAGTTACAGAGAGTGAATGAGGGTCTCCTTGTCACAAATGAGAACGAGGAGAATGGAATTTTATTTTTTAATCTTCTTATTATATTCTATAAATTTTACCATGTCTTCTTGTAGTGAATAAATCTTAGAATATATTACAAGTTTTCCAACTATAAAGTGTCAAGATCAGGGGAAAAATCATTATAAAAGGAAAAGACTAAAGGCCTTAAACAAAAAAGACACTCACGTAAAAAAGAACAAACCTACAAAAATGGTAGTTAAGTTCAACCCATAATGCATCTGTAGTTTACAATAATTTATAAGTGGGAAAAAATCAAAAAGGTAGAAAGTAAATGAATGAATAAGGATTCAAAAAATGACCAAATGTGACAAAAAGTCCTCGTAATAATCAATCAATAAATCATCTTTCAACAAAATAACATATTGTCTTTAAATAATAAATCACTTTAATTAAAAAATGCCCTCTTAAAAATTTGCCACCAAAAATTATTTAACCCTTCTCTATAATATACCACCCTCACTTCTAAATTTCCATTTTCCACCCAAAAAAATTATTTAACCCTTATTTATAATATACCACCCTCACTTCTAAATTTCCACCATTTAAAATGTATATCTAGCATTCTTTCCTTTAATAGTATACTTATTTTGTTTCTTAAATGGTATAAAGTGGTTCAACCTAAGACCTCCACGACATGCCAATCAACCTAGGTATAATTTTATGCATATAAATGGAATAAATTTTATGAAAGGCAATCACCTAAGTAGGGAATATACCACATGGTGACTAGGAGTGGAGTTAGACATGGAGGATTGGGGACCAATGATGGATGGGAACAAATATAGTTGGTGGACATGTTTGACCAAAAGGCTGACCAATCTTGGTAATTTATAGAAAAAACTTTGGGTTGAGTCATGTACATTGTCTCTTTGAGATCATAATTATAAAAAGTAAGTTTGACATGCATTCAGTGAACTTTCCATCTATTGTGAGCTTCCAAAACCAACATGATTTGAATGGTAGTCCATTCAGCTATTGGTACAAAGGTTTCATTGTAGTCAATTCCTTCTTTTTGAGTAAATCTCTTTACAACAAGCTTTGATTTGTGCTTTTCAAGTGATCCATATACTTTGTACTTATTTCAAAATACCCACTTGTATCCAATAGGTTTGTAGTAGATTGGATATCAACCAATTTCTAAGTTTTAATTTTTACCAACACATCATGCTCACTTTTCATAGCATTTTTCCATGCATCAATCTTTTCATCTTGTCTAAAGAAAGTGGGTTTTGAGTCAAAAATAATGTTGACTTATTCTAGAGGTTATTCTAAGGTAAAAATTTATATCTTATCTTGAATTTCATCTAGGAACTTATTTGATTGTTGTGAGGCTATGTGTGCACTTTTAGTACCTATTTTCCCAACCTAATCGATTTTGACATCTTTCAGTATTTGTTCAGCCTATTTACTATCTTTCTTTTTGCATATTATAAAATCACTAGTGATTTATTTTATTTATTATAATATCCTTTATTTTATATCATTGTGCCATCTTATGATGAAATTTTAATTTATTCCAGTCAATAAAGATTCAATTATTTCTCAATTGCAGCTCCCCCCTTCACTGTTTGAAACCTCCATATCAACCTATTTGAAAGCATCATATTTGACATATTTCTCAAGTAAATTCAATTATTGACTAATACTTGTTATGTATTTTACATTTTCACAAAATACATCTCTTGTGATGAAATTTTTCTTGTTGTTCTCATCAAATATCTTGTATGCTTTTGAAGACTCTAAGTATCCCAAAAACATGCATTTATAACTCATGTTTTAATTTGTTATTTTTCTTGGGAATTAATGCATAGCATGTGGATCTAAAAATATAAATATGTTTCACTAAAGGGAGATGACCAACTAGACTTCATATGGATTCTTCATTTGTAGGTCTATTGATGGTGATCTATTATAAAAGTATATTGTTGTTTGTGTTGCTTCTACCTAAAAGTGTAGATTTGTCCTTTTTAAATATAACATTTATCAAACCATGATCATCACAATTATATTCATCCACTCAAATAATACATTATATTAAGTAATGCAAGGGAGTGTGAGATAATTCTTGACTCCATTTTACTTGAAATAGGTTTCAAACTCTTTTGACATGAAATCTCCACCATTTTCAGTCATGAGTGTTCCAATGTGGGGTTGGATTTCATTTTCAACTATAATTCAAACAATTTGAAGAATTGAAAAGGATTGTGATTTTTTCATCAAAAAATATATCCAATTCATTATTTTATAGTAATTAATGAATAACATTAAGTACTTGTGACCTCTAGTAGAAAGAATTGGTAGAGAAATTAGATCAAATTTTATCAACTGTAATTTTCTCTTAGTTTTTTATTTTGAATTTTGAAGTGGTTCTCTATGTTATTTTCTAATATGCAATCTTCAACTTTTTAAATGTTTTTGGATAGTTTTAACATGCATACAAAACCATTTTTTTCATAGTGTGTGGATCAAAATTTGGCATGTAAGAGAATACTTTCTAGCATTCATTCTTCAATAAGATGAGTAAATTTTCTTGTCACCAAGTGTTCACCCCTAAGTTTTATCAATTTTCCTTCCTCATATCTAGTTATAACAACTATGTTATCAAATTCCCTTCTAGCATTCACCTCTCCATCATTAGTAGAATGGAGTGGCCTTGTTTTCAAATAAACGTAATATACAATAAGTTTCTTTCTAACTAAGAAAATTATAGTAAATTTCAAAGAATGAAGTGTAGAAGTCCTAGTGACTTGAGTCAAATTAAGCCTTTGCCTTGAGGTTACAAACTTATTTTATCTACCAAATATATTAGACCATAACTCTCTTCATGAAACTCTTCAAATTAGTCACTTCAAAAATTCATATGTTGCATTGCACCAGTGTATACAACCCCATCATTATCTCAAGTTTAAATCTTTAAGGTATTATTTAATTCATCAAAGATTGAAAGCATGCATTTTCAATAAAACTAAGTCTGGTTTTGAGTTTTTCTTCTCCTTTTCTCCTTTTTATTTTTTGTAGGTTTCAATTTTCTCCTATGATATTTTACATTCATGGGACTCATGATTCCCTTTTGTTTCACAATGTTTATAAAACAAATTATGTTTGTCATTTTTTTCTTGATGTTGACTATTATTTTTTATGGATTCATCCCCTTACCCTTTGTTATTCCCTTTGCCTCTATCATTTCCTAAGTTCTTGGAAGAATGTCCTTTTTTATTAGCAAAACAAATGCTTTCTCATGTGGAATTTTTTTTCTTCAAAATATTTTTTCTATTTTTTCCATCTTCTCAACCAATTGATCAAATGTGAGTCTTTAGCATATTTCTTATATTTAATGACTCCAAGTAGGTTGAGTATGCAGGGAGAAGATTCTTTATGAATGAGGTCATATACATATCAATTTTTATACCAACTACATCAAATCATGTTTAATTGCATGGATTTCAGAAAATAAACACATGACATCACCATTTTTCAACTTTTAGTTTAAACTACAATTATGTGAACTCTAATTTTTAATGAGAAACATACAAGCCATTCATTTTTTTCAATAATTTTTTCACCTCTATATGTAAAAAACAATCTTTGCATTAATTGAGGCCCAAGTCAAGGCCAATGCTTTTGAATTATTCTACTTCTAAGATGGTATATCCTTTGTTTCTTTAGGTTTAGTGGGTTTTTCATCCTCATCACATATGTTGAACCACAAGTCATTAAGGATAAGTGTGCCATCTACATTTCTTGACCATTCTAACCAGGTATATTTCCTAGTAGGATTTTGATAATAATATTTTTTATTTAATGCATATTTATTGTATAGGGAGATGCAATGGTTCATTATCACTCCAAAAATGGTTCCTTTTCTATATAACACCTAACCAATTTACCAAACCTCTCTATATGCTCACCCTTCCTATATACACATGGGTACATGTAAGAAGTTCATCATTTCTATATACCTAATGGTACCTAAAAGAAATATTAAATACGTGAGAGTATAATGGTGTGTAATTCCTATGTATTACATAAAAAATATTTTATATATCTATGACACCTACTTAGTGAGAAGTCATTGTATGTCGACATGATAACCCTATATACTCAAAATAGTCATGCTTACTTTCAAGATTTAAGTTTATTGATAGTAAAAAAAGGGTGATGAAGAGAATGGGAAAATGAAATCTTCCTTTTTTCTCTTTGACAAGTTATAGGGACAATGTCACAAATGTCATTGTTGTAGTTATATTAGACTATAAGTGTAGTAGTTCAATCACGATGACATGACTTGTAAACACAAACTAGAGGCACTATTGATATTGAACCTTGCAAAAAAAAAAAAATTGTTTACATAATCTGATTTGTTTTTCAAATTTTTATTCATTTTGAAAAGAAAAAATGTTTTTTAGTTTGAAAATGACTTATTTTTTATTTTTTAATAAATTAAAAAAAAGGAAAAATAAATTAATTGTCATTTCTTTATAGGAATATTCTCCATTCAAACGTGGCTTGTAATGAAAAGAAGGGAAAATATTTGATAAAATAAATTTATCTTAACCTGATGTGTTTTCCTTGGTCTTCAGCACCATGTGGAAGGTTGTTTAAATGTTGAAATGCTTTGATTTTAGGGCCTTTGCATTGGTTTTGACACCACACAAGCAAAAAAATAGCAAAGGCACCTTTTTCAAGTTTAAAAAATCTTGAGACAAAATGAAATATAGTAAATAATGCCACATAGATTGTCATATCGATAAAAATGACATATACCACCAAAGTGCCATGCCAAACAGTGAAAACACACTATTAAAATTACCATGTAGTGGGTTTGAAGTGAGTCAAAATACCTCCCTAGTCATTATATGCTAACATTTGAATATAAAATAAAAGTCTTAAATGCCTTCAAATAGGTTTTAAATGCATTCAAAATAATCCAAAACCAACATATATTCCTTACTACAACACTATAATTTCCTAAAACACCTCCCTAAGCAACTAACACACTGACTTTTAATTAGTCAAATTATTTTGAACAGCGAAAGCACATTTCTTAACCATAGAGGAACTAAATTGTAATGAATTTAGTTGGATAAGAATGAAATATGAAAAATGGAGGAAAAAATCAATTAAGAAGCGTAGTATTTGATACCAATGTCAAGTGAGTAATGGATGACAAATAAAATAATGAGAATTGGTGCAAACTAGAGTTATTGCAGTAATGAATGAATGAAAGGTTACAATATTTATAGCCAAATATGTGAATATTCATTTCATATTCCAATAATATTTTTCACATTCCTACATAGACTTGTTATCTGTCACTATGAGATAAAATCTCTCTTACAAGTATTCTTAGGATTAACATTACTATATTACATTAATTTCCTCTTTTTCAGAAAACTCTTGTATCCTTTCCTCTAGTCATTTTTCCATGTGAATATGTCCATGTAACCATATTAAAATATTTTTTATATATAGGATATAATTTTTAATCTATAACAAAGCCATTTTTAGTAGTAATCCCTAGTGGTCCTTCCAAAGATGTGCTAAATTTTTAGTCTAGATCGAAAATCCATTATTTTCAAGAAACAAATCTCTCACACTAAAGTTCTCAATAATTAATTATATTTTACATAAACATAATAAAACATATATTCTTATACTACAAACTTGAACTACATTATATAACTAGGAAAGATAAATAGATGAAATTCACTAAACCAATAAAAAATTGTGCAACAAGTATTTCCATTCATAATAAACTGAAGTATATCATACTAGGGAAGATCTTCATCTTCCATGCATGCCTTACAAATATTTATATCTTTTCTCTTGACTATTCAACTTTAAACTCTTCATTCCAATTTCCATTTCTTGTTAGAGAATCATTACATACACTAGATTCTCATTTATATATTTTTGTCTTATACATAAGTATCTTTTACATGATTATTATGAACTTACTTAAGTCGTTACATATAGATATATAAAATATACATTCCCCAAAGTCCTCATAAAACTAATAGTATCATTGGGTCCTTATTTAAGTCAAGAGATTTTTTCAAATATAAAGTTCATGCTAGTGTTTATTGAATAATGGGCTAGGAAATCATCAACTAAAACATTAAAATAATGCACAGATCCACATAGAAAAGCATAAAACCAATTAAGAACATAATATTTTAAACCTATAGGAAATATCTTAGTAATTTATCATTGTGAAAAAATATATAATAATCTTAAAATAATCATAAAAAAATTGGATATGATGTGAAGGGTTTCCTTTACCATTAAACAATTGAAACTTTGGAACAAAAACTCTTATTTGAAAATGGTAAACAAGAACTTCATAAGCCAATGGGTTAAGTAAAATATCATATGAAGTGACTCTATTACTTGGCTTTTGAGATCCTCAAAAAATCAACTTAACTTATTTTTAGACATTACATAAGGTTTGCATCATAGTAGTCACTTCAAGGGTCGAAAGAGAAGTGGTAGTAGAATAAGTTAGAATAGAAGCATTGTTCAAAGAATAGAATTTAAAATCATTATGAATAATAAATTAAATTTTGGAAGGTTGAGGAATTTAATAATCATGTTGAGAAGGTTGAATAATATGAGAAGTAGTAAGTGAAACATTTGTAACAACTTAAGAATAAATCAAACCATTTTGAGAAGTATGAGAAGCATTAACAAGAGTGGAAGCAATATAAACAAGAGGAAGAATAATTTCATAAGAAAGTTAGGAAATGACCATATTATAAGGCATAAAAGCTGGTCATGAATGAGCTTGATCTATATTGTTTGCATTAAAATATCAATTATTCTCTCTTTATGGTATATCTTGGATTCATTATTTAATTTTAGGCTCTTGACCTAGAATTTGGTGTTGGACATCTTTCAACACATACAACAATTCATTTATTGCTTCAAGGTTAGCTATGATGTGTTTCCTAAACATTGAAAACTTTTGAGCCATATCATTTTCATCATGGTGATCATTATTATAATCATTATCAATTTGATAACCATTCACAATATTATCATTGAATGGAATTTCAACAATATTTTTAACAAAACATTCAATAGTAAGGAACATTAATGTGATTAATAGACACCATTTTATTTTCAAATAAGCTTTAGATTTAATAAAAGGAATTTCAACAAAATCAATAGGATTGTATTTTATTATAACACTTAACTTAGTATGGATATTAGATATGATTGCTTTAGGTGAAATAATATAGAAACATATGGACCTTGAAAATACCATGGGATTTAAATAATATGCAAAATGAAAAAAACTAGGGCTTGAAGAAAACATGCATGAGTTAGGGATAATTATTTCAAACAAATGGAATAATCCTTAGAACAATTAGATCAACCATAATGAAATCAATAAATAACCCTAAGGAGCGTAAGAGAGCATGTGTTCCCCAAAATGTGATATGGATAAATGGATCTAGGTCAAATTACATCACAGTGTAACACATCTATTTGTATACAGTGAATGTATAAAATTGTTAATCCCTCACTCCAATAGAACAAGAAATAAATGTTTTACATATATCACATAGGATTTTTATGTGTTATCTTTCGAGGCCAAGTTAATCATAAAATGGCAGCTAATGATAGTTTTTAGTTGTCAAAAGTTTTATAATGGATATGGGTAATGACATTGATATGCTTTGTCTCTTTACTTCTCTAGGTAATTTCAGATTTACATTATTTTATTGGTTTTATTTAGGCTCTTATTTTATGTTCCTAAAAAAGTGTGGTCTAGGGTTGTGTTTATAAAGTTAGGATTTTCTGGTAAAATATTCAAGGTTAAAACATTGTTTAACCATTTTGTCTTTTTGTTAACCTAGGAAATCTGGCAACATTCTATGTCAAGATAAATAAATTATGGATATATTTTTTTAACTCAAGAGGCTAGAAAACATTTAATTCATATTTTTTTGACAAAAAAACCAAGGTTTTAACATTGTTTAATCATTTGGTTTATTTGTTAACCTAGGAAATATTGTAACATTCTATGTCAATATAAATAAATTATGGTTTTATTTTGTTAACCCAAGAGGCTAGAAAACATTTAGTTCATATTTTTTTAATCATGGTAAGTTTTAAATTATATATGTAAATGCAATAAAAATGGTGTAAGGAATCTAGCAAAGGAAGGAGTTTAAGAGACTGCCATGCATTTTTCTAATGATTCTCATACGTATTTAAATTTTGAATGCATTAAGACTTAAGTTTTGTTTATAGGAAATACACCCTATGTGTTTGATAAAATACTTCAACAATATGTATTATTCTAGTTAGTTTTTATGGTAGGGTTTGAACATATAGGTAAAGTGTGTTATACACATCCAAGTACGCATTTTTTTTCATTTAAACTAGCAATTTCATTGCTAGATTAAAAGGATTTAAATATAGACACTATTTTTGAATTATATAGCACCTCAATTTTATACATTTTGAAAATAAATATCATGGATGTAACTTCAACTTCTAGACCTTTCTCATTGCTAAAAGGCTCACATACACTATATCTATGTGCCTAAGTACTTATCTCTTAGTCTGACTAATTTTATTTTGATGACTCGGACTATCATGCCCATAATTTTATAAACTTGTTTATCTAGTATCTCTAAAAGTTTTAAATTTTCACCTATTTTTTAACAATTTGGAGACTTGCATCTCAGTCAAACACATACATTGATGCAAGTGTCATACTTTAACATAACTATCCAATGCCTTAAAGTCATAAAATTTGTAAATGAAACTTATAGCTATGGTTGGCCTACGTGTTTTAATTTGAGATATTCTCCAAATGGATTTGTATAGATATAATATCAATCCCTATTCATTTCTCACCTATAAATACATAACATAGACCAAAAAACACTCAATCAAACACTCAGGTGAGTAAATCTTCCCTAGTTTCTTCTATTTATATATTAGTCATAGGAATAACATATCTATAGCTCTAAAATATTGAAATAACAACCCAAATCTATATTTTCCAAGTTACAAGCTAGGTCACTATTTCACTTGCTTATCATACATTACATGATTCACACACAAGCCAACATGTAAGGGAGAACTACATAAGCATGAGACCCTTTTCAAAGTATTGGATATGTAGACATAACTCATTAACAAAGGGGTATTTAGGGTAGATCAACACTATGTACCCACTAATCTATTTTTCCCACGGTCAATATGAAGATGAAGAACTAGGGTTTTGTTAATTGATAAGGAGCAACAATCCATGACCTCGATATGAATGCAACAATCAGTCTCCAAGTGGGAGATTGTTGGATGGTGGAGCTTGATCTTATTATAATGCCCAGTTTTTGATAGGGGGGTGTGGGGGGGGGGGGGGGGGGGGGGGGGGGGGTAATTCCCCCCCCCCCACTAGGTTCATCATGGGGGTTTAGGAGGGGCAGTGACCATACTTGGAGCCCTAGTGGGGGTTCAGGGGTAGCACCCCTAAAGAAAAAATTTATTAAAAATGCATTGTAAAATATTGTAATTTCATAGTAAATATAAACCATTCACTATTAGGTCACAGATTTAATGGTAGAAATTATGTTTTTTTCATTTTTTCCCTAATATATAACCCTCCTTTGATATGAGGGCATTGTAATCACTATGGTATATTCTGTGTGAGTGAAGAGGATATTGTAGTAGATGTATTCAAAGTTTTTCCTTTCATTTATTGGACTAAATAATAAAAAGGACTATCTATTTTAGTGTGTACATAGCCCATATTGAGTGAACCACATTAAATATGTCTCTATTATGTTATGTTTTCTACATTTTATTTTCATATTTAATTCGTTAATATTGTTATGTGTTCAATATTCCTAACAGTGGTTGTATCTAGTTTCAATAGGTATTTCATACTAGACACCTACATCCAAGTCATATATTAGTGTTGAAACAACCATCTTAGATTGATGTAAGTGTCCATGGCTATGAAGGTCAAATTCCTAAAATTAGGTGATTGTTATAAAATCTAGATCCAATCCATTTTATTTTTGTTCTAGATCTATATCTATAATATCATTAGAACAAAATAAGTTGAAATAATATTTTCCAAGGATTGAATAAAATAATGTTGAAAGCAATAAATAAAACAATGTTACCTAAAAATAGTAAGCAAACCACAAACACGAGACAAAAGATTTGACAAGTGAAAAAACTATCAAACAAAGAAAAAACTCAACAATCTCTTAGAAGTCTTGCAATAATGAATCTCTAAGTACATAATATTAATATAACCGAGAGATAATTACTTTAATCCAAGAGAGAATCAAATGGGTGTAAGAGAAAGAGAAAGATCAATATTGTACAACATGAAGAATGAGGAAGAAGAAATCAATAAATAGAGCTAGAGGGAATAAGGAGTTATATGTGAAAGATTTAGCATGTGTGTCAAGTGTATTTAATCCTCTTACAAGTGAGGAGGATGTGTGTGCCATGTGGTGGGAGGATTTACTTTCAAAATTAACTCGAAAACCTACAAGTGGATAAGAAAGGTGAGTTACACTTTATAAATTTGGGAAAGTGCAGTTATAATAAATACAGACATAAAAGGAGACTTCAAATAAACTTAGGAGCCTATAGGAAGGACACCCAAATAATTTTAATTATCTAACACTCCCTCTTAATCTTAATTTTAGGTTACAAAAGTATAGAAAACATTTTACAAACAAGGAAGGGAGTTAAAATTATACAAAACTCCCCCTTAATATAAACTTCTTTCAAGAAGAATTACAAAAGATTGAAAGAATAAAGAAGAGAAGAAGATGTCACCAAAAATTTCAAGGATGAAAGTGTGATTACCAATAGTATCCAATAATCCTCTTTGAAAAATGTATTTTATCTACAATAGAACAAAGGCCAACATAAATATTAAATGATCTACAAAACCTACCAAAACAAACATACTAACACCAATCTTTTAATTTAAGTAATCAATATGCCAAAAATACAATATAAATAAATTATGTAATAAAATTATATGTATAACTAGGAAAAGGTAACCAAGACAACTTCCATCACAATAGATGTAATAAAAAATATTTTTGTCATTTGGTTTTTAAAAGCATATTGAAGTGCAATAACTGACTTATACAAATTAAAAATAGTGTCATTTTGACATTGAATTTCATGTTTGAGAGCACCAATTTATTTATTTTTCAAATTTATTTTATGTGAATAATTTTTAAATGATATAAAGAGTGCAAGTTTAAAATCCATTTTGATCACATTAAGATTCAAAGGACAATAATGCTTTAAAAAATGAGCTTGCACAAAAGATAACTTGTAAATGTAATTTCACACAAAAACATCAAACCCAAGATCTTTAAAATGATATGAACTTATAATTCCAATTGATGCATGATAATTAGTTTAATAACATGTAAATCTTGTCCAAAAGTCAAATTGAGTCAAATAAGAGATGTTTCAAAGCCTAGAAGCCATTTTATGCTTCAAAAATGCATTGTAAGGATATTAATAGGTCTTAGGAGGAATAAGATTCTTATTTTGATTATGAAAGGGTGATTTAATCTCACTAATATCACTTTTATTTCAATTTCAAGGTTTTACCACCAAAACCTGTATTCAAACATTAGAATTGTATTATAAGGCTTATATCAACTTGTTGAGGGTATGATCCCTTATAGAACATTTTAAAAGGTTAAGAAATTATGTAAAATATAATTTTACCCTATGAAGTATTAAAACACATCATACATCCTCTAAAATGATGATCTCATGTTGGAGTAGGAATAAGTTAGCATATGCTATGTTGAGTAAATGTTGTTGAGGAAGATTTGATCTTCTTCTTATCTTGAGACCTATGTTTAACAAACTAGTTATAAAAGGATGAGATTGAAAATATTAAAAGGATATCCATAAAATTTATTCACATGCAAGAATAATAATAAGAGGAATGAAGAGATGAGCAATTAAAGAGGCATTGTGGAGAAAGATAGGTTTGTGTAGTAGTTGGTCTGCAAGTTATAGTCCATAGTAGAGGGTTTATACCAAGTGTATTATGTCTTGAATCCTTGATAAATGAAATAAAGTGTTTCAGTGATGGTAAAATACTTCATAGTATTTATATAATGTATAATCTTGTTTTTTCATATGAATATGAGGTTGACATGTACTTTAGAATCCTCATCTACATGACTGTGCATGAAGAATACAGAGATCCGTATTGAAGCAAACTGAGACAAAATGGTTTTGAACATGTTTTTTAATGCATAGAATATAAATAAAAATTTTAAAGGTAATTTATAATTATATTTCGTCCATTTTTATTCAAAATCTATATCCATATTGTTGGGAGGTAGTAATTCTAGTCAATTATATGATCTCAGGTTTACAGTGGAAATAACAAAGATAGTCATGATAAATATGAGGTTTATATAATTTTATTATTATTCACATACCATTGAGGATTTATAAATAAATATGTAAGTTATATCAACCTCTTTTAAATCAATAAATATATAAATTATTCTTTGAAATCTATATGTCTCTTTCACTGACAGGATTTTGTAACTTAAGAACTCATGTTATATCAAACTGTTAAGGTTTTGTTTTGAAGACAATAATGATGGAAAAATAATATATTTTTATATAATAATTTTAAGTGTTAACATGACCAATATTTTATATAAAACTCCAATTATTCCTTATTAGAAGAGTTCTAGTCTATATGTATGCACATAATTTTGTAACAGTCAAAGCAAAAATGGTGAGGTTAAAGTTTTTAAGTCATATTAGAAATTAAATTAAGTTTAATAAGTTATAATAATTATATAAATAGGTTTATCAAGTGTAAAATATTTTTAACATAATAAAAAATTAAATAAGCCATTTAATTGTACCCTGAGCCTATGTAAAAGGAGAACTAGGGCATGAATAGTAATTTGAGTATAACTAGACTTTAAACGAAATAAAAATTATTAAATTTTGATAGTAGATTCATCTCAAATAAATTAATTCAATTGATATATTATTTATTTAATTGGTTAAATATTTAAAAATATATCATCAAAATATAGTCTGCATAAAAGCCTATATGTCTAGTTTTAACCCTATTTTGGCTTCTTGAAAGAGTTGGAGACATTATAAGGTCATAAGGATTGGGATTTATCTTGTATGAGGCATAAGTGGAATGAATAAATATTCATATAATATTTAAAATAAATTTGGGATCAATTTGGATTGAAATCCTCTTTTTAGGCCTTCAACACCTTTTAGTCTCTTAAGGCAATTTTTGGACAAATAGGGTTCGTAAGTCATTTTAAGATAAAAATTGAAATTTTATCAGTTGGAAAAGGTGGAATTGATTTAAATAACTAAACTTTTTTCATTTTATTTTTAAATTAATCCATTCAAGGCTCATTAAGCTTACTTAGCCTACTAGTTTAAGGCATAGTTTTGAAACATGATGGCCTCCATAAACCTAACTAAAGGGTAAATTTGCATTGATGGACTTGTTAATGTTATAAGAAATCTCTAGAATGATCTAAAATATATAGTTGAATTCCATTTCATGAAAATTTTAGTTTTGGCTTGAATGTTTTTAGCTTTCACAAGACATTTGAATCTAAGTTCTAGTTTGAAGTAAAGTATTTGTAAATTACCTTGAAACCTCATTTCAAGAATAAAGGAGGATTGAAGGTGTCAAGTGTACATAAAATTTAGTATCAGAGGTGGTTTATATATGAAAAAGGTATGATGTTTGCATAATTTTTTTTGGGTCTACTAAGTGAATGTTATAATTTCAAGAATCCTAATCATCTTGAAAGAAAAGTAAGAGAGCTCTTTGAAAAGGTATAAAATTCATTTAAGAAAAGTTGATTGAAGTTTACAAGTGTAATGATAAAATTTTTTTAGGATTCAAAGAAGTCATAAGTATTAGATAAGCTTAAGGAAAAATTTTAAAAGCTAGGTAAGGCTTGAAAAATCTCAAATAATCTTATGATATTCCAAGATACAAAGGAGACTTAGATGAGTATCAAAAGACCAAAGGATTTTTGCTTAAGATAAAAATAAGTAATTGAAATAAAAAAATGGAGATACTTCCAAAGAAGGAGAACCAATTAAGAATACAAAAAGAGAATGAGAAAAGGAAGCAATAAGAAGCTTTCAAGTAAGAGATAAGTGAAATAAGACAAGTAACAATAGAAATGGAGCTCATGGTTGAGCTTATATAGGAAGAAGACCCAGGATTTGTTGGTATAAGAATAAAGAATATAATAATGTGTCTTATAGGGTTAATTATATAAAATGAAATGAAAATGGTCATGAGGGACAATAAAATGTAAAACAAGTTGCTATGTAACCGAGTCAAGAGGGAGTTAAGAAAGCTCAAAATGAACATTCAGATGAAAGAGCATGAGGTAGGTGATCAACACCTTGATAAGGAAGAAGATGAGCAATAAAAAAAGGATACTCAAGGGGCTATTTGGAATCAAGTTTTTATATCTTATGTTGATTTTGATGTTTTGAATTTAGGTACATAAATTATTAATGGAAGTGAAGTATTTGAGCCAATGAGAAGGATCATAAACAAGGGAGATGATGAAGAAAAGAATCATTATAAGGCCTTAAAACTTAAATAATAATATCAATTATGCATCCAAAATAGTTTAACAAGAAGCAATCTTCACTCAAGAGGATAAAGAAGATAACAAAGATGAAGATAGTGGAAAGCAATTAGGTGCAGTAGTTATGAGGGAAGGAGATAATGAGTTGCAAGTCAAAGATTACAAGTAAGGTCAAAGGTATGAAGATAAAATCATAAAATTTTGTATTGCATTAATAAATCAAGAGGATATAAGAAAAAAACATTCTTTTGAATAATGATAATACAATAGACATTGATGTGGATATTTCACTTTTTGATGAAGAACATCTCTTGGAGTATTTAGAGTATATTTAATAGTAGAATATAGCTGATGGAGGGTTGTATTAAGAGATCAAAAAAACAATTTATTTGTCTATGATAATTTGGAGTAGTTGTAAGAAGAGATGGTAGCTTTGGAGCATGCCATAAATAATGATGAAAAGGACAAGGTTTATCATAAAATAGAAACTAAGTGGATAATTTGTATGAGGCAATGGTGTCTCAAGGATAAGAAAGTGTACTTGTCAAATCATATTATAGGGTTGGAAAACAAGTTTGGTTATCAAAACCACTTGGAGAGACATCAAGGTCTCAAATTTTGATATTTAATACTTCATTAGATTGTGTATATGCAAACATAATAGATAAGGAGGTGAAGCACATATAGAAGATATATATAGTAAGATCTCAAGATAATAAGATAAAAATGCATATCCTCATTATATATGATAAACTTGAAAATAGAAAGAGTGAAGAGAAGCTAAAAAGAACATAAGGTATAACATGCATGAAGGCAGCAAGGAGAAAGAAAATCAAGTGTGGAAGCAAAGAGCATGACCACATATATGAAATATTAATATAATACAACACTTAATTTAATATAATTGAAGAAAAAAGGACATATTGAGGATTTTATGAGTTAGATCTCATAAAATTTTCAATCCTATAAGTCTAATGCAGGAGCATCAGTTAAACAACATGTAAATCTTGTACAAAAGTCAAAATGAGTCAAGTAAGACATGTTTCAAAGCCTAAAAGCCATATTATGATTCAAAAATACATTATAAGGATCTTAATAGATCTTAGGAGATATAATATTCTTATTTTTATCATTCAATGGTTATTTAATCTCACTAGGATCACTTTTAACTCAATTTCAAGGTTTGACCACCAAAACCTATATTCAAACATTTGAATTGCATTATAAGGCTTATAGCGAGTTATTGAGGGTATGAGCCCTTGTAGAAGGTTATAAAACTTTAAGGCATGATGAAAAATATATTTTTACCCTATGAAAGTATTAAAACACCTCATATATCCTCTGGAAGGATGATCTCGTGTTGGAGTATTAAGAAATTAACATATGCTATGTTGAGTAAATATTGTTGGGGAAGATTTGATCATTTACTTATATCGAGACCTTTGTTTAACTAATAATTTACAAAATTAAGAGCTCAAATATATTAAAATGACATCCATAAAATCTATTCATTTTAAATAATCAGAATAAGAGGAATGAATAAATGAGGAATTAAAGAGGAATTGTGGAGAAAGAAAGGTTTGTGTAGTAGTTGGTCTATAAGTTGCAGTCCATAGTAAAGGTTCTATACCAAATGTATTATGTCTTTAATCCTTTATCAATTAAATAAAGTGTTTCATTGATGTTAAAATACTTCATAGTATTTATACATTGTATAATCATGTGTTTTCATATGAACATGAAGTTGACATGTGCTTTAGAATCCTCATCTGCATGACTATGCATAAAGAATACAGATATATGTCTAGAAGATGACTAAGGAAAAGGGGTTATGAACGTGTTATTGAATTAATTGAATAAAAATAACCATTTTAAAGTTTAATTTATAATTATATTTCATCCCTTTTGATTCATCATCCATGCCCATATTGTTGGGAAGCAATAATTCTAATCAATTGTATGCTCTTAGGTTTATAGTGGAAGTAACAAAGATAGTCATGATAAATATGAGGTTTAGATAATTTTATAATTATTAAAATACTATTAATAATTTATAAATAAATTTTGAAGGTATGCCAACCTCTTTGAAATCAAGAAACATATAAAGTGTTTTTTTAAATCTATATGTCTCTTCATTATCAAGTTCACTGACAGGATTTTGTCACATAAGAACTCATGTTCTATGAGACTATTAAGGTTTTTTTTTTTAAGTAAATAATGATGGATAAAAAATATATTTTTATATATAATCATTTTAAGTATTAATACTACCAATATTATTAATAAAACTCTCATTATTCCTTATTAGAAGATTTATGGTCTATATGTATGCACGGAATTTTGTAACAGTCAAAGTAAATATGATGAGTGTGAATTTTTTAAGTCATATTAGACCTTAAATTAAGTTTAATAGGTTATAATAAGTATATAAAAATCAATTTAAAGTGTAAAAATATTTTTAAATTATTCAAAACTTAAATAGGCCATTTAATTATACCCTCAGCTTGTGTAAAAGGAGAACTAGGGTATGAGTGGTAATTTGACTATAACTAGAAATTGAACCAATTAAAAATTATAAATTTTTTAAAGTAGATGAACCTCAAATAAATTAATTAAATTGATCTATTCTTGAGTTTATTAGGTAAATATTGAAAAATATATCATCAAAATACAATTTACATAAAACCTTGAATGTCTAGTTTTAGCCCTATTTTGGCTTCTTGAAAGAGTTGGAGACCATATAAGGTCATAAGGATTAGGATTTAGCTTGTATGATATGTAAGTGGAATTAATAAATATTATTATAATATTTAAAATAAATTTGGGATCAATTTGGATTGAAATCCTCTTTCTAGTCCTTCAACACCTTTTAGTCTCTTAATGCAGTCTTTGGACAATTGGGATTTGTAAGTCATTGTAAGATCAACATTACAATGTTATCAGTTGGATAAGGTGGAATTTATCTAAATCACTAAACTTGTTTCAATTTATTATGAAATTTATCCATTCAAATTTCATT
Organism: Torreya grandis; assembly: GCA_037957365.1. Taxonomy (NCBI): domain Eukaryota; kingdom Viridiplantae; phylum Streptophyta; class Pinopsida; order Cupressales; family Taxaceae; genus Torreya; species Torreya grandis. The sequence continues at coordinate 684,098 of JARHVA010007211.1, forward strand.
AAGCTTACTAGGCCTAATAGTATAAAGGGATAGTTTTGAAATATTTTGGCCTCCATAAACCTAACTAAAGGGTAAATTTGAATTTATGGACTTGTTCATGTTATAATAAATATCTACAATGATCTAAAAGATATAGTGAATTCCATTTTATGAAAATTTCAGTTTGGGCTTGAATCTTATTAGCTTTCACAAGACATTTGGAGCTCAAGAAAAAAGGAGGATTGAAGGTCTCAGGTGTGTATCACCAATAAAAACTTATGCCACTAAAAAATATATTCTTAATCAATAACAAACAATTCCTTAAAATCATATAAAAAACTCTTGTGTTTTTTTTCAAAAACAAATATACCATAAAGATTAATGATTTTTGAAGAATTAATAAAAAACATTATTTTGAAAAGTCAAAAACTTTTTGTATTTGAATTTGAATTTTTTTAAAATCCAATGATAATTTGAAGTAGTCTGATCATTAAAATCATGATCTTAAACTTCAAAAGGAATTTGTTAGCTAATAAGACATAAAAAAATTGTCAAAGCAAACAAGATAATGGAAATGCATTAATAGAAGTTTGTTTGTTTTTTTAATACATGTGATTTAAATCATGCTTTAAAAAAACTTCAGATCAAAAGTTTTTTTTAATATGCATTGCTTACTAGAAAGGATGCCACTTACCAAGGCAATTACATAAATAAATAATTGTTAAGAACTCCTTTTAAGGTGACACTTGTCATAAAAATAATAAATAAGTTTTAAAAAAATAATGCATAAGGATAAAATGCTACTACACAATTGTTAAGATGTCGATGTAATGTCAAATAATAGAGAGTGAAATAAAAAATGTAAATTAATCATGCCAATAATGCAAAGGAAGGGAGGTGTTAAAATACCAAAAACATTCCAAATGGAAATGAAAAGACTTATAAGCACCATAATAGAGGTGATCAACATGCATGAATAAGATGTAGAGATGGATAAAGATCCAAAGTTGTATTGCCAATATATTTCTCCAGAAATAATGAACATGCCTTAGAAGGTTTAAAGAAGATGACAAGGATGCAAGTTGCCAAGATAAGGCTCTGTATACAAATCATAGGGAGATGCCAACATAGAAACCAATGAAGTTAAAATCAATGTGAAAATGACATGTAAAGACAAATATATCATAATATCTAAATAAAGAAAGAGGAAGGCATAAAACAATCTTCCAAAATAAAAGTAAACAAGGAATGCCAAAGCTATTCTAACCAAAAAGAAAGAGTTACAATTTTTTTAAATGTCATGCTTCGTACAAACATGTTATAATTACTCAAGTAAATAGTTAATAAAGGAGTACATAAAAACATATAAATAATGCTTCCAAGTGAAGTAAACAAAAAAGTCTACCATGGATCAAAATAAGGATTAAAAAAACATAGATAAATGTGAACAGCTGAGATGAATTGAAAAAATAACAAAGGAATTAGACCTACAAAAAGTGTGTATAATAATACTCAAAGAAATATTGAAGGATATAAATTTATTAATGAGATGTTATTAATCAAGTTGTGTTGATAAAGATGGTGCATAAACTAAATAGTAATGATTCAATATTGTCATAATAAAATATTACATTAAAAATCTATAGAGGATAGGGAGCAAGGTCAACCCAAACCTTTAAGGAGAGAAACCTTTAGAAAATAAAGGTTAGAACTCAATAACACAATGTAAACTAGAACCAAATATTGGAGGACTAAATGTCAATAATATAATTCCATGATTTATTTCTCATATATAAAGATTAAAAAAAAAATCTTGCCAAGTACTATAGGTAGCTTGAGAAGCAAAAATAATAGCTAAAAAAATATAAAAATGTTTCTCTTTTGTCGAACGACCTACAAACAAAACTCAACATTCAATGTTAAAAATGTATGGTTCTGATATCACACAAGAATATTTTCCAAGGATAAAATAAAATAACATTGAAAACAAGTAATGGAACAATGTTACCTTAACAAAGTGAGCAAACCACAAACCCAAGACAAGAGATTTGACAAGTGGGGAAATCATTGAATGGAGAAAAGCTCAATAATCTATTAGAAGTATTATAATGATGAATCTCCAAAAACACAACAAGAAGAAGCTAAGAGTGAAAGAGATAATGAATTTAATCCAAGAGATCATCATATAGATGCAAGAGTAAGAGCAAGATCAAGATAGTAAAACATGAAGAATGAGGGAGAAGAGATCAATAAATAGAGTTAGAAGGAATAAAGAGTTACATGTTCAAGCTTCAATATGTTTTATAAGTGTCCATTATTATTTTACAAGTGAGGAAGATGTGTGTGCCATGTGAGAGGAGGAGTTACTTGTGAAATTAACTCCAAAACCTATGAGTGGATGAGAGATGTAAATGACACCTCATAAATCTGATAAAGTGCATTTATAATAAATACACACATAAAAGGAGACTTAGGATAAACCTAGAAACCTATAGGAAGGACCCAAATACAGTTAATTATCTAGCATAAGTATCTCATTTTCACTTTTATTGAAATATCTAACATAGTTTTACTTTCTATCTTTAACATCTCAACATAATAAAATCAATATATATTCTATTTGAATTTTGTAAATAATTGACCAACTTTAGAGATAGTCTATCATCCTTGTGCCCTAGGCTATCTCTACCCCTTTAACCCAAGATTTCCCTTAATCTAGATTTTAGGGTTAAACATTTTGGTGAGCCTGACCTTTCATTTGTAAAACCTTGGATATTTATCTAGGGTTTCTTGATTATCTTTTCTAATGTTTGATTTCTAATTTAACAAGATTTAACAAGTAAAATTAGATTTTATTTTCTTTCAATATGTTCAATATGGATGCATGTGTAACTCATTTTATGTTATAATTTGTAATTATAATGATAGTTTTCTATTATACTATGCTAATCCAAGGTGTCATCCAAAGTAATAATCAGATCCATCAATATAATGAGAATTTTTTAAAGTAAAAATAACACTTAATCTCTCTTCAAAATTATTCTTGAAATACTATAGATCCAGTATCTACATGCAACATGTTAGAAACTCTTCTAGTGATATTATAACTAAAACTTGACTCTAGGATTTGTTAGGCCACTCTTCCCATTACAAGGATGTTTTTTTGGATTCATTATGCATGACCTTTTTACCAAGTAATGTGGAGCCTCCATATGTGGCTTATATGTTAAATTATTTCAAAAGGACTAAACATAATATTTCCTTTTAAAACGAAGATCACCCACAACAAGACCTCATAAATTATTGCTTCCATTATACATTCAGGTTTGTGTGTGTAATAAAATTATAAAAAGAGTCCTTATGGACAATGATTCAGGGCTTAACATTTGAAACATATCCTTTCTTTCCTTGGCATTGGGCCTAATGATTTGGAACCTTCCATTATGAGCATCAAAGGATTTGATAATATTTCACAAAAATTATTTGGACATATAACATTGAATAATATTGTGGGACCTCATACATTATGTACTTTGTGCCATATTTTTCCAAATGATTCAAACTATAATATATTTTTGGGATGACCTTGGATACAAGAAATATGTGCGGTTCCATATACTTTACATACATGCTTAAAATTTATCCATTAGATATTTATTTATACATGTCTAATGAATATTAATCCCTTTAAACATCATGCAATAATACCACAAATAAATGATCCTACATCTTAATCTTATAAACCCAATTTTGGTCTTCAAAATTTGATAAAATATGGATATAAATGACAAAGATTGGTAAAACATGAGAAGGGTATAGCTCAACCCATATCTCCTATAAATATCATAGCATTCGATGATACAATATTACAAAAACCTAAGCAGTTTATCTTAACTAATGCACCAAGGAGATAATTTACTCATTTACTTGAGCCTCTCATTTAATTACTCCCATGCCTTGTAGAGTGTCATCTTATATCTCTCCCTCATATTATAGAGATTGATATGAGTAGACCTCTAACCAAAGTGTATGATATGAATGTTTATTGGGACTATCACCAAGGCCTTGGGCATTCTACCAATATATATTTCACATTGAAGCATAAGATCTAGGACCTCATCAATGACCAAAATATTATATTTGATGATCCTCCAAAGGAATTAGTTTCATAACCTAGTGAGCACCACAAACAAAAAATATTTAACAATCATTTAGGAGATCATTCAAATAAGGAGTTGGAAGTGTAAGTGGTATAAAATGCACACCAAAGACTTAAAATTAAACAAATAAAATAGAATACATGATAAAAATATTTAAAAATCACCTTATTCATGGGTGGTTCTTATTTTCGGCATAACCATATTGATCCAACTTTAAAAAAACTAATTTTAATGTAAGATGTTTTCAACAACTCGGCTTTAGTCTAAAAAACATTCAAAGAAAAGTCATTTGGAAAGACTCTTTGGGATACATAACACTTCCAATTGTTTATGGTCGTAAAGTGACTAAAACATGGGTTTGGGTTATGCCACAAACCTCTCCATATGTATTTAAATTGGGCACTCTTTGGTTATATTAAATGGAAGCAACAATTTATCAAAATCAGCAAGGTATTTCTTTTTCTCATGAAGGCAAATTGATACATATTCTAAATGATAGTATTGGTTATTCTATTGCACATGTAAAACATGGGGAGTAAAAGGATATGTACCATTTACATTTATCCAACCATGATTAAAATAATGTAAAGGATCCAAATTAATATTGCAAGGTCTCACATATTCTAAAAATACAAAAAAAATCAAAAAACTTCAAAAAACTAAAATATGTTCAGTATTTACATATCATATTAGATCCTTAGCAAATATATTTTTGGTTCCATGTTGGTAGATAGAATATCAATATTTTATATATACACATGTTTCATATTTTTTTAAGTGTGATTTAGGCATACACAGATACATGATCTATGTACTTTTGGATGTCGGGTTTTCCCTCTACTCATGTCACTAGGATGTTGGGGGCATCCACCTCTTCGATCATGATACATCCAAGTTATATCATTATATGATCACTTTATAATATCATGTTTGAGATTATATATGTACTTACACATATCTTTATCCATGCTTATATCTTTCACATTGTACTTGATACACTATGTACTTAATTTTTTTTACTAACACATATATCTAGGGATTACTATGATATGTTTATGTGGTTGTTTATGCTTTCATTTATGCACCCCCTTGAGTGTCTTGCCTTGAAATTATCTTGTTTGTTTGAGCATTTGAATATGATCCATTATTTATGGCCCCTATTCCTTTTCTTACCTCTTTGACATTTGAATATGCCATTGCTTATTGTATGTTGACATTTGAATATGTGATTTTTTGCTTTGTGGACATTCAAGACTAAGTCATGTTCCTTTGGTTATGCAGTGTTTGAAAATGCCTCTTGTTTATGGTCTCCTTATAACTTCTTGATTTGATTTTTGAGTGCTCTTGTGTGTGTGATTAATTTCTTGTTGAGATTGTACTATTACTATTTATATATTTCCATGATCTACATCATACATATTTAGACTTGGTGTGATCACATTCTTCATGTTTCAATGATATATCTACCTAGACATGGTCCTTTTATATTATACATGGTACATTCACAATTCACATGGTTATCTTATCTTTATGAGGTAACATAACTATCAGTTTCTACTTCCCCTCACCTCAAAAGAGGGGCACATCAATGGGGGCATAACATAGAGGCATGACTTACACATTACTTCATAAATTTAGATTGCAATGGGGGCATGTTATGGAAACATGTTCTCCACATTTTTCACAATTTCATATTCAATGGGGGCATGTTTTGGAAACATGTTCTCCACACTTTTTATATATTCATCATATCCATATTATGAATGGGGAAATTTTTGGAAACATATACTCCACATTGGCAATAATTAGTCACACAAATAAAAATGACTAAATAATTAGTCACATAAATAAAAATTAGACAATATGATATTAAAGTGGGTAATTAAAAAAAATCAAATTGGAAAATTATTGATGGGAGTGGGTTATATTGTATGTAGAGTTAATAGAAAATTGGGAAATTGTTGGCAGGAGTGGGGAGTACAGTAGAGTGCATAATTTGGTAGAGGTAATTTGATGGGGGAGTGGGGAGTATAATTGGCATTATTTGTGCAATGCACCTCTACAAACAAGAGGGTTTGTTAATTACTAATGGACCTAGAGCTAACCAAAGAGGGTTTATGTGCCAATTTGATGGCATAAGGCATTTTGGGTTTTAGCATATAAGTATAACAGCTACTTGCATGGGTGATAAAGCTTGTTTGGAGAGGACCTGGAGGCTTTTGTAAAGGCAAACAAGGAATTTAGAGTTTGTTGTAATGAATTTGAAATCGATGAGGCCCTATATAGTGAATTTGAATTTGGGGATGCCCCATATAGTGAATTTATAGGTAATTCAAAACCCTCATTACATTAAACACAAAATCTATAGCTTTCTGATTGGCAACTATATCTAGCTAGGAGAACAAAATCGATGTATTATAAGAGATGAGTTACATAAATAGGAGGGTATCTTGTCATAAGACATGGACTACCATTTAATAATTTAGAGTTCTTGATATTGTGAAATAATTAGATATGTTTTTTTATTATATAATCAATACAATGTAGTGACCATATCTTGAAGTTATCTATTTGTGTTCCATGTTACCATGCATGTGTATGGTATTAATTTTTAATTTGGTAACCAATTCACAAACCTAATCCCTAAGGCTCCTTTTCATTAATCTATCATAACATGGGTAGTGCATGTACATCATAATTATTTTTTTATTGGTTAGTGTAACTTATAGTAGTTACATAGGCAACTGAGTACCAAAACGATACAGGCAATTCTAATTTCAGCAAACTATTTTTTCATTAGTTTCCTCTACGCATTTTGGAGATTATGGGAATTGAACTTGTAACATGCATCCAAATTTTAATTATTTTGATCACTTTTCCATTAAACCACGGGCTCATGTTCCTAGCCTAGACCTCAATTCCCTTCTATTAATTGTGTGCAAGCCTAATCTATTAATTGCATGAAATCCTAGAAGTTGGTCTCATATGGCATAGTTGAAATTTATGCTAGTTCATCAAATCAATTTGGTCAACAAGATATTTTAATTGATATTATATGTCCACACATGGGTGTATATCAATTGTTAGAACAAGTCATCGTATCTCAACATGTTAATAATTTATGCTAGTAAGTAATACTTAAAGTTACAACAAAGAATTCATTAGTCTATTTGTTAGTGTTTGTGTATTCATTAACATTGATAATGTTGTCATATGTTTAAATGATTGTGTTTCATCAATAGAAAAAGCATAAATTTCATATTTCATTGTTAAATCATTTCTTTAATTATCATCTAGACAAGGAAGGCCCTTAATAAAACACGGATAAAAATAACATTGTTTATTTCCAATCATCACAGTCTTCTTTTATGCACATTGTAGATGACATGTAAACTAAACATAAGTCAACATGATCAACAAAATTTTCAAAATTACAACATGATCCTATAAATTCAAACAAATAGTATACAAACACCCCAAATTTTCCTTATCTTTGTGTATTACAGTTTAACCATTATTTTTTTTTAACTGCAATACGTATTTTTTATATTAGAAATATAAATGGTGAGTTGATAGTAATAGATAGTTTACAACATATACTTTTAATCTTTGCCTCTTGCACTTGGGGAAAAAAATGAGGGCAGAGTAGTTGTTATGTTTCCTACTAATTATCCATTGATAGTTGAGAATTCTACAAGTAAGAAATACACAAAACTAACCACAGAGATTTATGTAGAGGCAGAACATATGATTCTGTAGAGTGATACCTAGCTATATTTCTTGAATTTGAATTGTTGTAGAGTGAGTTGTATCATGTAGAGTTATCTAATTCTAATTATGTAGAGTGATTTGTATCCTAATTCTATGAAGTGCTCTAAATTTAGGGTAAGTGTTGAAGAGTGCTAAAGAGAAGAGTTTACATGTATTAGATCCTGAGTAAGTTGAGTTTTTTAGATTTTTGTTTTTTTCTTGAAATAAAAAAATAAATTAATACTGGAATGTAAAACATTATAGATTGATTAATTTCAAAGGTTGAATATGAATCAATACCGTACATATGATGAGAGAGTAGCTAATGAGAGGGACATGGAAAAATATCCATGTTCATGTAATGACTATCTTGGTGGAAAGGTGAAAAAAGAAATGTGATTTGTTGACATATGATAAGATATGGTCATAGTGGTATAATCCCTTGGGATTATAATTATTATGAAGATATGATAGAATTGTAGAGTGTGATAGATAAAGAGGCAAAAAACATAGATGAATTGGCATCAAACATAGATGAAGAGGTAGCAATATTAGACAAAGTGTTTGAAGTTGATAGAATGTTGAATGAGGGTATAAACGATGATTGGGCCAAGTTGATGGAGGATGCTTTAAAGCATGTGTATGTTAATTACAAGTTAAGTCATTTGATAACAATCCTTCAAATTCTTAACTTAAAAGTGGTGCTTGGTTGGATAAATGAGAGTGTAGATCAGTTATTGGCATTATTAAATTCATTTTTACCACCTAACTGTACATTGCCAACAAAACAAATTCAATGTAAAAACCAAATCACTAAGCTAAGCTTAGGGTATGAAAACATCCACACATATGTGAATAGTTGTGTATTATTTTACAATAATCTTGTAAGTGAGAGTGAATATCTAAAATGTCATGAAGTGAGGTATAGACAAGCATTGAAATCAACTATGGGTCCTAGAAAGATTCTTCACCATTTTTTAATAATCCCACGATTACTTCAAATGTATAGGTGTAGAGACATTATTGAACTTATGCAATGGCATGCCCAAAATAAGAGCACCAATGGAAAACAATGATGTGTGCCTGATTCTAAGACATGGATGGAATTTGATAACAGATGGCCTAATTTTTCTCAAGATCCTTGTAATATAAGTTTGGGTTTGGCTCTAGATGGGGTGAGCCCATTCTCATATCAAAGTACTACATTTTCAACTTAGCTAGTGTTTTTAATAAATTATAACTTGCCTCCATGGTTAAAAACTAAACCATTAATTATACCAGAAAAGAAAAGTGTAACTTCAGATACAATCGATGCTTATCTAGACTCATTATATGATAATCTAATGGAATTGTGGAAAGGAATTGAAGTAATTAAATCTTTAATGTATTGTCAATCAATCAAATTCACTTTAAGAGATTCCTTATTGTTTATGATTTATTATTTTCCTGCATATGGCACATTGTCTGGTCTCATTATTCATGGTTACCATGGATGTCCTTGTAACTTTAAGGATTTTTTGAGGCACTTAATAAGTTTGCATAAATGTATTTATTGAGGACATCATGCTTACCTTAAAATGGATCATCCATATCATTGACCAAAAACATGTTTCAATGGTCAAGAAGAGAATCATGAAGCACCATTGCTAATAACGGGTGATTACATTATTGAGAATGGACAAAAAATAATGTCATTTATAATTGAAAATTATGGGATTATTGGTATTAGATATGATCCATGAAATGAAATCAGTGTAAAATGGTTGTGCATATTCTATAAGTTGTCATACTTTAAGGATATAGCCATTAGGTATACTGTTGACTTTATGCATACTGAGAAAAATATAGCCTATGTTATTATATAAACTCTTTTTGGTGATTTTGATACTATTTCATCACATGAAGACTTTTGACAACTAAAGATTCATCAAAATATTTGGGTTGAAAAATATGATGATGAAAAATATAGAAAACTTAGTGCTCCTTATGTTTGGACAAAGGAATAAAGTGCATAATTCTTACAGTTGATGTCTCAGACTTGTTTTCCCACTGGATATGTAAGTAGTATTATTAGAAGCCAAACTGACATTAATAGCTTAAGAGGCCTCAAAACCCATGACTATCATGTCATAATCGAGAATATTTTACCTATTGTGGTATATATATCAAGTTTAGCAAAGGGGCCAAGATTGGAAATTATAAAGTTGGGCCTCATATTAAAGAGAATGAGTTTACATGTATTCGATCCTTTGAACTTTGATAGTTTGAGGGAGGAGGTTGTTGAAGTCCTTTGTCTATTGGAACAAAAAAATTCACCAACATTATTTAACATTTCTATGCATCTTTTGATATATATAGAATATGAACTAGAGCATTGTGGCCCAATAAGAATGAGATGGATGTATCCTATATAATGATATATGAATGTTTTGAAAAAAATTGTTAATACTAGGGCACAATTGGAAGGCAGCATGTCTAAAGGATATTTAATGTAAGAGGCCATGGGATTTTGCACTGAATATATGAAAGATTTTTAAAATGTCAATCAACATGTATGGGATGATGATGAAGATGAGAGAGTTGTAGGTGAATTATTAGAAGAGAATGGATGTCACTTCAAGCTATCACATCAAGAAATAAGTGTGATACATGCCTATATTCTTCAAAACACATCTTCATTCGATAAGTGGCGTAGGTAAAAAAATTTACACAATAATTTATTTACTCAATTACATTTACACAATCATATTATTAATCTTACTATTTGTATGTTAATATTCTATGTATAAAATATGAAGAAGAGAATCAAACTTGGATGCAACATCAACCTCAAAAGCACAGACATCATGATTTGATTGGAGGTGATTATTTTCCAAAATTTGAAGAATGGATTGCTAATACAGTCAGTGATGCAAAAGAAGAAGGTCAAGATATAAAAATAGAGAATAGTGATCTTTCAAAATCTCTAAATTTATGGGCTATGTGTTTTAGTGGAATGTGGGCCTATGGTAGTCATTTAAGAGTGGAAGAAAAAGACAAAGGAAAGACAAATCATGATTGTGTTGTTATAGCTGAATTTCTTCATGAAATTGAGAAGAAATTTTATGTTGGATTCATCCAAGAAATTATTCAAGTGGATTTTGGTGAAAATAGTCCTATATTATTAAAATGTAAGTGGATCCGACCATCCAGAGTATAATTTGATGAGTATGGATTTGTACGCATAAATACATGATAATTTTTATCAGAGATAGATGAGCCGTATGTTTCCCCTCTTCAAATTAACCAATCATTTCTAATTGATGATGTAAGAAGCCTAGGATGGTCATATGTCATTCAAACAGAGTCTCATTCTAAATTAAAATTCATAGAAGTTGTCGATATAATGTCTGATGGGCAATATGTTAATTTACAAGAAACATTCGAAGAAGTGGATGAAGATGATGATGGATTATTTGAAGAAGATATTTTAATCACCAATGAAAATATTAGGAGAGAGAATGTATTGCATGTCATAGATGAGGATGAGGAAAAAATCAAGCAGATGTAGACACAAGTGATTGTGATTCTAATCTTGTTGGCAATGCAGATGATTATGATGATATTTTTTCACCTAAACTACCATGTCACCTTAACTTGTTATCTTGTCACCTAAACTTTGGTTATATGTATGGTGAATTTATTATTGAATTTAATAAATATCTAAGTATAGGTGTGCTTATTCACTATTTTTTTATTTAATACATTTATGAATGTTATCATCATTATTTTACTAGTACATGTATACAAAACCTGAGATGTTCACTACTGATTTGAAGTGCATTTAAAGTTAGGTTCAATCATTCTTCTTAGTTTTCTTACTTTGGTTGAAATTAATTTTGTTTAGTTTCAATATAATTTCTTGTATGTCTTATATGTTTTCTAGATGTTAGACTTTTCTAACTTCTCTAAAACTACTAGATATGAAAATAAGCAAGCAAGGTCTAAAGGTATCAAATAATGCAACAAGATACCTATGAAAGTAAATAACTCTTTAAAATATTGGCAATAAATTGTAGTCATTTCTTTGATATTTGGATAGCTTTAGTTTGTACTATAGCTTCTAACCTCCACATGCATTGAATATGCTTGTGTGAAGGAAAGAATAATGAATATATGTGATTTAATAATAAATATAGATATCTTAACATTAGGTGAACAAAATATTTAACCTATATTATTAAACAATTTGTGTAAAAAGACAAGTAAAATTACCTATCATGCTCCCCCTTACTGTTATGCTCTCCTTAACTTTAGTACTATCATATTGTTCTAGATCATGCTATGTTTTATTGCTTCAATTCTCCCCCTTTGACAACAATGGCATAGGTGTTGGTCAATTAACCCCCTGACTTAAATCTCCTCATCAACTTGTAGTGAAATAACTTTAAAAGACTAGAACCAGAATAAGAGGTCAAAGATGAATTATAAGACCAAAATCCTTAAGGTATAAGGGTTCCATACTTAGGCAAAATTTTGAAAAATGACAACCCCTATGTTAGAACCTCCAAAATTTGTCTATTTTCATTATCATAACTATCCTTGAGCCCAATGAATAAAGCCCTGATTTCTATGCTAAAAGTCTCTCTACCTGACTAAGCCTCCTCATTACAAACAAAGAAATGATTTCTTGGGTCTGCCTGACACTAAAAACTAAAACTAAGAGATTACAAAATTATAAAATTGTTCAATATTCTTAATAAATTGATATCTAAAATACTGCATTCATAATATACCCCTATATTCCCACCTAAAATACATAAAAAATCCAATACCACACTACTATAGTAGTCAACAGAGATATGTGTGGGATGGCAGGACATATAGGTCAATGTACAAATGCTTACCGCAGTACTATGGCAACCAAATATGAATAGCGCAAGGTGGTGGTGATAAAATGCTAACAACTAAAGTAAACCATAGCCCTGTAAGGGGTAAATAGTGACACTGTGGTATGGTAGTGAACAATCACTCAACCGCTAGAATTAACCCACCATATGGTAGTGAAAAATCACTCAATATGGTGGATTAGTTAGAAGCTCTAGATTCAATGATTTATATAACTTGACATCTATTATATAATTTATCATTTTAAATATAATAAATATTTTTTTGAAAGTAACAAAATTTATGGGTTTTACATTTATTATTTTAAATATTATAAATATTTTTTTAAAATAATATGACTCATTTATTTAAATAAGATTTATGTTTTTTAAAGTTTTAAAATGTAGAAATGTTATTTTTTCTATTTATTCGTTTTAAATTTAAATTTCTCTTTTATATTCTTTAAAGTGTGTCAATATATTCACATATTTGGTTTATAATATAATTTGTATATATTAATATATAAATTAAATTAATTATAATATACATGGTAAAATTATTAATAGAATTATTATATGTTAATTAATTTTTATCTTTTCTTGATTAAAATATTGTTTTTACATGGATTAATTATACCAAATTCACTCGGACCATGATCCCGAAGGAGATTTGTACCTTGGTAAATGGCTAGGCAACATCTTTTACACCATCATCTTCATCATTGCACTACAACCCACTTAATCTAATTTTTATTTTGCTAAGTTCATATAAATACATAAATATGATAAATCTTTTTTTTACATAATAATATGTTCGATCATATTTTGTACTAAATTTTCTTTTTTATTTAAATTTAAAATAAAAATGAGGATAAGTAGTGTTAATGAAACGTAATAGGGTGAGATGTCAATAAAAATTAATTCTCTTAAATTTGATGTATATTTGATTGTCATAAAAAAAAATTACATCTTATTTAGAGAATGCAATTGAAAAATTGTAATATCTTAAACATATGATAGAGTTTTGAACCTATTTTTTTCAATAATTTTTATTTCAATATCAATAATAATGATACAACTAGATTAAAAAAATAAATGAAATTATATAATAAATCTAAGAAAAATACCTTGAAATTAATACATCTCGATATTATTCAAAAAGATATATTCAATATATATATATATATATATATATATATATATATATATTGAATATATCTTTTTGAATAATATATATATATATATATATATATATATATATATATATATTTAAATTATTATGTCAAAATATATATAATTTATAATGAAAATGGGTGATGATGATAAGGTGTAATAGTTTAAGGTAGTAAAATTGGAAGGGCCCCAACAAAGGCAATATATCCTCACCCACTCAATTTGTTTCCATGTCATTGTAACCACATTGTCTAAAGGGGTGTGTATGGGTTGGGGTATGAGACTGTCTAACCTGCTATCTCACAAAAAGCAAAGTGAAGGTGTGCGGTATAGCATGGAGAATAAAATGCTAACTCTACCATATTGCTACCCTGTAGCGGTCTTGATATGATAGAGTGATATTGCGGTGAACTATTTGATTTCCCAAGATCAAAGGCATGTATTCAAACTCAAAATATTTTACATGCAATGGCATTAATAGTGAGGTGATTGAGCTTAGTAGTAAAGGGATTTGATACCATTTTTGCAATCTTTCACACAGATCAACATACCAAAGGCAAGAGAGTTCAAGGAGGAAGACTCTGTAGCAATTATTTCGCTAAGTTCATAAAAACCCTTTGTAACAAGTGTATAAGAACTAAATTTGCTCAATTATACAAGTAGACATTAACAAAATCAAGGAGTAAATTCTTCATCATGCCACCCAAAAGAAGTGAACTTGTGAGTAAGAAGGAAGAATCCACAGCCTCTAAAATAAAAAAGATAATTTTAAAATGATCCATACTTGATGTGTTACTAAATTCAACAGACAAGGGATTCAAAAAGGTCTTTAGAGATGTAGCTCATGGATGCAGAGACCCAATTATTCCTATCTCAGGGTGGGGTTTGTTTTAGTACTTCTCTGATAAGAAGGATGGTAAGATTCTAGTTTCAAATGTTTGGGCCTTAGACTTAGCCAAACTAATAGTCTCAAATGTATTCATAGATTTTGAGTTTATTAGAGTACTAGAACAACATTACCACCAGCTACTAGGATTGTAAGAATGTTATATGGCTCACCATTAGTGGTATTGACTAAAGCAGCAATTGTAGAGTGTTTCATGTTAAATAAGCAAGCCACCAACAATTTTGGCCTAGATAAAAGTGAAGAAGACTATATGAGATTAATAAAAAACTATAGGAGTGATGGACTTATTATGCACTGAAAAGGGGTACAAACAATAAAAAGATACATATTTCCCCTTCCAACAATGAGGCATTTGTCATGGAAGACTTTCAAGTCTATTTTAAAAGAACTTATTTTTATTTGTGCTAAGTGCTTGAGATTGATGGATGATGGCAATGAGGATTCAAAACCCTAAAGTGAATGTTGAGTATGACTTTACTATTCTAATTGATAAAGGGATACATCAGGAATTCTTACAAGTGAGAGAAAACTTGGCCCCTATCACTTTTAGAAATTATTCCTTGCTATGTCATTTAATATTGTATCAAAACATAGATAAATGAACTAAGAGGATGTGCTTCCAACAAGGAAATAGGTTACCCATGTAGCATTGGTGTTATAGTTAGGATATTAGATGTAGGAATAATGATTATGTGACATTTCATGATGGTTTTTTAGTAAGGGTCATGGCCACTCTTGGTCACATTTCACCAAGATTGTCCATTGAAATAAGAGAATTGTTAAGACCCTTAGCATTGAAGCTAGAATAGGGATATACCCATAATTTTGGTGACCAGTTCTTTCTAGCATACCAAAAAATGATAAGATTTTATGGGTGTCCTCAATCCCCACACATTCTACCTAAGTTTGTTTCCCTTTGAATTGCATTTTTGGAATTTATGTGTAAAATGCTATGGATGGAATAGGAAGTTATGAAGAGGTAGAAAAAGGGGACATTCCTGCCTGACTTAACTGTATGTGGGGAATTGTCCATTGGGTTTGATACTCTAGAATAGATAAAAATTTATTTGAAGGTAAGGTATTCTTTGAAGTCACAAGGGGAAAGGGTCTTTGACCTTAAAGGACATATAAACTTTTTAAGGCAAATACTACTCACTAGAGCTGGGATTACCCATGAGGTTGATTATGAAGATGTAATAATAAATTGCTTTACCCCTCATGAAGTGTTTCAGAGGAAAAGGAAATGGAAAATAATAAAAATATTTTAGGAAAATAAGAATAAGAGAGACACTAAATATTTTAGGTTTTTATGTGGAAGAAAGGGATCCTCTTAAGAGGATAAATTTGATAATTGACAACTTTGAAAGGTTGTATGTTCAACTAGAAAAAGAACCTAAGGGATAGTCTCCAAAACCCACCAAGTTTCCCATCAAGAGGCCAAGTGGTTTTATGATTACATAACCCCTTCCAGACACTATTACAGTACAATTAGAATCACCTCTAGAGTAACTGGAGCCTAAGAAGCAAAAGACATAGGAAGTACCCCCATTAATGGCATATGAAGTAAGTGTAGAGGTGGGGGATACAAAGGAGGTAGGTAATGTGCTAATGAATTTGAAATATGATGATGAAGTGGATTATCCACTCCCTAAACTTGTAACTAAGGCTCATAGACTAGAAGAAATGGTGGGTGTGCATGCACATAATGATCAGGAGATGCATGATGATGAAATAGTGGTCACTGCTCTTAGGTTTATTGAAGATGATGAATTTATCTAGACCGCTGAGTTTAAAGATTTTTGGATCAAGGTGAAAATGAGAAAATTTGAGGAGAGACTCTAGATTAATAAGATGGTATTGAAGATTCCCAACATGATCAGATTTTTACTCAGACCTTTGAGGAGCTCAGGATCAATGAAATGAATATCATCCCACAAGAGGCAAAAAAATTAGTATTGGAGAGTAACATATTGATCATTCCTGGGATGGATCTAAAAAAGATATTCTTATCGGATCAAGTAACTTCCCCATGTTGATTTATGAATTTAATTTAAATGAGAGAATGAGTGGCATAGGTTATAATCCAAGAATTGAAACCCTAGCCTTTTGGACAAAGAAAAAAATAATATAAAAACCAAGATTGATTGATGTTGTACAAGGAATGAGAGGGACTGCCATGGTAAAGACACTTCAAGACACATTAGCATTAGAGGTAGCTACTATGATAATTCACTCATTAATGTTTACTAGGGTTGTGGTTAAAAGTATGGAGCTTAGATTGGCAGAATATGAGAAAGTACAAACTGATCTGAATGATGAAGTGAATAGGTTATTCATATAAAATTTGAAATTGAAAGAGCGGTTGAAGGGAGAAGGTCCTTGCCAAAGCATATAATTAACAGTATACTAGCCCCCTGCCATCCAAACTGATATAGGTACAATCACTATTCAATAAGTAAATGTGCTAAAACAATAATTTGAGAAGTTGAAAAAGACTAATAAAGAAATAAAGGAAAGAACAAAGAGACAAACCATCAAGGTATTGGAGAAGATCTTTGAGCATAGGTTTAAGATAATTGTAGAAAAATTATAAAATGTGTATGAATGTTATGTCTCCTTGTCACAAGCAGTTGATCAGATGAAGGCCCATGTACTTGTATTGGACCCCTTATTCAATAAATGGAAACCTATACATCACACCTTAATAAATTTGTACAAAATTTTACAAAATATTTTTTAGGCCCTCATAGCTTTAAAGCCTACTAAACAAATGGTTTGAATGGTGATAGATGAATTTCAATACATATCTATAGAAGACCAAAAGATCAAGGCAATAATGGATTCATTTCACACACTAAATTAGTGGTTCATGCCTAAGATACTAAGGGATGATGATCAACTAAAAGGCTCCAAAGATTGGACATATGAGTTTAGCCAAATTTTTCCCAACTGCCTCACTCATTTATAGAAAGATGGTGAGATAAATCTTCACAGCCTCAATTTAACCTTGGATGGAATAATTACACTAGATGCTAGATACTCAAAATTCATCAGTGATGCTAGAGGATTATTAGATAGTAGATGGAAAAGTCACTTAGACAACACACCAAAAATCTAGGAGTACAAATGGCCTCATGATTACACAGTGTACCAATGGGAACAGACATATCTAGCTCCCTCAAAAGAATAGGCTTTGCAGTGAAGTACCAAGCCTTGGAAATACTATCATGGAGAGAGGACCTTGATAGATCTGAATGATCATGGGTACCTTATGATGACTAATGGATTTTGGTATCTTGCGAGTACTCTGGACTTCAACATCTGATCATTTCTCTTAATTTCTCATATTTCATTACTTTTATGTAATCCTATGTAAACAATGATAATTAAGAATTTTTTATTTATATTAAAATTGGGTAACTAAAAAGACACTTTTTGACATGTAATAGTCTGAAGCTTGTAGCTTCCCTTAGTCACATATAAAAGGGAAACCAAGATCGAATGATAATCATCAGTAGGGGAGTTGCTTAGGACAAAATTTTGAAACGTATTGTAAAATCTTTTTGAAGATTAATAGAATTAAGTTATAAGTGGTGGCCAAATTTTGGTTTTAATTATTTTTTGAAGTGAATTAATGAATTTTATCTTATTGTCTCCAGTTTGTTATTTCCTTGTTATTTAAATCAATATATTAAGGGTATATCTAGTTTATCAAAACACATTTGTTGTCTTTATGTGGTTAATTTATTGGTTCCTTCAAGGAAGGATTAAATTCCTTTAAGGAAATAATAGTAACCTAGGGAGAATCATTGGCATCAATAAGAATAATCTAGTAACTACAATCTTGCACATTTATATAAGGTATAAACATCCCAAGTGCCAACAATTCAAAGTTCAACCAAAAGGAAGACACATATCATTTTGCATTCTTGACTCTGTTGCCCAATAATTAAAGGTAATGATCATATTAATAATAAAAATAATATTTCAAAAGAAAACTCATTTATACATTTTGAATTTCTATAGTAGGATTAGGAATATGAGTTAGTTTTTGTCTTTTTCAAACCCCATGCCAGTGCGAAATAGATTATGAGTGGATGAATAAGTTGAAGAGATAGTAATTAAATAAACCCTATAAATTTGTGTGAGGATATAATCTGCTTAATTATCACCATTTATTTTTTAAGAGCTTATATTTATTGGTTATCAAGGTACACCCACCTAGGCCTAGTAGACCCTGAAGAGCAGGGAATTCCAACCAGCTTGGTTGATTTTATTTGTTGGCCAAAACATTGTTAAACCTGATCATATAACTTGGAATACTCTTAGGGTTTGCAATATGAAATTTTAGGAACCAACACCCTAGGACCAAGATATAAAACTAGAACTCTTCTAAAAACCAAAAAACTAAGAAATCCCAATAGTGTTACCAAAGTCATCATGTCTTCTGATCATTCTAGGGTTTTATGTTTTATTTCCCCAGCAAGCATTTCTTGAATTTTGAACATAAATTTTTCTAATCCCTTAAAATTGGTCACTTTTAATGAGTTTTTTCTAAAATCAAAAGCCCATTTTATGTCCAAAATTTGAGATTCAAACTCATATTCAACTGTTGTTCTGCTTATTCGAGTTGTTGATTTATACATTACTATTTATTTAGACTTCAAAGAATGAGGGAAAATACTTTAAGGTGAAAATTAGATGATAGTGATAATAATTATGAAATTTTAGTGATATGTTATGAGTGTTTTCATAGATAAAATGTGGCCAAGAATAGTGAATATTTATCGCATCTTGGTTTGACAAACATGCAAGTTGTAAATCCACTAAGTAGTATATTATTTGTTTAATAGTGTTTAATGAAATTTTATAGGTAAAATATTTATGTATATAAGACATAATATGATATTTTTTTTAATAGGTAAGAAAAAGAGTGCAAAGAAAATGTGGAGAAAAAATAAAAGGAAAGAAAAGATACATTATCACCAACTCATAGAAGCCAACACATTTGTGATTCAACAAATGTAGTTGGTGAAAAGAATAGTTGTGATGATATGCATCCTAATATAGCACATGGTGATGTGCAACTTTATATATCACATGGTGATGTTCAACATTGTGATGATTTCTTAGCATAAATTCTAATAGAGATTATTGAAAAACATGATAATAAAGGAACAATAAGTTTATAGATGATTTATTCAAGATTAAAGGATGTGTTTCAAGTGAAATCTATGGAGAAATAATACTGATCTACCTACTCATGCCACACCTAATGTGTCTAAGGAACATGAATTTCTAGTTAATTAAAGTCATGAAGAGAGACTGCTTGCATCTGGTGTGCCTTAGAGTGCACCTTTTGCATCTAAAATTTTTGATGGAACTAGCAGATCAGCAAAAAATATTGGTAGTGGTTTGATAGAAGATGTTTCTAATTTTGTCAAAATACAAATATTGATTCAATATTTGTACATATTTATAGAGAGGAATGCAAAATAAATAAAATTAGAAGGCAAGAATCCATTCTTGGTTGAGGTATCGAGAGATAGTGAGCCCATTGGGCCAAATGTTATAAGGTGGGCCTCTGAGTTGGGTGTAAGATGTAGGGCCCATTTGGATATTTGCAAATCAAATTTTGTAGATCAAGATCCATGAAGTGTGTAAAATTTTATACAAAAAATATAAAATGCTTTTGAGACTACTGGTGGGAAAATATCTAGAAAATATTAAAAGTAAAAGATGAGACTTCTGATGAACAATTTTATCTATAATTATAGAAAAATAATCATGGAAGGAAAATATAGGTTAGACTCCATTCTATCTCCCTAATAGTGGGATGCATTGAAATAAATTATGTGTGCTGAAGAATATTTGACAAAGAGTAATAGAGGCAAGAGAGCAAGAGATAATGTGAGGGCTAGATATACATTTAGTTGAGGCAAGTTGCAAGCCAAAATAGACAAATTTGGAGTAAGTGTATGGCTTTTTGATTTAATTTATGTTGTGTTATTTATTTCAATTTTTTATTGAAATAACTATATGTTGAAATTAACATTTTATTTTAGGTGGAAAATAGTAATAGAGAAGCAGGTGCAGAAGATATCATCAATTATATGGCATCACTAGATCCTAGTAAATCTAAGACTAGGATGAAGTAGAAATCTAGTTCATCAATAGAGATTTCACGGCCATCTGTTAGATGCCTAGTAAGATCCTCTCCAGATCATGTCAACTCAAATTAAGGGTACCAACATATAATGAATTGCATATATGGTCTCACTGAGAAAGTTTCACAGTTGGTTGCCTCCATTAAGCATGTAGTTTCTATATGGAATGAGCATAATTCCATGGATTCAGATGAGGTAAGAGGCTCTATTGATCTCATTTCTTCTTGTTTGGAAATTTTGTATAAAAATGCCTCTTAATATGTAGATTAAAATTTGAGCATATGATAATCCAACCCAGTTTCTTTATTGTTGGAGTGATCCATAAAATGTTCTTTTGGATAAATTTATAGCTTACATTCTTTACTTGACTATTGAATGTTTTGTCTATTTTTTTGCATGATGGTTAAACCACATGCAGAGCAATTTTATCAAAGTAGCACAAAAATGAAAATGCCTTGATGTCAACAAACTTGTCAATAAGGATAGTGATCATGATGAACTAGACAAGAATGTGTAGCACAATCATAATTGTGTTGAAGTTGAGGTAATATAATAGTTGTTGTCAGTTATTTGTCCTAATGTTTTGTCATTCTTCATGCTTAAAATGTTTTTTTGGATAAAAATTTAAAACTTTTTCATTCTTTGAGTTGTAAGTTAATCTATCCCAATGTTTTTTCATTCTTCATGCTTAAAATGTTCTTTTGGACAAAAATTTATAGCTTTTGCATTCTTTACTTGACTTATATTAATTTTTTCATGATGATTAAACCACATGTAGATCAATTATATGAAAGTAGAATGAAAAAAAAGGCCCTATCAATAGAGCTCACTACAAAGCTACATAACTTCATGTCAATGTTGATGTGATTATGTTGAACTCAACGAGTATGTGCATGATATTTATAGTAGTAGTGGTGTTGAACTTAAGGTGAGTGTTATGAAACCATATGCAAATAAGTACTATTCAAGTAAGTAATGGTTGTTTTATTATGTAAATAAGGGCAATCATTACCTATGTGATAGAAGTTAGTTAGAATAGTAATGAAGTCCAATTAGCTAGTATACATAGATTATGGAAATAAGGGAGAACATATAACTTACATATGGAAGCTTAGAGCTTAGTTGTAATAGAGTGCATACATAGATTTTGACAATGCATTAGTGCATTGTGTTCTGGGATGTCATGGTCCTCAGTTGGGGGGACTTCATTGCTAATCCATGTCTCTTTTTGGAGTCCTCATACATTATAGCACTATTTTAGTCTTGCCCTCCATTTATTTGTATCTCGTAATGGGTTAAAAACAAATTGTAACATATTGACACCTTATGTATCTAATGTCCATTCTATATAAAATAGCAGGAAGTTAATTTTTGTTTAATATGTTAGGTGCATGGTTTCAAGTTTCCTATTGTCATTTTCTAGTTTCAATCATGGGGGGTGACAAGGTTAGAATGGAGCCTTTATCATGTCATGAGACCAAAGCAGATGACATGCTTTAGAGCATATATTATGAAGGAGGTATTACTTCTTTCTTGGAATGCCTCAATGGCTATGATGAGAATCTCTCAGCTTAGTTTGCCTTGAGCTGGGATGAGGATCACAAAGTTTAGGTCAGTGGTATTCAGTTTGAAATTAGCAAAGAATCAATTGTGAAGGCCATAGGTTTGAGCTATGAGGGTAGAAGATTGAAGAGACTCACCAAAGTCTAAGACCGAGAGGGGATAAAAACATTCTTCAGATAAGGTGAGACTCCAGTGAAACTACAAGGAGGTTTTGATAGGGATAGTCTGGTTAAGCTATGGGATAAGGTATGTATCACTATCATGAAGTATTTTACCCTTGAAGAGCATTTTTAGTGTCTTTATCATTACCATTTTGCTCTTCTAAATCACTTTCAACACAAAGTGCTTGTCAACTTTCCTTTCTTCCTTCTGTCATCCCTAGAGACTTCTATCAAATCTGTTAACAATTCTATTGATTGTAACTTGGCTACCTCCACCATTCTGCTCCATCAAGGTCTTATTTTTAGGCTTTACCACTTTCACCTTGTGTTGTGTCCATATAAACCTTTAAAGGATTTTGTGATCGATGAATCCCATGAAAGTGACTGAAAAGACCATATCCCCTTGAGTGTCAGATTTGGTTCTATGGGACCCCATGGTTCCCTTCCTAAGTCTAAGGACTTTGTCACCCCTTCTTCAAACTCCCCCCTTAAGAAAGACTACTTTTTCCCTCTCCTAATAGGTTCAGTTTGTCCGTCTCCTAAAATTATAAGATCCAAACCTCCTAATCCTTCTCAACCTTTGGCTACAGAAGGGATATGTGAGTTGAAGACCAATCCTGCTATTTTTGGAAATAAGAAGAGGAAAGTTCTCCCAAGGGTTGTTTCATTGAATAAAAATTTGTGCAAGAAAAAGACTAAAAAAGTGGTGGGTGAAGAGCACCCAAAATAGGTTATGAACAAAGAGCACTTTGAGGCCTAAGTGCAAGGGGTGTAAATGTGGATGAAGAGTCTAGAATTAAATCTCAAAGTTTTATAGCTAAAAAGTCACGTATCAGGAGATCCAATAGTAAAACCCCTTTGGTGAATATCATTAGAAGGAAGTAGGTATTTTAAAATTCAAACCTAATTCAAGCCAGTAGATTGATACGAAAGGAACTAGTCACTTCAAGGAGATGAATAACTCCTTCTATGACTCAGTTAAGGAGGATTCTGAAGACACCTATGATGATGGTAGCCACATCAAAAGGGACTTGGAGGAAGTAAAAAATGGTTTGCACTCACTCTAAAATAAAATGAAAGTGTTGACAACCATCTGTTGAAAGTTGTTCATTGAGCCACTTCTTTGCTAATGATTTTGCAAGAGGCTTCAAATGAAGATAAGGATATTGAAGGTAAAATTTCCAACAAGGAGGAGCTTCTCAGTTTCATAGAAGATGACTAGAAAGACTTGATTAACAAGTAATGTTTCTACCATGGTTGCCTTCTAATCTATTTTTGGTTTATTGTTTGGTTGTCATCTGTTTGTTGTTTGTTTGATGTGAGTGGCCTATAACCTATCCTACTTCCCCTTGGGATTTTTGTACTTGGGCTCTGCACCCTTTTTGCAGACTTATAATATCAAAAAAATGTTTATTTCTGTATTATACAATTTATAGTATTTAATAAATAATTCATATCATATAAATAAAAAATTAATACTAAACTAGTAGTAAATATAATGATTATGTAATTAATAAATAATGTATCAATATACTGTCAATTGACAAAAATTAATGAACAAAAATAATTAAATAAACTACCAAATTATGGTAATTAAAATGACTAAATTTACTACCAATTAATGGAAATCAATCAATTAAAATGACTAAATATACTACTAATTGACATCAATTAATAATTAAATTGACTAAATATACTACCAATTGACAAAAATCAATGAATAAACATGACTAAATATATGACCATTTGATGGCAAAATAATTATTAAAATGACTAAATATACTACCAATGGATGGAAATTAGTTAATATAAATGACTAAATATACTACCAATAGATGAAAATCAATGAATAAAAATGATTAAATATACCACTAATTGACGGCAATTAATGATTACAATGACTAAATAAATTACTACTATGACTAAATAAATGACCAATTAACAACAATCAATGACTAAATTAATGACTAAATATACTACCAAATTGATCAATCAAAACAATCAATAAATGACTAAAACTGGTTTAGTCATTATTTTGGTCACATTATAAATGATCGGCAATAAACTACTAATAGTCATGTGACCAAGCTTAATCATTTATATGTAATTTTTATTATTTTTTTAGTCATTTATTATTGTATTTCTACTAGTGAAATCATTGATATTAACATATAATTTATTTACAATCTTTGGCTATGGAGGGTTTTGGTCTTGTAGTGTTTGTGGGATTTATTGTAAGGATATTTGTGATAAAATCCTAATGATTTGATCATAAAATTTGTTGCACAATTTATAAATGGTCCTAAATGATATTGAGCTCATTAGTAAGAGCCTTTATTATTTTACCAACAACCTTAAGTTTGAGATGCTAAGGATTAGGTAACCTAATGGTGCATTGTGTTCTTAAGAAATGCAATCATTATTGGATTTGAAAAAAACTATGATTGTTAATTAAGATAAAAGCCTTTATTTTTTACAATAAGCTTAATATTGACAGGTAGAGGATTATGTATCCTAATAGTGTTTTTTGTTCCCATGGACTACAATCATTGTTGGATTTTTAAAAAATTAGGATTGTTTATTAAGCCTTGTACTAGGATTAGACATTTTAAGAAAATGTAATTAGAAATTCATCCAATATCTTCACAACTTATGTGGAATCTCTTTGACACAAATATATAATATTACATATATTCCTTTTTTGTCATCTTATGGGATTCAAAATCAAATTACTACACTTTTTAATCTTGTAGTTTAAGTTCTTTTGTAAACATAAAATATTAAATAATACATCAAAGGATATAATGGGTGAGATTGAAAAAACTCATTATTCATAATCCTATCCACTAGGTAGTAACATACATTGATATTTGTCTTTTCATCTTTCTAATACAAGTGATTGATTGGATTTTTCAAATCAAAATAACCAAATTTCTTTTATTTTATTGCAATTAAGAAGATATATAGTATATTTTTATGATTTTTAATACATTTAACACATTCCCTTCAAGGTATTTATATTATTCTAGCAATGATAAGAACATACACCTATATTGATGTGTTACTTAATTATCTAATCAAATCTAAAAAAGATATATTTATTATTTTTAAGAGATCTAACATTATTAGTTCATTTTCATTTTTATATAAGTTAGATGAACACTTCATTTTTTAAATTGTGATTATTATAAAATTGTGGACGAGACAAACTACAGAAAATTTTTAGAGAAAGATATGGTCATAATGAAATAGAAGTGAAAAAATGGAAGAAATTAGAAGAAATGAAAAATAAGCGAAGGTTAGGATTTTTTTTGTTGCAAGGCAGGGTGTTAGGAGCTTTGTGCCTTCTAATTATTTTCTCGATTCAAAGAATCATGAAATTACAATGGAAATAAAAGAGGTTTAAATTTTCATCTCCTGACTATGTTCATAGAGGACACCCCCTTGAATGAATCCCTACATGGTTGTGTTGATAAAATTAATAAAAAATAGTTTATTGACTTACTATCAACAAATTATATCTTGATTTGAATATTACATTCAATTTGCTCAGTAATTATATGTTTTTTTTAAATATCTAATGGAATAGTCAGTCAATTTACATTTACATGTTTATTTTTCCAAATATTACCATTGGATCTATGCATATTTTATAGGATTTACAAGAATATTATAGAAAAATTTAAGGGCCCATTCGTAAAAGAGTCCCTACAAATAATTGTGCACTTACACCTTGTGCCTAAGCTATATTTTTAAAATGTTACTTAGGTGTTGTAGGATTTCGCTTCACCTAGGATGATCAAATCCATATGATGGTTTATACTTCACATTGGCATAAATCCCTATGGAAGAGTGTTTAAACTAATATCATTGAACTCCTCTAATAATGAAATGCACAAAACTCAAAACTAAGCTAGATACCAATAATGACTACTGATTCCTATTCTAAACTTGACACAAAACTTAAATACATATTTTGAAAGATTAAATAACAATGCATACCTTCACTTATGAATAATGAAAGTCACTCCTTCATCCACTTGGATATACTATTGATCAATGATATACAGTTGCTTAAATGAAATCTCTATGCTAATAAATTCCAACAGTGCAATGATAAGTTGTCTAATGTATTTAATATCAGGAGGGTGAAAATTTTGATATATTGATAATAGATTATTCAAATGGAAGAAAGGATGTCAATTTATAAAAAAATATATGGAAAATGGACTGTTAGATTTTATTCAAGATTATGAAATATTTTCAAATTAGGATGATAGATCTTGATTCTATGGGTCAATTACAATCAAAGAATTTATGAATTAGATGGGAGAAGTGATCAAGTTTGTTGAAAAGACATTAAATGGGTTAGATGGACATTCAATGAGTTGAATGTCTTAATGATTTTTTTGGGAATGTGCAAGAATGTCTTGAATAAGATTGTTAGAAGTTTGAATGTCTTAATGAAGGTGTTTTAATGTGTTTTAATGTTTTAACAATGTTTAAACAAGTTGGTTAATGGCTAAATGAGGAGGTTAGGGGGATTAAATGATGTTAGTTAAGTGGGAAGATGAGGTAGATTTTATTTATTTTTATTTAATTATTTTTTTAATTGGAATTTTGGGTGCATGATCAATTAACATAACTAATATAGATTAACTAGTTAATTAATCAAAAGGGGTCATGTTAAGGAACTTAGGATAGAATCTATATTTTTAATGATGGATGGGTTAGGTGTTGAATTATGAATGGAGATCATTAGTAGGTTAATTATGACACTATAGTGGTAAAATTTAGGTGCTACATTTTCCCCTCTTTGGAATAGTGTTGTAACTAGAAGTAATAATGAATTTTCAAAGAATTAAGAAAAGTAGAAGGAAGATGAATGTAAGAAGATGCGCCAAGTGAGTAATTTAGTTAATTAGATGGATAGGTCCCCCTTGAGAGATCATGTGATAAAAAACATTGACAAGTTCTTGAAATGTGAAAATTATGAAAAATGTGTATTTTTTGAATGGGTAGAGAGAAGTGAAATTACCGTACTTGGTTAAATGTTTGCATGCTTTGACCAGCATCAATTTTCCCCTAGCAATGATATATAAAAAGTGAGAGTTAGATTGGGAAGGATGCATTATATTAAATTTTTTATTAGATTATATGTGCATATATACAATCATAAAACAAGGTTTTAGGTGATTCCATATTAGGGTGATAGATGAAAATATGTGAACATGCTCACAAAAGGAGAACATGTGGTTGGAATGGATGAAAGAAATGATTTTGGGGGTAAAAATTGGGTTGGTTGGGTGAGTAAATATGAGGTAGGGGGAAATTTGAATTTATTTTCATTCTTTACATCTAGGATTATTTTTTATATGGATTTTTAGAAGACCTTGAGGAGAAATGGATCATATCCTAGACAATGAACACCACAGAAAATGAGGGAGCACCAGAGACCAGAGGGGAGTGGGGGGGCATTGGTGAGTGATGTTTTTAGTTTGTGTATCATAAATGAACTTAAAATGGGTAGGAAATCAATTTGTTGTTTCTTGAGTGGTGATTTTGTTGTCAAAATGGTGAATTGGTTAGGTCAAATGATAATTTAGTCAACAGTAGTGAATTTGTCATGAAGAGTCATGAATTCACACTGAAGAGTGGTGAATTCATCATTAGAGTAGCTAATTTTTTTACAATAGTGAATCATTTTGAAGAGTGGAGAATTAGCTCTTAATAGTATTGAATTCATTTTTTAGGTAGAATTTGATGGTTTTAACTTGTGAAAGACATTTTTGGATTTGTTAGCGAAGGTTGATGATGTGTTTTGTGAATTTTTATGGAAAATTAGACTATGTGTTTTTTGGTATTTTTTAGGAGATACATATGACCCTTATTGCATGAGGGAGGTATTATATAGTGTTATAGTTGAGGAGTAGCTGCAGATATTATGAGATTGTGTTATTATAGGTTGTTAGGTTATCTCACATATTTGAGATGTCGAAGATCAGTGTTGATAGGGGACTATTGACAGCATTGGTAGAGCGATGTAATTCTAATAAAAGTATGTTTAATCTACTAAAAAGGGATATGAAAATCATATTAGAGGATATTTTGAGGATTTTACATATCTTGATATAAGGTATGATGGTATATTGGTGGGAGACTACCCAAGTTGTATCACTGGCTATGTTTTTTGAGAATGAGATCATCTTGATGGTGGGTATAGGTATAGATTTATATGCATGTATGGTAGGAGGAGATATGGATCTATTGGTTCCATTTTTTATGGATCTTATTAGTGGAATATTGTTTCCTAACAAGAGTGGGAGGTTATTTTCATTAGGGTTAATAGATGTTGTTAGTGACATGTTGGAGTTTGCTACTGAGTTTGCATGGGGTCCATGTGTGTTGGCATATTCATACATGGATTTACATGTAATTGCATACAATTATGAGAAGATTATTAGGTCTTACACATTGTTACAAGTATGGTTGTGGGAGCACATACCCCTAAAACGACTAGTATGATAGTTATAGGTGAGAATAGATGAGGAGATTTTCCCTTATAGGTGGAATGTGATAATGGGAGACTAAAGACAACATTTATGGGATTTGGATCATTATAAGAGAGTAGTGGATGAGTTAATTCCATAGGACATTACATGGAGACCCTATATAGAGGCAGACCTAATATGGGTGGAGGACATTGTGTATATGGATTATGTGACTACATCATGCTACTTTGTGGGGTGGCATGATTATATTATTAAGAGGTACAAACTACATAGGGTATTGAGATAGTTTTAAATTTTGATAGGATACCCTGATATCTCCTCAGATTTTTTCTCAAGAAGTTAGGGAGTAGTGATAATGGGTACTAATGATAGTGTTAGGTTGTGGAGCTAAAAGCTTCACTGATGCAGACATGGAGGAGGTTGCAGGATGAGTTGCTGAGTGTCAGAAGTCTTTGGCGTTGGTCTGGCCAACCGACGTCAGCAGGTAGGTGACAGGAAGCAACCGACGTCGGTCATGGATCGGCCGGCATCGGTGACCCCCAGGCGGACAGGGACCGACGTCGGTCGCCTGTGTGGTTCGGACTGCGCTTATTACGGGTAGTTAGCTAACAAACCAAGTGTTTGCATGAAGAGAGCTATTTTTAGACTGAGAGCTGCGGATCTAATTATTGTAATTAGATGTCTAATCATTGTTTGGATGAGATCTATATAATAGACTCATGGTTGTATTGGAAAAGTGTTCTAGTTTGAGTTGAGCAAAGTTTGCTCCTTCTGTGTGTGAAGTGAGTAAGGGTGTTCCTCCTAGTTCCCTATCAGTGCCAAGCTTGGTACTGGTTGGAGAATCATAAGGACTTGGTGAGGCAAGGACAAGGGTTCTTCAGGGTGTAGAGTGATCTACATGGTAAGTAAGATTGTTGATCTGCAGGTGTATGTGTATGCAAGGTCAAGGTTCATAGGTGAGCAGAATCGAGTTTGATTTGCAGGTGTGCAGGATCATATAGACAGCAACACAACAGGGAGCAGTATCAGGCAGGATCTACTTAGAGTACAGGTGTGTACTCGGATAGAGCAAGAGAGGAAGGCAAGGGAGTTCCTTCCATAAGTATGGTCTATTGAATTGCAGGTTGTTGCAGGTTCATGGGAGATCTACTTGAAGTACCTTGAGTACTTGTGGAGTACGTGGAGTACTTGTGGAGTGCGTGGAGCACTTGTGGTGTGCGTGGAGCACAGGAGGTGAACACCAACTCTGTATTTTGAGTTGGGTGTTGGGACCTGAGAGGGAGAGCTTTGGGGAGAAGAATTACTGTTCACTTGAGGTGTGGGAAACCTCTGTAAGGTGGTGGAGAAGAAGTGGCATCTTCTTTATTGTATTCTTTTCTGTATAAAGTGTTAATACAAGTTGTGTATTGTCTCTCATATCTTGTGTTATTCTGAATTCTAGTTACTTGGTGAATCTGGTTTATTTCTGCATATTAAGTTGCTTGGTTTGGTAATCAATTGTGTGCTTCCGGTTTATATTTCCCAACAGATAGTTCTAAGGATAGTTGGGGCTAGTTCAATCCATTTATATGTTTTGACATTTTACAAATGATGACATGTGACTAACGAAGGGACCATAAATGCATTCAAAGCATTGTGGGATCAAACATGGCTAGTGAGGTTGAATATTACTCATCATGTTAGAGTGGATTCAAAGGATTTTGATAGCATGACCTTGAAAGGGAGTGTAGCATAGAATGAGGGGCTAGGTAGATAAACCAACTAAAGGTGATGGAGGAAGAAGAGGTGGTAGAGGATCAAGAGGTGATGGAGAAGGTGATGAATATGTGCCTATCATATATTTTTGAGAGTGATGGAGAGGGATATGGAGAGGGAGATGGTGGAGATACATGTATGATGGTGGTCATGGAGATGGGGATGATGGTGTAGATGGTGAAAATAGTCTAAACCACCATTTTTTATTATTACATGGGGCACAGTGTAGGGCCATCAAAGTTGGTCAGATCAATAGAGGATGATGATTTGATAGATAGCCTCCAACATGATATTTCATCTAGGGATATAGAGATAGTTGGGCTAAGGGGTGATGGATGACAACATGGTAAACAATTAGCTATGAGGAAATAGAGATAGTTAGGCTTTAGATTGAGCTAGATTAGTTGATGATAGAGATATAAATGAGGGATGGGACCTTAATAACCATGGATGTAGATTTATAAAATATACAGGTTGAGCAAGATATTATGCAAAGGGAGGCATAGATATTACATATTAAGAGGGACACGATGTAGAGTGAGGCATAGAGATTGTAGATTGAAATAGATAGAACATGGGAGGTATTGACTACACCCAACCTTTTAAAGGTCATCACACATGTTATGAGTGATATGAATTGAGAGACCTACTAAAGGAGATTATATGAGTAGATAGTGTTTATGGATCAGAGAGTGCCTTCTTATATGGAGTATTCTAGTTGTAGGTCAAGACCATCAGTGAGGAATGTGATGACAATAGTTAGTGATACATCCATCACAACATTTTATGGCTCCACCTAAGGGTATACCTCAGAGATCTCCTCAGATACCACCTCATCAGAGTCCTCCTATAGAGGGTCCTAGTGAAATTTGACCACATGCTTTAACATGGATGTATTGGTGTATTTGATGATATATTGATGGGATGTTATATTTGTATATGGACATTTATTTTGATATATAGTGATCCATGGTTTTATTATGATTATGGATATGTGATGGATGTTTATAGATGCATGATTTATTATGATGCAATGTTTACTTATCACTCATGTTATTTAGTTTTGACGAATACTTAGTCATTGGAATGAATGCTTATTTAGTAGGCTATTGATAATTGGAATAAATGTTAGTGTTGGAAAGTTAACATTAGATGACTTGATTTGTTTTGTGTTATGGATAAAATATTTAAATGAATGATTATATATGATGTGATGATGTATCTATGTGAATGATTTTACTTCTATTATTGCATAAGAATATCAAATGGTTTGAGCAACATTAGTTTTAATTTTGCATACAACATGACGCACCAATGGTATAAAAGACCATGATGACATTATTTTAATATGTGTATGGAGTGACGCAATGCAACAAGAAAGAAAGATAAAACATTTAAACAAACAATAAATAATGAAAAAATAACATGCAATAACAAACAAGTATAAAAAAAACACGCAAAATAATTGAAATGATATTGTTTTTGTCCTTTGATCAAGCTAGAAAACCTGATGTTTTAAGAAGTAATGATAATGATACTCATAACCTATTGTGCCCCAACCAACGATATATGTGATGGTGGTAAATTAGGATCGATATATCCCCATGAGATTATAATTATTTGTTTTAAGTAGGATAAGGATTTTTTAACAAAACTAAGAACAAAGGGTTTTCTTGATTTTTCTATTTTTTGGATTTTTCTATGGGTTTTTTTAATGTTTTGGGGATTTTATGTATTTTTAAATGTTTTGAATATTTTATTGGATTTTTGGACTAAAAACTAAGATTTGAACAAAGAAAATAATAGTTATAGCACTAGGAAGGGTTATGATAGTAGATGGAGTGTTGGATGGAAGGATGGAACATGTGAATGATGAAGGATGAGTTTCCAAGTATTACATGCATAGGAGTTATATACCCAACCAATATTTGTTATACAATGCTAGTATGTGATTCAATGTGTTTCCAAAAAAATGTGGGTGTACCAAGATTTTTTTAAACATGATTCAAGACCTTTTTCAAGTGTTTTTCAAGGTCAAAAGCAAGATGACTAGGGTACATTAGCAAGGATGAGATGGCTTAGAGAAAGGGGATGGTTAGGATGACCCAGGTTGGGATGGATATGGATGGATGAAGTGGATGAAATGAAGTGGGGATGCCCCCAAGTAAAGGGTTACTTATCGACAATATATACTACATATGGTGCTAGAAAGTGGTTTCACCATGGTATATGCCCAAAGTGCTATAAGAAAGGTTTTCACTTTTAGATGATTAAATTTATTTATTTATTTTATTTTGAATTTTTAATTTTTATTTTGATTTTTTATTTTTATTTTAGCTACAACGACACTAGAGACTTTAAGCATGGAAGTGATTAAGATGCATGATGTTTATAGGCTCATCAATTTCTTCTCCGTCTTTAGTAGCTAATTTTTAAGCACATAATTTATATTTTTTTATGATAACATAAGGACCTAACCAATTTGGTTCAAACTTTCCTTTCTTTTCTTGCTCTATATTGGTATTTTTTGTATTCACCTTCAGGACAAGATATCTGATTTTAAACTCTCTTGCCTTGATTTTCTTGTTATAACTATTGTGAAGCCTATTCTAATATGATTATAGATGATTAAGTGCATTGAGGTGTTTCTCATCCCAAATATCTAATGCATGCAACCTTGCAACTTGGTATGTCTCATCATAAATAAGATTTTGTAAGGAAATACACAAGGAAGGTAACTCAATATCGATTGGAAAGATATCTTTGGTTCATATATAAGTGAATAAGGGTTTGCCATTGTACATGTGAAAATTCTTATAGGTAAGCCCACAATACAAGATAAAGTTCTAGGTGTTAGTCATAACCAGCATCATTGAAAACCCATTTATGGATTTTTAGGTTATTTTTATTGGATGCCTTCACTTGGTTATTATATTGAGGGTAATAGGGTCTAGACCATTTGTGTTTGATATTGAATTAAGCACAAAGGAATTTAAAATCCTTATTTTTGAAGGAGTTATCATTGTCATAAATGATGGCAGATGGAATACCATAATGGAAAATGATATGATTGAGGATGAATTTAGAAAAAAAATTGTATGTTATATATGTGAGGGGGATTACCTCCACCCATTTGGTGAAGTGCTTGATTTTAGTGATTATGTGTTTGTTGTCATCGAATGAATTAGGATTGATTTTGCCAATGAGATCAATCCCCTATATAGATAAGGGAAATAGAATTGTAATAGCCTATATATCTTGAGATGGTGCATAGATGAGATCACCATGCTTTTGACATGATACAAACTTCTCAACATATTGGCAAAGATTTGACTCCATTGTATGCCAATAGTACCTTGTTCTTAATAGATTCTTGGAGGTATGTGTGCCACATATTCCATCATGGAGCTATGTGATGGATAAGTTGGCCTCTTATAAATTTAAAAATTGTAAAAAAAATTTATCATAGCCTTTACAATATAATGTGTCACCAAGGAGTGTGAAATGGGAAGTATGTTGGTGTTTTATTATTTTTGAGAAACTAGGGTTTAGTTCCTAAACAATAAAGGGTCTAGATAAAGGGGGAAATTACAATTAAATATATTGTTAAGTTGTGGAGCTAAAAGCTTCACCAGGATGCTAATCAAGAGGTTGTTGAGTTCAACCAGTAATCGGCATCAACAGTATTGCTGACGTCGGTCAGACAGGGACCAGGGATCAGCTGACGTCGATCAAGAGCAGACTGACAGCAACCGATGTCGATCACCTATGCATGTGCATGTAGTTGCATATTTTTCCAGAATGCATTTCTAGAATTAGACTCGTCTAATTTAAGAGGTCTGAGAGTGTTTGCATGTTGAAGACTAATTTAAGTCTTGAGTCTGTGTTTCTAATTATTGTAATTAGAAGTATAATTATTATATGCATGCGATCCTATTTAAGAGACCCATGGAGCATGTATTGTAATTAAGGCAAGTAAAGCATTGAAGCAAGAAATCAAGGTCAAGGAGATCTGCAAGGTGCAAGGTCAAGGAGATCAGCGGAAGCATTCAAGGAGGGGATAACAACTCGGGTTGTTGAGTTAGTTGTGGTTGAGCAAGAGAGAGAGAACTTTGAGGGAAGAAGTCTTTGAGGTGTGGGAAGCCTTAGAGGTGGAAGAAGAAGTGGCATCTTCTTTATTGTATTTCCTTCTGAAGAGTATTTAATACAAGATTGTGTATTGTCTCTCAAATTCTGTGTTGTTTCAAGTTTCTAGTTACTTGATCATTTTGGTATAATTCCGTGTTTAATTGCTTATAAGAAAAGTAATCAATTGTGCTTCCACGGGTTCCTAACAGTTGGTATCAGAGCTAAGGTTGTAGGGAGCAGGTTATTATTTGATTACAGGTCATTCTCAGGGGTTTTTGATTGAGTGGGAGTATAGCAATGGCAGAAGAAAGTAAGCTACGAATGGAGAAGTTTAACGGCAAGAATTATCAACATTGGAGGATGCAGATAGAAGATTATCTGTATCAAAAAGATTTGTACTTACCATTGGGTGGGGTTGCATGTAAGCCCACATATATGAAGGATGAAGAATGGAATGTTCTTGATCGAAAGGCTCTGGGATCCATAAGTTTGAGCCTTACATCGTCTATGATTTCCAACTTATCACAGTGTAAGACAATGAAAGAGTTGATAAAATCTTCAGCAAATTTATATGAAAAGCCCTCTGCTTCAAATAAGGTATTTCTTATGAAGCAGCTATTTACTTTGCAA
Source organism: Torreya grandis (assembly GCA_037957365.1). Lineage (NCBI taxonomy): Eukaryota > Viridiplantae > Streptophyta > Pinopsida > Cupressales > Taxaceae > Torreya > Torreya grandis. The sequence goes on from JARHVA010007211.1 coordinate 719,848, forward strand.
ATGCAGGAAGGTGGATTGGTATATACTCATCTTAGTGATTTCCATGGTTTGGTAAACCAGTTAGCTTCAGTCAATATTGTTTTTGATGATGAAGTAAAGGCTCTCTTAATTTTATGCTCTTTACCTGAAAGTTGGGATAGTTTGGTAATGGCAGTAAGTAATTCTGTGTCTACTTCTAAAATCTTAAAAGTTGATGATGTTGTGAGTGTAATCTTGAATGAAGAAATACGTAGGAAAAGCATAGGTGAATCATCAAGGAATGCTCTAAGTGTAGAAAGTAGGGGAAGGCAAAGAGAGAAGGTCAAGCAAGGGAAATCAAAGTCAAAGATGGGAAGGAGATCTAAATCCAGAGGTATCACCTGCTAGTTTTGTGGAAAGAGAGGACACACAAAGAAAGGTTGTTGGTTGAAGGATAAAGAAAATCAACATGAAGGTAATGAAGAAGCAAAAGATGCAGGTATTGTGGCACAAGATGCCCTCATACTTTCTTTGGATAGTCAGTTAGAATCATGGGTTTTAGATTCTGGTGCTTCTTTTCATGCAACCCCAAATAGAGATTTGTTCCATGAGTATGTCCAGGGAGACTTTAGAGAGATTTATTTAGGGGATGGTACACCTTGTCAAATGGTTGGCAAAGGGAAAGTGTAGCTGGAATTGTAGACAGGGAACACATGGGTGTTGAAGGAGGTTATGCATGTCCCAGTCTTGAAGCAGAGTTTGGTTTCTGTAGGAAAGTTGGGTGATGAGGGATGCACAGTAACCCTCACAGTGGATTCTTGGAAGGTTACCAAGGGTGCACTTGTTTTAGCAAGAGGTAATAAAGTAGGTTCTCTTTATCTATCTACTTGTATTATTGATTCTACTTTTGGTTTATCTACTTCAGTGGTAGATTCGAAGATTTGGCTTAATAGGCTTGGTCACATGAATAAGAAGGGAATGGACGTTCTTGAGTCAAAGGGTATGAGTTCATATTCAAAGGGCAGAGATCGAGTTCATTGTAGGAAAAGGAAATTTGATGCTTTTGACAAGAACAAGGAAGCCTTGGTGTTTATGGAGGAGATGATGGACAGAGATCAGTCACAGGGGCTAAATAATTCTGAGCAGGGTAGTATGGATAGGGTTTTGATCCAAGATGAGCTCACGGATAAAGAAGTCATCACTTACAAGAAAACATAGTTATCGATGTCGGTCACATGGAATCGACGTCGATCAGGCAGGTATCGACGTCGGTCATGTGCAGACTGGTAGAGTCAATAGTGTCAGGTAGGTGGAATCGACATCGGTCAGGAAGGAACCGATGTCGATAGCAGGTCAGTCGCATGGAACTAACGTTGGTCAGGTGCAGACTGAGAGATGGTTGAGATCGGTCACTGAAATGAATGTTGGGTGGACAGCAAGTTGTCAAGAAGTCTCAAATGCCCATAGGGAGGACTGAAAGGGTATGTGAACCTCATATTCATTGTTCACCTTCTTTATTTTATTTGTTGCTTACTGATGGTCAAGAACCAGGAAGATATGAAGAGGCAATACAGGTAGAATCCAGAAACAGTGGGAGCTTGGCATGGATGAGGAATGGATTCCCAGGTTAGAGAAGAGAGTGGATGGATACGTGAGATAGAAGGCCAGGGTATATGGTCTTGATCAGGCTGCAGGACAATGGAGGTTTGACCATTATATTTATCTCTACCAGGTTGGATAATATTAGCTACATTATCCTGTTACTTTATTGTGTGATTGTTGCAGGGTTACATATACAGGGAGTTTCTGAGCTAAAGGTAAAGTTAGTTCAGAGGTATGTCATGAAGAATTTGGGAGCAGCAAAATTCTTTGGCATGAGAGACATGAAAGATCACAAGTTGATTTTGTCTCTAGTGGGAGTTGTCAGAAAGTTCATATATGGCAGGGGACTTGGATGACAGGTGTAGCATCACAGGATGTGTGGTGGTTGGTCTTCAAAATTGAGCTTGAAGATGGAAGTGCCTGAGATGGTTAGTGGAGGTTGCTGTACAGGTGCAGTTGTTTATCTCCAAGTGGGAGATTGTTAAGTTGTGGAGCTAAAAGCTTTACCAGGATGCTAATCAAGAGGTTGCTAAGTTCAACCAGTAACCGGCATCGATAGTATTACTAACATCAGTCAGACATGGACCATGGATCAGCCAATGTCAGTCAGGAACAGACTGATAGCAACTGACGTTGGTCACCTGTGCATGTTCTAATTTAAGAGGTCCGAGAGTGTTTGCATGTTGAAGACTAATTTAAGTCTTGAGTCTGTGTTTCTAATTATTGTAATTAGAGGTCTAATTATTGTATGCATGGGATCCTATTTAAGAGACCCATGAGGCATGTATTGTAATTAAGGCAAGAAAAGCATTGAAGCAAGAAAGCAAGGTCAAGGAGATCTGCAAGGTGTAAGGTCAAGGAGATCAGCTGAAGCATTCAAGGAGGGGATAATAACTCAGGTTGTTGAGTTAGTTGTGGTTGAGCAAGAGAGAGATAACTTTGAGGGAAGAAGTCTTTGAGGTGTGGGAAGCCTTAGAGGTGGAAGAAGTGGCATCTTCTTTATTGTATTTCCTTCTGAAGAGTATTTAATACAAGATTGTGTATTATCTCTCAAATTCTGTGTTGTTTCAAGAATTTTGTGTTTAATTGCTTATAATAAAAGTAATCAATTGTGCTTCCACGGGTTCCTAACATGTGTGCCACATATTCCATCATGGAGCTATGTGATGGATAAGTTGGCCTCTTATAAATTTAAAAATTGTAACAAAGTTTTATCATAGCCTTTACAATATAATGTGTCACCAAGGAGTGTGAAATGGGAAGTATGTTGGTGTTTTATTATTTTTGAGAAACTAGGGTTTAGTTCCTAAACAATAAAGGGTCTGGATAAAGGGGGAAATTACAATTAAATATATTAAATGATAGAGTTCTATCAATTTGATTAAATTAATTACATAGCATAGAGAGGTAACTTATCTAGAAAAATAGGTTAAGACAATTGTTTCAAAGCCTAAGAATTGCTATGTAGGATTGGGAAAATGTTAGGAACCTAGATCTGGATTTCATTTTGTGAAAGGATAAAACCACCAAAATAAGACACCCTGGGTTATGGTATTATTGTCCTTTTTTACTATTATTATCTAAACTACTCACAGAGACCTAATTTTTATGGGTTTTATTCATTGTCCTCGTATGATCCTACTTGTGAAATTTTAGACATTGAATGTCAATAGAGATCCTTGTAGATTTGTTTTAATCTTCAAACCCATGGGTCTATCTACACACATGGAACAATAAATACATCAAAATTAAAAGGGGTAAAAACTAGGTTATGGGAAGTATGATAGCATGATCTAGAACCCCTATTGTCCTTATTGTTACCTATATTAACCCTCAAGTTAGGGTCTCAGATCAAATATAGTTCTCCCTTAGGGAACGTGCATAATCAACGTGCATGGTAGATGCAAGAATGAACTTTTACCTAGGCCCTTCCTTGATCAAGCATGCAAATCAATGTGTGATGCAGAATGTTGAGCTATACTATTGACTGATTTTTAATTATGTATTGTGCCAAAGTAGTAAGTGTTAGATATAAAATGCCTTGTGAAGTATTTTATATAGGAGACTCTTTGTTTTGAATTTTTGAACTTTATTTATATTTGGCTGACATTAGAAAGACAAACAAAACTTAAGGATGAAGATAAGAAGGGCTTGGGACTCATTAAGTGAGGAAACCTAACCATTGGGACTTAAAATGTAATTGGATAGGAGCGCTAGAAATGGGACACCCTAGGGTGTAGTGCTATAGTCCAATTTTGGCACTACTATCCTACATGCTTAAGACCTAGAGGGATAGGATTGGATTGGGAAATCTGACCTGGCTAAGGTGAAATGACCGTCTAAAAGTCTATAGATGACTAGTAATGAGAAAAAAGGTGACTAAAACATAAAATAAAACAAAGATAAGTAAAATAAAAGACATGGCTAATATGAACAAGGCTCATATTATCCATTAGTCTCTTATGAAAAAGATTGTGAAAATATATGATATGTGTGGTTGCTTGACCAATTTAGGGTGTATACATTTTCCCCCCTTTTATTCTAGTGGTCTAATGAAATGAAGTACTAGAGTAAAATAAAGAAGAATAAATACGTACCTGAACCTACCTACATGGAGATAAATGTGATGAAAAGGGTCCAACTCATTTTTTGGCCAGGGAAGTGGATGGAGAGCTGAATGATTTCTAGGGAAAGAAAGAATCCCTAAAATGGATGCCCCCTATACTAAATCTGAAAGTGGAATATATGTAACATGGTGATGTAGGAGCATCTACAATAGCTTCATGGAGGACTAGTTGAGATCATCAAACATGCAAATTAAAATGATATTCTAGCATGAAATTTCAAATTCTTGTTTTCCCTCCAAATTGTGTTTAGATTTCAAAATTTTACCTTGAGAATAAATGTAATTGTCAAAAGTGAAAAGTGAAAAGGTAAAAAGTGATTGTTGGGGCTGTTGAGGAAATAAGGGAGGAGTGGTTGAAAATATTTCAACCTTAGTATATTGTTAAAAATTAAAAAACCGTGTTTTGTCTTGAGCCCAAGATTGGGCATAGAAGTTAGAGAGAAGATTCTTTAAAAACAAACAAAGTAAGATATGCATTGGAGGATGAGAGGGATGTAGAGGAGAGGAAGGATAGAAGGAGAGAGTCTCTCATTCAAGGAGAAGGGAAAAATGATCAGCAGGCATGTAAGAATGTAGCAAAGATACCAGTAGTTGACTGGAACTGGAATGCTCAACAGAGACAGAGATAGAGAGACAAATAGCAGAGAAAGAGATGTGGGACAAGGTTTAATTTACTTATAGGTGTTGTTGGTGTTTCCGTATGCATCATGACACTTATAGATGTCATCATGGAATCTTTGGTTGCATAATGATTTTGGGTTCATTCACCGATGCCTATCACTGTTGAAGCAAATCTATGTGAGTTGTTTATGGATTGTGTCCTGCTTTCTTCTGGATTTTATTTCCATGTTTAATTTTCGGTAGTGGAGTCAATGAAAGCAGAAATTGGGGTGCATCAGTGGAGTCAGGGAAGGTAGAAATTGGGGTTTGGATAAGGGATTTAGTTTCTACATTGTGATTTTGGTTCTGGATTCACAGAACTCAACAGATGTGGCATAGACTATGCAATCACTGATATTCGTCTAATCTAGTGATGGTGCTAGTGAAGAATAATAGTGAAGTGTTCTTGAAAAGCGTCAATCCTTCAGTGTGTTACTTTTAGTCTATCCTTCAAGCAATTCATGGATACAACCAGCTTTCTGAAGGTTCCTATACTTTTTGTTCCCTGTTAATATGCATATTTTCCATTGTTGTGGTCTTATGGTAGTTAGTTTTAAAAATCATTTAAATTTAAATATTTTTCAAGTTTAAAGATATATTCAGGCATATTTGATACGGCGGTCTGATGACATTCACCCCAAAGCAGAAAGTGGCAAATGTTGTTGCTATGATGCAAGACAAAGGCTCAGGCCATTCACACAGATGCAGGTATCGCTTGACGCCTGGTACAATCAAGTATGCAGCCTTTCATGTTCTTTCCATGGTGGGAAAAGGTAAGTGGATGACTAAGCAAAAATATTGTGGAAACAAGAGTGCATGCTAAGTATAGTTTAAATACTTTCAATTAAAAGGCCGCAGAACCCATGTATTTTGCATATAAGAAAGGCAAATGTGAGTTCAAAATGTGAATAAGAGATTTCGAGGGAATAAGGATAAGTGATTGGATAATCAATTCAAAAATATATTGGTGTCAAAAGACCGATGAATCCATGTTTGCATTTAGACATGTGTGACTATTTGGTTAAGCCGAGCTGGATAGTTCCTAAGTGAATGGGAGATAAATGCATATTGTTTGTATGTTGAAAATTAAAGAGAGAGGCTTTATGAGTCTATTGAAATCTTGACTAAAATGGAATGGGTTAAAACAGCTGAGAAAAGTTCATTAAAAAAATTAAAAACAAAAGAGCATAATCATGCAGAACCTAGCCAAATAGGTCTGGAGATTGCATTTTATCTTTAAAGATATAAGTTTATTTTCTCCAAGATTTAATGGGTTTTTAGCCTTATATCACATGAACAAATTGTCCAAATAAGAAGAAGAATCCAGATGATATATATAGAGAAAATATTTTGTCAATATTGCAGTTTATGCAGTTTGGGATTGTGCATCATTTTGGTATCAGAGCAATCTAAGGTCAGTCTATCATTTGGTATCAGAGCTTGAAGCTCTTGGGATTTAAAAATTGATCATGGTTGCTAATAAGTTGTTACAGGATTTGGCAAAAAGATCAACAGGACAAAGCACTAGAAGACCCTGTGGAGGAAAGGTATGAGTAACCTTTGATATTTAGTTTGCATTTATTGTGTTTGAAAAGCAAACATGTGAAGAGGAAGGCTTAAAGCCATTGAGGCTTAAGAGGAGAAGAAGCCAAGGAAGGCTTAGTGAAGAGCTAAGAGAAGCTCAAAAGTAAGGGAGCAAGTGAATGCTAAAGAGGAAGATCCAAAGCAAGGTAAGCTTGGATTTGTGATTTGTGTTTGATGAAGTGTTGTATAAAGAGTTGATGCAGGATTGAGAAAAGGATCAAAAGACTATGATGCAAAAGGCCTAGGTGAGATCAAGGAGATTGTCAAAAGACTAGTCAAGGAGAAAAGGCTTGGGTGAGACAAGGGATCAAGAGACCAAGGTGGAAAATACTTGGGTGAAGATCTCAGAAATGGAAGTACTGTTGAAGGCACTACATAGCAGCAAGGTATATGAGGGCACCAAGAAGAAAGCAAACATCCAAAAGAAGAAAGGTATGGACAGTATTTCAATTGATAAGGAGATTGATAGTTTGAAAAGAGATTTAGCTAACTTTGTAAATAGATATGAGTCTTGGATGCAGATGGACAAAAAAACATGGGTATGGCCAATGAGGAAGAAGTTGAAGTGGCCAATTGATCTCCTAGTGAAGAGGAAAAGAAGGCAAAATTAGATTGCCAAGAAAAGAGAAGTCCATAGAGGCTTGAAGAGGATGAGTAGGTTTCCAAGTGAGCAACAAGAGAAAGAGGAAGAAGAAGTTGTGAAGAAGGTTCTCATTGTGGAGAATGAGAGAAGAGAAGAAAGAAAAGATGAAGTGCCAGGGGAAGCACTTGAAAAGATAAGAGTGTGGGTGAAGAGAGCACTCATAGGGACCTTGTGGTCTCTTATTTTTATATCTAATGTTGTCTTTGCATGGGTAATTGCAGTTATGAGCAGCCTTGTGAAGGTCAAAAGAAGGGCCTTGGAGAGTGAAGAGATTGGTGCAAGAAGAGACAGCAAGTGCACAAGTGAATGTGTAAGAGAAAAGAAAAAGTTTGCTATTGTTGATAAGGAAGAAGAGATGCATTGGTTAATGCATGAGGGAGGTGTTGAAGAACCCATACAAGTAAGAGAAGAGATGGAAGATGAGGATGACTTCGATGATGCCATTGAATGCCAAGAAGAGGAAAGAGAACAGCCAAGCACAAAGGAAGAGAAACATTGCTCCATGGATCAAGCTATCCAAGAGGTAAATGAAGTGTTAAGACCTGATTTTGATTATTATTGTGAGCATGAAGATGTTAACACACAGGATAGAAGAGGCAAGAGGAAGATGAAGTCCTCACACAAAGCAGTCAATCATGGCTACATAATGCCTAAGTGGATGGTGAAGCACACAAGCAAGCAACAAGTAAGCAAGCAGGTAAGTTTACCCTATAAGATTGGATTGTCTCATATTCCTAATATGAATGTAGATGTGCAAGAAAATAAAAGGACAAACAAGGTTGGTTTTTTAGTATTGTCAAAAGAGCATGGTTACAGGATGCCTAAATGGCTTTTGAAGTCAATTGATAAGAGAAAGAATCAAATGTGGGTGCCTAAGAAGGCAAAGAGTAAAGATGTGAGTGTTGAGATAGCAACACCAAGAAGTCAATGGAAGAGGATTGGAGGTGATTCCAGTAGCCAAGAGAATGAAGGAGAGATGGTGAGTATGGAAGAAGCATTCCATGAAGACAACACACTTGAGAGGTATACCAAAGAGGTAAAAGGTAAACAAATGGTTTATGATGAAGTTTTTGAATCATTTAATGATCTTTTTATGGAAAATGAGGAATGGAAAATGTTTATGAAAACTAATGTACAGCAAGGAGAAAGTTCCAAGAAGATGGACGATGAAAGTGGAGATGTGAAATCAGTTCACATATTTGAAAAGAACAAGGAGAGACAAGGTAATAGTGTTCTTGAGGCGGTTACACCTTATCTTCCATTACACCTTTGGCATGAGGTAGTTTTTAAAACCATAGGGAATGTTTTAGGGGATTTTTTATATGAAGAAGATTGTCCACTGTCTCATTCGACCTGTGCATGATTTCTGGTAGATTTGTATGTCTCTAAGGGCCTTCCTGAGGTGATCTGTATTGAATCCCCAAAGGGTAATTGGACACAAATTTTGGATTATGAGGGGATCCCTTTTTGGTGTAGGAAATGCAACCAAACAGGACATATAGCTGATCACTATGGTGCTGGGAAATCTCATCCCAAACGTTCACCTTCCTAGTGGACTAAGGTCTCCTCTGTACACAAAGTTGACAATAAACCTTTGGATGCTTCTTTCGAATATGAGACTGAGAATGAGGAAAGTTTGCAATCCGATCCGGAAGATGAAGAAGACTCATTGGTGAATCATTCTAATGAAGCCCCTATAGTGGCTGTGGGTAGTGAAACAGTTGAGCCAGAGGAGGAGGTGGTGGTATCTTCCCTTGTTCTGGAGGATCTCTCTAAGAGTCAGTTAATGTTTAACTCTCACAAGGATTTTATGCCTTCTGGGAGCCAAAGATCTAGGTCTTCAGAGGCATGGGATGCTGAGGCAGCTAAGGTGGAGGACGGTTGGACAGTTGTAAGAAGAAAGAAGTCAAAGCCTTTGGTTCCTCCCCTTGATATGAATATTCGGTCAAGTAAAAAAAAATAATAATCTAAACTTAAAAGATTCTTCTAAAGTCCCCTTTTGCTAACTGGTTTTTGGTTTCAGCTTGCTAGTCAACTTTTTGATCAGTGTTCTGACTGCTAGTTTTTATGGTTTTATTTATTGGTTTCAAGTCCTTGTAAAACCTCGTTTTGGCTCTTTTTGTAAGTAGGTTCTATTGTTAAGCTGGCTATGCTTTAAAGGTTTATCTTTCCCCCTTGTATTGGGTTTCGGGGTCCCTTCAAAACCTGTTTTTACCATAATCTAAAAAAATAGTGTTCCTATTGTAATTGATAAGTATATTGATGTTGATGAAGAAGTTGACTTGTATGAAGAAACCATAGAGTGGATGAATGTATTTATAGAGGATGAAAGACAATTTGGTCCTAAGTTTGATATATGACATGAAGATTTGGATGAGCTTGTGTTGAGTGAAAGTTGAAGAGGATAAAAGAGTTGTTGAATCATCCAAAAGAGTTATGTAGAGGTACATATCAACATGGTGGCACCATTCATCAGATGGGAAATGAATTGAGGCAAGAGCTAAGAAAGGATGAGATAAGAGGTAAAGGGCAAGTAATACTTGTAAGTGATAAGCCCAAGTTTGATTAAGAGAATGGTGAGATAGATGAGATCTCACTAAAGAAATAGTTGAGAATGTTGGAGGAGCTATTTGATTATTCAAGAAAGATGAATGAAGGTACAAGCTATGGTGAAGACACCATTGGGAAGAGTGAAACAAGACAAGAGCAAAGCAAAGAGGCAAAGATAGTTTTGACCCAAGGAATAAGAATGTGAAGGCAGCCAAGAGGCTTCATGGCCTAAAGATTTTGATTCTAAGATGGCTTTGAATGTTTTGTATGCAGGTATGAAGGTAGCTAAAGTGAATGACATACATGAGTCATTGGAGAAGCTCCCGAAACAAGAAGATCTAGAAGATATGTATGAAGATGAAGAAAGCATGGAAGTGGGAGATGACAGCTGAGAAAGAGATGAGGAGAAGAACATACCAGAAGAGGAAGAAAAGCAAAATGAAGGACAAAGACTATTCCAAACAAAGACAAGCATTGGTATTGGCAACAAGACCTTGGGATCCAGGGATAGAGTGAAGACTAATGCATAGAGGAAGCATTTCATTTGAACTAAGGTTCAAATATTTTCTACAGGGAGAGTATGCATGTAGGAGCATCTACAATAGCTTCATGGAGGACTAGTTGAGATCATCAAACATGCAAATTCAAATGATATTCTAGCATGAAATTTCAAATTCTTGTTTTCCCTCCAAATTGTGTTTAGATTTCAAAATTTTACCTTGAGAATAAATGTAATTGTCAAAAGTGAAAAGGGAAAAGGTAAAAAGTGATTGTTGGGGCTGTTGAGGAAATAAGGGAGGAGTGGTTGAAAATATTTCAACCTTAATATATTGTTAAAAATTGAAAAACTGTGTTTTGTCTTGAGCCCAAGATTGGGTGTAGAAGTTAGAGAGAAGATTCTTTAAAAAACAAACAAAGTAAGATATGCATTGGAGGATGAGAGGGATGTAGAGGAGAGGAAGGACAGAAGGAGAGAGTCTCTCATTCAAGGAGAGAGGAAAAATGATCAGCAGGCATGTAAGAATGTAGCAAAGATACCAGTAGTTGACTGGAACTGGAATGCTCAACAGAGACAGAGATAGAGAGACAGACAATAGAGAAAGAGATGTGGGACAAGGTTTAATTTACTTATAGGTGTTGTTGGCATTTTTTGTATGCAGCATGACACTTATAGATGTCATCATGGAATCTTTGGTTGCATAATGATTTTGGGTTCATTCACCGACTCCTATCACTATTGAAGCAAATCTGTGTGAGTTGTTTATGGATTGTGTCTTGCTTTCTTCTGGATTTTATTTCCATGTTTAATTTTTGGTAGTGGAGTCAATGAAAGCAGAAATTGGGGTACATTAGTGGAGTCGGGGAAGGTATAAATTGGGGTTTGGATAAGGGATTCGGTTTCAACATTGTGATTTTGGTTCTGGATTCACAGAACTCAATAGATGTGGCATAGACTATGCAATCACTGATATTCATCTAATCTAGTGACGGTGCTAGTGAAGACTAACAGTGAAGTGTTCTTGGAAAGCATCAATCCTTCAGTGTGTTACTTTCAGTCTATCCTTCAAACAATTCATGGATACAACTGGCTTTCTGAAGGTTCCTATACTTTTTGTTCCCTGTTAATATGCATATTTGCCATTGTTGTGGTCTTATGGTAGTTAGTTTTAAAAATCATTTACGTTTAAATATTTTTGCAAGTTTAAAGATATATTCAGGCATATTTGATACTGCAGTCTGATGACATTCACCCCCAAAGCAGAAAGTGGCAAATGTTGTTGCTATGAAGCAAGATAAAGGCTCAGGCCATTCACATAGATGCAAGTATCGCTTGACGCCTGGTATAGTCACGTATGCGGCCTTTCATGTTCTTTCCGTGGTGGGAGAAGGTAAGTGGATGACTAAGTGAAAATATTGTGGAAACAAGAGTGCATGTTAAGTATAGTTCAAATACTTTCAATTAACAGGCCACAGAACCCATGTATTTTGCATATAAGAAAGGCAAACGTGAGTTCAAAATGTGAATAAGAGATTTCGAGGGAATAAGGATAAGTGATTGGATAATCAATTCAAAACTATATTGGTGTCAAAATACCGATGAATCCCTGTTTGCATTTAGACATGTGTGACTGTATATTTACTTGCATACTGCCTGTGTATGGATGAAAACTTCTATTTGGTTTAGTCGAGCTGGATAGTTCCTAAGTGAATGGGAGATAAACGCATATTGTTTATATGTTGAAAATGCAAGAGAGAGGCTTTATGAGTCCATTGAAATCTTGACTGAAATGGAATGGGTTGAAATAGCTGAGAAAAGTTCATTAAAAAATTAAAAACAAAAGAGCATAATCATGCAGAACTGAGCCAAATAGGTCTGGAGATTGCATTTTATCTTTAAAGCTATAAGTTTATTTTCTCCAATATTTAATGGGTTTTTAGCCTTATATCACATGAACAAACTGTCTAAATAAGAAGAAGAATCCAGATGATATATCTAGATAAAATATTTTGTCAGTATTGCAGTTTATGCAGTTTGGGATTGTGCATCATTTTGGTATCAGAGCAGTCTAAGGTCAGTCTATCACATGGAGAAGGAGGGTAATGCTTACCCCCTATGTTGAATTTGGCTAAAAATGAGGAATACTCAAAGGTCCAAAACCAATGTCCATCCTCTATCTCACATAAACTCATGTAATCAAGAATGTTTGTATAGAATCTATATGTTGTGAAGAGCAAAATCTATCATGCCCCCACTTTAAATATCTAAACTAGAACTAAGAAATGCTCAGAGGCCCAAAACCAATGTCTATCCTCTATCCTGCATAAACTCATGTAGTTTGGGTTTGGGTAATATAATGGACCAACAACTATAAATGGTCATAAGGTATAACCTAGTGATAAACTAGGTAAAATTGGGTGTAATATAAAACTTTCATCAATGTGTAAGAAGAGAATGGCATTTCTTGCCATTCCATCTGTATAATCTTGAGTGATGAAGAACATGAACATTTATGTCATGCCCTCAAATCTGATATATGAGTGATGCATCTATATAATGTGGTAATCTATATAACCACATGTAAAATGACATATCTTGTTATGCCTCATGTGTAAAACTAGAGACCAAAACACTATGTTTTGCACTATGACTGTAGTTTGCTATCTGATTTTGTAATTATGTCATACTATATGAAGTTGTATGTGTGAGATGTGTAGTGTATACATGCCCCCAAATTTGGTATCTAAGTCTGTATCTGTATTAAAGTCACTATGAATCCATATAATCTAAACCACTTTATCTGAGTAT